>JBBWSL010000052.1:0-302876 GCA_038088545.1 Diaporthe humulicola | reverse complement strand
AATAGCTTTATATAGTATATATAGAGTAATTATAATTACTTTTAATTCCTATATAATAATAAACCTTATTAGTTTATTTATTACTTTAGGGTATTTTTTATAAAATATATTAAGTAGTAGTAGTATAGGTATTTAAATAAGGGTATTATAGCTTAAAATATACTTTATTATATTTATTAGTTAAATAAGTTTATTATAAATTAAAAAAAAATTTACTCTGCTTTTTTTAATAAGTTTATAAATATAACCTTTATTATAAAGGGTATTATATAGGAAATCTATATAGTAAGTTAAAAGATAAGAATATAATAGAGAGAGTTATAAAACTTAAACTTATAATAAGTAGTAAAGTAATAGGCTAATAAGAAGGCTTTATTACTAAAAAGAGCTAATATAATTTTAAGATTAGTATATAATAATAATTTTTAGTAGGCTATTAAGGCTAAGGTTTTTAGGAAAGGTAAATTAAAGTAATTAGCTATTTTATATATAGTAGTAGTTAGTAAGGTAGAGTTTTTTATAGAATAAATAAGCTAAATTAGTAATAATAAGAGTATTATATTAATTATTTTTAATCTGCTATTATTTTATATAAAGGGTTTTAAAGATACTTAGGAGTAGGAGTATATTATTTTATAACCTATTTTTATCTATAATAAAGATAATTTAGGCCTAGTAAAATATATAATATATATATTAAAATAATATATAAAGCTAAAGCTTAATTATAGGAAATACTAAAAAGCTACTTATTTAAATAATATTATTAACTAAGTTAGTATATATATAATTAGATTATTAATATAATTAGTTATTATTATTTATAAAAGGGAGGTTATAGTAAATAATTATAATTCCCCTTTAGCTATAGGCTATAGTAAAGGTAGTTATATAATTATTACTATTTATATTTATAATAAATTAGCTATTTTATAAGTATACTTATATTTCTATTTATACCCCTTATCTCTATATATATATAAGTATTATTAATAGTAAATAAGAAGGAAAAATACTTAGAAGTAATATTCTTAATTTATTAATTAACTTACTAATTTGCTTATTTAACTTATTTTAAGAGTTAATTTTTACTAAAAAAGGGAAATATTTTCCCAAAATCATAGGAGCATTATAGAAGTGGGTAGCCAGTAACCTACTAGACTCTAATGACCCGTCCGCAGTCCAATTACCATGCACGCTAAATTCCTCGTCTCGAAGGCTTGTTGAGGCGTACACGTAGACGTTGCCTGAACGGAATGGGCGCCCCTCGGGAACTTGAGGCGCTGAGACGTGACCGTTTTCTTCGTATGTCATTGCGATCCAAGACCCCGCTGATGCCTTGAGACGTGGGAACTGTGGGTTAGTATACCCGTTATTAGCCTGCTGGTTTGGATGGCATAGAGGGATGGATGCGTCTGTGGACGTGATTCTGTAGGTCAGGGAGTCGTCGGAGAACGATGGATTTTGCCTAGACACGAATCCGCGTGGAAATCCAGGTGTTCCGGTGAAAGCGCCATTTGAGCCGATGAGGCGTAGGGCTTCGAGCCAAGTATGTGCTGAGACACCAGATAGTAGAAGTAGGAAAATGTATGACTTTGCCATGGCGTTTGGTTTGAATGTTGCAAGTATTTTGAATGTATGGACTCGTTGTCGCTTTTGGTTACTTATTTGCGTTTCCGAGTGTTGTAAGAGTGAATGTTTTGGATTGTAAGTGACAGACATGATAACTTGGGAAGTCGGATTCATATTTAAGACACAAGCGGCTCGATAGAAACAATGCGCTCTGTGATAACAATGCCACTGCGGCTCAGGAAGCCTTAAACAATAAGGGACAAAAGTCGGTTACCGGCTGTAACTATAAATCTTTGAAGACACATGCCGTGTCAAGAATGGGATTATGTTCATATTGATACTTTTACAATATCATTGTCCTAGTATTGTGGCAATAATGCCAGTCACCGATGCTTTCCGCTCACCTATGGGCATCGAATTACTAATGGCAAGAGAGTAGTTAAAATGTACATGCTAGGAACTTGAACACCAAACACAATGATTTAGTCGACTTCTGCACAGGACGGCAATCTACTTACGGTACTGGGCAAAGTTGTGACTTCGATAGGCTGGATGTGTCTGAAAGACTTCGCATGGATTCCATTGCGAAACCACTGAGAAGCCTTCATGGGGAGGGTGGGGAGCTGCCGACTGAGTGTTCTCAGTGAGTACCTCGACCTGTTATCTCTTGCTTCTGGGAACGTGCTGGCCTTATTTATTGTTCACCTAGGCAAGTATTCATACAGAGTCTCGCTTTCGATTAATCTTACCTCAGGTTTCTCACGTTACTAGGTACAGACTTGCCTGTGACGCGTCTTTTTCTTCCGTGTCTGTAAAGGGTAGAGAGATCAGAATCCAGTGAGAGCGATTCCTGGTAGCAGTTAGGGCAACCAAGATACTGTTTCAGGTCCTCAATTCCAAGATTGGCAATCTTTTTGAAAGACCGTAGCAAACATACGTATGAGTCGCTGACTGACCGATTTTGCTGACCAGGGCCCGCCGCAGGAGGAAAGAGCTGCTCGGGCGCCCAACATCACTCTACTGCAGAGAAACGCTGTATTTGCTAGCCCCCGAATATACACAATTCCTTGGTTTTCTTCAGATACAAACGACTCAAGATCAGAGTCATCACAGCTGAAATCTTGAAACAATGGCTTAGCGCCTGTTCCAGCTGCACCAGTGTTTGTCCTTCTAAATGAGCAGGGCCGGGAAGGCGACTCGTGTAGCATAGTTCCCTGGTACTCCTGTCTGTTTCGCTCCTTTGATCAAAGAGTTGGTGTTCCAGTCCAGTGCAGGGAGTAATGAGCCTGCATCTGAGTCATATGAAACGTGTGTGAAATGTCACTTCTGCGCCATAATGCCAGCGGCGAGGGCGCTGGTAGGCTCTGCTGGCATGCCTTTAGTCTTAGATGCAAGCACAAGTTCCCAGTACTGTGATGCGAGATAATAGGCAAGGGCGAATCCGAATGCAAGGCTGGCATTGATGGGTGCCGGCCGCTCTTGGATATGCATCACGGTCTCCCAATCCAGCCTTGGCATGAATGAGGCGTGTCAGGCGATTGATGTTCCGATGGCGAGAAGAGCCTTATGGCACAGAATTGAAACTAATTATGATGATACGTTTCCTATCGTGCGCCTTCCAATGGGGGCCAAGAGAACCAGTAGGTTCCCCAATTTCTTCGCTGCTTTGAGGCCGCCGAGCTTCGAACAACAATGATCAAAAAGAAGAGGAAACGGAGTGCCGACCCAGGGGCATTGTGGACCTGCGTCTCTAGACTTTCGTCGAAGACTTTCAGTTAACGTAGGACAACTCCCTACTTATTGTTCATTATTCAGCGGGAATCCCTTTGTGCCACTGCCCATGTTGCTATGGAGGGTTTCTGGAATTTTCTCTCCTTGCGACGGAGCGCGAAACCAGTCTAGATAATGTTGTTCCCCTTGGCTCCTTTCGAGTCACAATAGGATTTCGCAGGTCGTCTTACTCGATTGAGGCTTGTAAAACCAGCAAACAGTCCAGTCCCTTGTTATTCGAGAAAATGGTTAGGGTACTTTCACAATATGAAAGCGCTTCTGCATTCAACGTGGCTGCACTTGCATACAATAGGCAGGAAGTTGTAAATTTCACCACCGAAAGATACTTCTCAGCCGTAGGGTAATCACATGCAGTCGGGCTCGGTCGGTCTGTTCAATAAGCTCATCGCACACAAGCACTTGATCTCAACACCTTTGTTCCCCGGTAATTTCAGACCACCCCATTCACTGTCGCCTGGTTATAAACTCTCGGCCCCCATCCAGCCGCCTGACGCAAGTATCGAATCTTTGGAAAGCCATTCAGTGAACCTTGCCGCATGATTTGTCCAGTCGAACGCCCTGGAGGGTAGGAGGAAGGCCAGGCTGCAAGCTTCTGGTCATGCCTGATCCAAGGAACTTGCCGAGTGGCCGGTCTGTGACCCACGCCCCTGATTCGCCTGTGTCGCTTTTCTCAACTTGGTGGCCTTTAGGAGCCGTTCCTTGTCAGGGTCGTGGTCGTGTCCTTGGGTGCCAATCGCCGATCTATTGATGCTTGCCTGGTACCTTCCTTCCTGAGCCAAACGGTCTGTTCGGCGAGGTTGCCAGTACTTTTGAGAGGGCTGATATTACTCATGGAATGACAAGTTAAACTTCTCGGCATGCATATTTTGATACTGATGTGTGACTGGGGTCATTGCTGGTGAGGATGCTGATTGCACCGTGATTGCCCAGGGGGTCATGAACCGACGGCCCATTCGCAACGGCTACCCCAGAACCTTGGAACGTCACATTCAGTGACAGCGGGGGATTTCCAATCGCAATTTGCATCCGTTCTTTCGAAACTGGTCCGGCCAATCACAAAATTTGCCGCAGTGAGCGATGGCCCCAATCCTGTATGCATATCATATTTAAGGTTATACTCCACGACAGATAACCTGTGTCTCACAATACGCTCGGCCCCAACCAACGCCTCTCTGGGACTAAGGACTGATGTTAGCGGGCTCCTTATTGTCCGGTACTTGGACGACGGCTACTCAGAGCCTCTGACAGCGGCAGCAACTGCTCACCCGAACTCAGTCCGAAAGTTGGGCATGGTGCACTTGGTGTTTTCAAACAAAAGTCAACGGTCCTTTTGCTGGCTATGCCCGCGGTCCGCGCACCGCCCCTTGGGGGTGACGTTTTGAGGAGTCGATGTGCAACAAGACGACCCCTCGAGAACTTTGCTGAACTCACCAGCTGCACGGAAATGCAAATATCCCGGCGTACATGATTGGGCCACGGGTCAGCAGACTATATCGTATATACAACACTTTGGAGCGCTCACCAGTTCGCATCGATCCTCGTTTTCGTTTCACAAGCCATTCCTCTCAGGGAAACAACCGCCTATCATGAACGCCACACTCGCCAACCCGCTGTTGCCCCCTCTGCCCCAGACGCAGCCCTCGACGACGGTTGTCGTCCAGCTCTCAGCCGAGGACCGCTACATAGAGTCAAAGATCGACGTGTTGGCCTGGGTAATGACCATATTGGCTGGCACTGTGGTCGGTCTGCGGATATACAACAAGTTCAGGAGACGCACCTGGCTCTGGTGGGATGACTACATCGTGATTGTTGCTTGGGTATGGACTTCCCATGGCTGCCATCTCACACATGGGGGAGAAGACACTAACAACGCATCGCCTCGCAGACCCTGTTCCTCACTTTTACCATAGTGAGTATCTTTGAAGGGCGCGATGGGCTGGGCAGACATGTCTCAAATCTGAGCCCTGGGATGATCCGCGAATTCGCCCTCCTTGCCACGGTTGCTTCGACAATCAATATCATAGCCACTGCACTGGCTAGGATAGGGTTCGCAGTTTCGCTGCTGCGAGTTGCAGAGGGCTGGCCGCTTCGTTTCACATGGGCTGTCATCTTTGCGTCGAATATTGTGTCTGGCCTGTCTGGGCTTTTTCTCTGGGTCCAGTGCACGCCGATCAGGAAGAATTGGGACAATCTTCCCTTTGGATATTGCTGGTCTCCGCAAGTGCGGGTGGCTATTCCGATCATGAACACTGGTGAGTGGCCTCTGGCACCATTTCACCATCTAGGAGCGGAAAGTTTGTGCTGAATGCTTGTATTAGCCGTTGGTGGAATTTTGAATGTATCCATCGCTCTGGTCGGGCTGTACCTCGTCCGCAAGAATACCTCGAACCAGAGAGACTGGATCGGAGCCTTAGTTCTCACAGCACTCGCGGTCTTGTAAGTTCTGCTCCACTCTGCTTCGATCTCAGGCTAACATAACGGCCAGTGCTGGCATTGCAAGCTGGATCAAGACATCTGTAATGCACATCCTCATCGGAGATGATGTTACTTGTGAGTTTTTCCAAGTCCGTTGCGCAGAGGTGATGACTGTCCGATTCGAATCCAGATACTGACTATTATTATGACAGTTGATATCGTGACTCTGGTCGTATGGGCAATAATTGAGCCGGCGGTGCTACTCATAGCGGGCTCTCTGCCGGAGCTTCGTTCCTTTGTTTGGAGAGATTCGAGAGCCTCCACACCCCGCCTCATACCATTCACTAGGCGTCGTAATGGGATCCGATTTGATTCAGACTTCGAGTTTGCTCGGCAACAATACTTAGATGCTGGAGGGAAAACTATCAAGGACTTCGGCCCGGAGTCCAAGAAGAGCTGGGTCTAAGTGGCAAGTGAAAGCAAACAGTTATCATGGGGACACGAGCGCGCCGGTTTCTTCGTGAAATAGCTAATTTGATGGAAGCGGGCGCCTCACCTTAGTCACTTAATCTTAGTCCTAGTACCAATACGTACATGCATGACATGGTGTTGATCAGCTGCGACTGTGACGGTGTCTCAAATCTCCATACTCACCACAAAGAGACGATCAGTCCTCATATCGATAAAATAAGTCATTAATGACTAGCTGCGAAGAGGAAAAGGCCCGGGATGCATGATTTGTTCCAATGACAGAAGCAATCTAGGTACGAAAATGCTATGCAACTCTTTAAAGATACGCTCCATGCCCGTGCCTATTTGTTTCAATCTTCTAATATATCTCGTGTCATTCTTCACGCTCAAAACAATCATGATCCAACCCGGGGACGTCTATAAGTAAGTGTTATCCGCCATGCAAAAATCCAAATGCCAGAGCTACCATCCAAATTTCTCCACCGCTAAGTGAACATCTGCTCCCTGCCCGATGGCACTCGCGCATGTATTTCTGACCATTCTATTCAGACCATCGGGTCCAGAAACAATGACGGCGGTCTCTCGCTCATGAGGGCTACTAGTATCAGCCTCTTCGATCCATCCCTTGACAGTCCCCACAACATCTGGCCGCCCTGCAACAGCAGTTGAGGGTGGGACGACAAGGTCCAGACCGGCAGCGACGAGCTTGTCGAGCATGGCGTTCGGTATCCAGTATCGATGTTCATCTGAGTGTACGATCCACATCATGTGTACTCTCTGACGTCTCTTCTTCCCTCTCAGTGCAAGGAGCCCATTGTTGCCATCTTCATCAAGCCCCTCTCCCATCAAGAGAGCCCAGACCAGGGGAAACGTGACCGCGATTCCGCTACCTCCTGCCACTAGAACTGCATTGTCGGCTGCAAGTAGTATCTCTAGGGCGTGAGATGAGCCGTAAGGCCCGTCGAGGCGAACGGAGGCGCGATGATGGCGGTGGGCGTAGCAGAGCAGGTCACTAGTAAACCCTTTTTGAGCCCGGATCAGCAGGTTTAGCCAACAGTGAGTCGGTTGCTCCTCATCACCTCCAGATCTGTGTTTTGATAGCGGTGCAGCTGATGCGATGGTAAATGGGTGTGCCTGGAGCGCGTGTCCTCGTCCCAAGGCGGGCACTGTGAGGAAGACATGGTCTGTTGGCTTCCATCCATGTCTGATGTTGTGACGGGGCCACGAGAACCAAGACTGTGTCGGCGAAGGCTGATCCCAATTGGCGGACATTATGATAGTCTCGCCGTCTGGAAGAACGGTAAGATCTGTCGTCATTGTGGTAGACTTCAGGCCCAAGCGCCACACCACACGGTCGACGAGGAAGATGGCCAGCGAAGCAAGCACGTATGGCCTGGCGGTATGAAAGTGGAGGTACAGAAACACCAATGCGACGATTTGTAGTGCCACGTGGGACGCGAGAAACATCTCATACCAGCGCTGGCGGAAGCTTCCCAAGGACGTGAAATACAGCAGCTCGTACGCGGCAAAGGCAGCGATGCCCAGCACGATGAGCGGGTGAGTGAAATATTCTCTGGCTCCTCCCTCTCCGTCCAACCAAGCCGGCTTGATGGGGGCAAAACGCCAGATGACCATGCTCACGAAGTGGACGACAGCCTCGAAACACATCCATTCGCCAACTCGGCGATGAAAGACGTTCAGAGCCTCGTACGAGCGCCCTGTGAGGACCTTGATCGGCTGGTTCTTAGCAGCTAGGAGGTAGAGCAGAGGTAGGTTGACGATAAACACGAAGCCGGCTCGATCAGCGAAGCAGAAGAAGTATTTCAGGTCGAGCAAATGGACTTGATATAGGTGGAAGAAGATGTTGATGGCGACCCAGACGATTACGAACAGGGATGTTGCGTTTGATGGTAGAGTCCTATTAGCCAGTGGAAGTGGTTTTGGCTGGTATTCCAGCCAGTAGGCTACGCATCTCTTTGCGCGTGCCCAGTGGCCGCTCTCGGCTTGCTTTCGATTTGGTCTGAGCAGCGGCAGTCTTTCAAGGTCAACTTGGACGATATCCTTCACTGCACCCGATGGAGTTGTGATTCCGCAAGAGCTGCTCGATGACGAGGAAGTTGTCACACCCGGTACATTGTCGTCAGATTTAAATTTGGTTTCGCCGTCGACGGTCGTGAAGGAGGTACGCATCCTTGTTCGCCACCTTTTCCGACACCTCCTCTTCTCCAGCAGATGAAGTGCTGTGAAACCAGCTAGGAGCATAAGCATGACAAAATTGTACGACGCAACTATCGTTCTACCATCGAGTAAAACCTTGAGCAAGTTGCGTAAGTAGTCCATCTGATTAGGTGGGATTTCTCGGCCGCCGCCTGCAGCGGTGAAGTCGTCTATGTCATCGAGCAGATTGGCCAGTGTCCCGAGCCGCGCCGACTTGACGACGAGTCTGGCGAGCCATTGCTCGTGAAAGCGATCGCCGAGGCCATCGCTTGCTGCATTGTTGTCCATGAAAGTTGGGGAAGCCTCTAGAGTGGATGGTGGTGGATCTTAGCGAGGCGGGAATAGCAACGGTCGTTTCGGATGTCGTGGAACCAGAGAGGAGAAAGGGACAATCGTTATCTCGATGATCTGATAAGATTTGCAGATGGATCACCGAGGTCGGGCAGCAGAGACTCGCTGTTAGGGAGTGATAGGGGCTTGCAGCAAAATTGCATTCGCTCTCTAACACAAATCGACCGAGGCACGAGACCCCACCTTCGCTAGCGCCGTGCAGAACCAACTCGGCCATCTCCCACGTGGGATTATGCCAAGGTTTCTAGGGAGTGTTGTTGAAAATTTTGGATGCACCGAATACATGTGCGTCTTTCCTACCTGAGCGAATGAAGGCCTGCATATGCCTAGAATAGGCTTTTACTAATTGCTCGGTGACGTTGTGGTGCACTCGCGATAGGCAGATCCGACCTTGCGCGTGACCAAGGATCGGAAACGCCACAGTCAACCATATATTGCAAATGCAGCAGCACTGTAGGAGCGACCTAAGGTCAAGTTAAATGATGTTGGGGTCTAATTTATCGAAGGCCGTCCACCTCTATTTTGTGGCTTGAATGTGCATGCAACCGTATGCGCTGACGCCTACAGAATTACACATCCTCCACAGATACGCCCTCCGTGTGGGCAGTCCCGCTTCACTGCGTCGCTCCCCTGTTTCACAAGAAGGTTAATCATGTCGGTCATGACGCTCAAGAATCTATTCGCGACATCCTGCCCAAAGGACTTCGACACAAAAGCCCCCCTGGATTGGACATATTCCATGGCCGGGGCGGCAATCGCGTCAATGTCGAGGCCCCTGTGAGCCGTCATCGCCTATGACGGTTCTCTGTTAGCAGACGATCTGTAGTCATTGGAGAGAATACATCACAAGTATTTAGTAATATGTGGACAACACGTATTTAGTAATACGTGGACAGGTTGAAGGCATCTGCTTACTTCAATCTTCTGATGGAGGGCGGCGACATGCTCAGCATCCAAGACGCCATTTGCTTTCAGGGCTGATTCGACATCATCGATGATGGAAGAGAAATACGAATACTTCATATCCTCGCCCTGGACTTTGAGTGCGTTGATGACCGAATGAACTTGGTCTTGTTGGGAGGCTGAGATTGGGCTAGGGTCTACAGGTATCGCAGCATGAAATTATCTCTCATTATCGTCCAACCGATATGCATCCATGTTGTTTTCGCATGGTAGGCTCCTGACTGATGTCTTGCGTAGTGCCAGGCTAAATGTAGGTCTGCCAACCCTCGTCTCTCGGCTACTCTGAACACAGGCCAGACGGGCTCTATCTCAGCCTCTCGACCGTCTGTCTCTAGCACGAGTCTGGTTCCCTCAGGCCTCTTTGGATCCCAAATCAGATCAGCTGGCCGACCACCGACCTAAGACTGTGCATGTATCCACTGAAATTGTCGCTGATGCCCCGCTACGTGGGCAAGCCTGCGGGAACCTTGACATACATTTACAATAACACAGCCACATTCTCACAAAGCACGCAACGTCATAGCGGAGCGAATGTGTGGCTTGTTTACCTTCTTCCCAGCAATAATAAACCTGGTACGCAAACGTCATTATGTGGCTCCGCCGGCTTTTACTGTGCAACAGCTTCATATGAGTCAGTATGCTGGTTGAGCATCCACCTTACGTAGACGGACAGTCGTATGCCACCCGAGTGGGTGTTTGTTACAAGCAGGTCCTATTTACAACTATGCTTTTCCGTCACATAGATTCCGTGGACGTGTAGCGCACACCCGATTGAAGCTATTTTCTCAGTGATTTTGAGACGTCCAAATCATTTATTTCACAATACGCGGGCTCAGAAATCTGCAGCTTCCCAGATGTCTTAGAATAGCAGAGGATCTTGGATCTATGCATAGTAATCACAGTCCATGAAAAATGACACGAACGCAAGGGGGACAATACAAATTCATCGGGTGCCAGTGAATCATAAAGAAGTTGCCGAAACGGTAGTCATGTCCGCAATTCATCCACGTGACGAGAGACCACCGAACGGACTCCGCGATTCAAGCCGGGAGACTTCAAGAAGGCCATCTGCACGTCATTTTATCATTGAATGTAACGACCTGGCTTCCAAGGTTCTTTTGCTCTGTTCATAAGGTGGAGAAAAACGTGCGCATCTGTACATCTCTAACTTGTGCAACATATAATTACACGAAGCGAAAAAGAAAACTTCACTCTGGAGCCTTCGGCGCATCTCGCATCCCGCATTCACACACCCGCAGACCTTTTCGTCCGTTTTCAAACCTTCTTTTAATTTCTCTATGGGGTATATATGTTTGCTAACAAGATAATGGAGACTCATGCCCTGCATGTTCGAGCCACGCTTTGAAACGACGCAATGTGCCACCGACCTGCGCCTTCAACTATTCCAAAGGCTCGCTCTACCGTGTCCTTCTGCACCAATGTTTGATGTCTAGATTTACAATGTGAATTAAAGTGTATGTTGGTAATGTGGAGATGAAAGAGTTCTGAATGCATAGAGATGGCTTGCGCCGTCATTAAATCTGGTGGTGTGATCTCTGATTGGTGTGAAAGTGGGCGTTTCGGTTTGTTCCCTCGTGATGCTCACACGTTACAACCAATTCTCCCTCGGGGACAAGGGGGGATGGCTGGTCAACGGGCTCGGCGGTGCCTCGCGACCCTGCCTCGCCCACTGCGGCCTGGTGAGCTCTTCGTCGCTGCAGTCCCCGGTGTCTACACTAGACTCCGATGAGTTGTCCGCCAGGAAGGCGCTCACTCGTGTTCTCCGCTTCTTGTTCTTCTTCGTCTCCGGGATAGGACCGGGTTTCTCGAAGGGGAATCTCATGTTCGCGTTCGAGTTTGGTAGGGGTGTGATGGGTGAGTGATGGATTGATCGACTCGCTGAGTGAACCTCGGGGCTCCCCGGAAGGCTTGACGGGTTGCTGTTGATACGCGGAGCATAATCGCCATAATCGGATTCCGTCATGCGCGAGGGCTGTGGCAGGCCATCTGCGCCAAACGTCCCACGAGAGTTGGCCTTTGTGGATGTGCTGGACCTGCTGTGGCCTGAGGCAGTGGAAGTCGTGCTGTAGTGCTGCATTCTCGTCGGAAGGTGGAAGCTCGTAGCGGTTGACCTCGGTGTTCTGGATGATCGGAAACTACCTTGAGAGCTGGTTGATCGGTGACTATGACGAGATGGCTCGGTGAAGACAGGTGGAGGCGAACGCAACTCCGTGTCTGTATGGTCCACAGAAACACCTCCGAAGGAGGTTGCGACCTGGCCGAAACTGCCCTTCCTGGCAGCTTCGGCAGAGCGCGAGCTCTGTGGTGATGCATTTGATTGCCAGTCGGTATATATGGAATGTCCATTCGTGGCATGTGTGGTGGGTGGTCCTGTTGGACTTGTGATCGAGGTTGATGGCATCGAAGTGGGCGTATCTTGAAGTCGAGAAGGGGCCGGGCTTAATCTGGGGCTAGGATTCAATCGCAGGTTTTGATGGAAGCTCTGGCCCCTGCTGTGTATACTGCCGCCCTTTGAGCTGCCCGGACTTATCACCTCGTCCACTTCATTCTCAAGCTGATCGATGCTATCCTTGGATGAATGCGTGATGACGGACATCTCAAACTCTTTCCTGACTTGGATACCATCCTTGGACTCGGATATGCTTCTCAGGATGCCGGTTCCCTTCTTGGTGGTAGTAGTTTCTGTCACAGTAGTACTTCGGTTCGCGTCCTGGTTTTGCATCTGGGACGATGACACGAAAGTATTAGTCTTGTTTGTGAACATGGGAAGGCCACCATTAGACGAGGTGAAGCGGCTGGTGAAATGATTTGTCGCGAGAAGCCTCATTTTGACGAAGAGCGGGCGCAGTGTAGCGAGTGATGAAGCTGTAATGGCGATTCCGCATTCGACGATACTCCAGATGGCCAAGTCGCTAAAGTTGTACAGGTAGTCAGGGTTAGAGAGAAGTTGCTGGGCGTATGGGATGCGTGCAATAGTAGCGACCGAAGCCCTGTGATCATCCCGTTGTTAGTTGGGGAGTGGTGAAACGAAAAGAGGACAGTGAGTCAAGCAAGAGTAATCGGAACCACGGCAACGTGTGAACAGGTCGAAGGGATGACGCGAGAAGGGGGTGGTGACATACAGTGAACCAAGCGAGAGGACACAAATCACAGAGATCTTGGTCTTCTTGTCCAGCTTCGCATGCTTGATGAGGGTGATCGGTAGTAACGCAAGGATCAAGTCCCCTGCTATGCCCAAGAGCACAGCTATGTATGTCGGGATGGTGGCCATGGCACGGCCGTTGCAGGTGCCAGTGATGGGCGCATCTTCTGCATACCGCCACCAATAGAACGGCACAGGCTGGCACTGGAATACCGCGACAAAAACGTAGAAGACGTTGAAGAGCCCAACGAGAACCAGCAGAACCCAAATCGTGATGCGCTGCCAGCCGTTGTTGACGCACAATCGGAGAAGGAAAATTCCGACGACGAACTTGACCATCGTCGACACGACAATGTAAGCGATCTGACCTGCCCACTTGAAGACGAGAGCCTTGGGCCGTTGATCCTCCGGGACATGCTCGACGTGCGCTCCAAGTCCATGGGATACACCAAGGATGACAAAGGCGCAGAAGGCGCACTGGAGGAGCTGTTGTCGAGCTGCAGTGTCAGCACGGATTTTAGAGGCAATGAGGATTATGCAGTACCCACACATGTGAGAACAGCTAGCCAGTCCTCGACCAAGAACCGCTTGAGTATTGTGATCATTGTATAGCATCGCAGCGCAACTGCGATGACACTCAGGCATGTCAAGACGAGGGCCACGGCCGCCATTTCGGGCCCCCGGTTGTCGTCGCCATAGTCCCACATCTTTCCGTCTGGCCTTGCTTTTGTGCTCTGGTTGAGATGATCCTCCTGCCGCTGCGTATGTGCAATACCCAGGGTCAAGTTCCTCACGTCGGGTATGGTTTGGATCTCATTGGCGCATGGTTTCGTGGTGTACACGGAGAGTTGTCATCAGCGCACAAAGGCTGTCAGAGGAAAGAAACAAAGCATGGAGGAAGAGAGGTGAAGGCGAAGGAAACCTCAAGACGGACCATGGCCACAGAATAAGCAGCGGACGGGAAGCGAAGATGCAGTAAGTAGCACCGCGGAGCCCCGGCCGAGCCCACATTCAGGAGCGGAGCCCAGGGACCAGGCTCGGCTGGCTCGACCTCGAGATTGAGGACGGATGCCGGTGCTCCAATCCATGATGGACATGGCCGGATTCGGTGATCTCCACATATCTGCGCAAGGTGAGGACAAATGGGAGAGGCACCAGGCAGGCGTTGGAAGACACTACGAGCGGCGGCCCCTGGTTACCCGCTCGACGGGGTGAAGCGATCACAACGACGTCCCAGGCCAGAGGCTCGATTGGTCCCCAACCGGATCGGGGTTCCAGCCTATTGCGAGCTGTGATGGCGGCCTCGGGCTGTGAGTGGCCCAGAAATATTGAGGAATTACGGGCCCTGTCCTGGACTGCGCGGCGAATGGGAAAGGGATGCAGCCCCGGGAAACAGACCCTGACTGCCTGACAGTCCACATTCTGCGCCACTGGCAAAGCAATGCGCACCGGCGGGGCAGCCATGCCCTGCTGCCAGGGTCCGGGAAGCTTGATGGGCCGTTGCAACTCTGGTTGGCGGCGGCTGCCTCTCACAGCGCCAGGATGCCTCACCCCATTACGGGAGGATGGCTCGGATTATTTTCCTAGTGGGGTTGTGACAGCAGGGGTCTCCCTCTCTGTCTGTTGCCACTTTCCTGCCGTCGTGGTCTATTAAGTAAACCACCCTAGCAACTCCTGGCTACCGCGTCGCCGGGATTTATTTTGGACGCTGGGCGCAGCGCTGGTTCTGCTGGCATGTGGCGCCACAGCCGCGCTCGCCACAGGACATGTCGACGCGGTGAGTCGACATATGACGATCGAAGCTTCCCTGTACCAGGACCAGGTCAGTCTAATATAGCTTAGACAGAAGAATGGCAAGGTGAAAGGAGGGACAGAGAAATAGGAAGAGTCACGACAGGAAGCACGCCGGAATTGTGGTCATCTGGGAGAATGTAGGTAGTTCGACTAGAAGGGCCTGAGGGCCGACATGATTTGGGGCCATGGCAGCAGTGTTCGTGTAGAATGATCCGCTCAGGCTCGGCTTCATCCGACTGAGACATGGCTTGCACCATGTCTTACCTGCTTAGTACGCAGTCAGACTACCTCTGTTGGTGTCAGGTGCGATCCCCCTCATGCATTGGGGTATCCCGAGGCTTATATGAAATATTCATCTCGGAATGTTGCACGGCAGTGGACTCAGGGGTCCGTGTTACCTTGGAACTCCCCGGTGCCGAGCGCTCGGGACTCGCCGCCCACCTCATGCAGCCGGTTTGCTGTCCGCTTCACCCTGTGGTGTGTGTGCTTTTGTTTGGCGGTGTTTCGCTCTGCACTACTTCAGTTCCATGGTACCACTGAAAGGAGCTGGGTATTTACTGCCCCTGGAGTAGGTGAGTGTATATTGTCAAAGCCCTTGCAAGTCTACACTTTCTAAGGGGCACACTACACATCCGGCGGAATTTTCAGAGTCCATATCTACAAGGAATGGCCAGATCCTGGCGCACACCGACTCGTGCAAGACATGTCATCTACTGCATGTCTCTCAGTGTCCTAGACATTGGGAACGGGCCCGGCGCCACGACCACGTGCAAGAGATGCATCAGGACTTGACAGCAATGATTCGAACCACGGTTTAGGTTCAAGTGTGATGCGAAACTGACTCGACCCCTCCATGAAGCAGCGGCCGATACTTGGCAACGACGAAAAGGGAAGGTGGCACTCATAGCTTCCGTGACGAACGTTCTCGTGGCGTCCACGTGCGATCTGCATTCGTTCATTCAATTTATGAATAGGGCTGAAGGCATGATGTTGAGTATTTAGGAACTGCCTCGGGGTGCGGTGCTTGTGCTGGGTAGTAAACCATGTGCATCACCGTTTGAGCCGTTCCAAAAATGCTCATTGTGTTCACCAGCTACTTGCGTTATATCACCCTGGCGCACACATAGTCCAGATGGAGGTACTGGAAGCAATCTTCTTGTTTAGGAATCCCTCTCCGTTTGGCTTTGCGAGTTGAGGATTTGTCTGCAGTGCAATCCACACTTGAGCAGACAACAGATGCGGAAGAACCCGTGAGAAATCCACTTCCAATGGCGAGTTAGCAATCCTACTGTAGGATCCTGCTCAATCTTGTGGTGAAGCACAGGATAAGAAAGTCCCACCAGTCCCATTATTTTCGATGCAATGCTTCTTCTGGTCCGATAATCCCCCACTCGTTAATCCGGAAGGTCCATCTCTTCGTCCGGTATCCTCGGAAATTTCTACCACTTCTAGGGTCTTGTGTGGGTCCAGAACATAGAAACCCTCGTACGGGCATGCACACGAGCTGCACACGATTCTGGCGCCGCCTCCGTCCAAGCGGAGTATTGGCTGTATTGGACCAACGAACATACTGGTACCACCGGGGGGCCAAATTGCAATACGAATAGGGTGTCGATGTTGGTAAGCCAACGCTTTACAGAGAGAGATCATTAGTTGGCTGTAAAACAAGGAGAGTTTCCCCGAGTATATTCGCACATGTGAATAAATATTCTAGTCGTGCAATGTTAAAAACTCGGCCTGGAGTCTTCGGATGCCTGTTTTGCGATATTTTGGGAAATACTTCGTGTGTGGTGTGGTGTATATTGAGCATTTTAACGTCTTCTAGGCTATATCGTCCGCTTCCTGGGACACTGCTTCGAAATGGTTCAATTTGCATGTGAATTTAGCAACGGCAGGGCTAATCTACGAGAGCTTCAGGTGTGAAAAAAAACATACTAGTATTTAAAATACAATCGAGAATGGAAAATTGCGACAAAGTCCATCATGCCAGACTAAGTAGACTCGTCACCACCCCCTTGACCACCCTGGCCACCAGAAGTTTCGTTTCCACCCCCAGCACCCGGGAGGCCAGATGGCGATGCGCCTCCCGAGCACCCCGTGCCGGATCCCGCTTCCGAACCGGTACCGGTACCCGTTTCGCCTTCACCTGTTCCGGACTCTTCCCCAGTACCCGATCCCTCACCGGCACCAGACTCTCCAGCACCAGTTTCACCAGTACCCGTTTCTCCAGTACCAGTCTCTCCGGTACCAGATTCTTCTCCAGTACCTTCACCAGACCCGGTCTCATCGGCTCCAGACTCTTCCTCGCCCGTACCAGATTCTTCCTCTCCTGTGCCAGTCTCTCCAGCACCAGATTCTTCCTCTCCTGTGCCCGTCTCTCCTGTGCCCGTCTCTCCTGTGCCCGTCTCTCCTGTGCCAGTCTCTCCTGTGCCAGTCTCTCCTGTGCCAGTCTCTCCTGTGCCAGTCTCTCCAGCACCAGATTCTTCCTCTCCTGTCCCAGTCTCTCCAGCGCCAGATTCTGCCTCTCCTGTCCCACTCTCTCCTGTGCCAGTCTCTTCTTCTCCAGAGCCGGTTTCCCCGGTCCCGGTCTCACCTGTAGATGAGCCGCCTGTGCATCAGATTCAAGTCAGCATATGCCATCTCGCTCGGGCTGCCACTTTGGGGTTGGAATACTGACCTCCTGTCCCACTCAAACCGCCGGTCTCTTCGCTCCCCCCAGTCTCCCCTCCACCTCCGTGGCGGCTCCTAAGCTTGACAGGCATGGCTCCTGGCAGGTGACGTAAGGCAAGGGGAGAATCTTGTACAGAGACTGCATTGTTGTCCCTGACGGCGACACGAGGTAGAGCGAGTGATGAAGTGAATGCTGGGCTGAGTACCGCTAGGGCAAGAATAGCTCTCTTTGAGTACTGCATGGTTGCTGAGGTTTGTGTTGACCTTCCAAAGTGGTGATAGCTGGAGATCAGGGATATGTTGTCTCTGGAGTAGGTGTTGGCTTTGTAGTGGTAAAAGTTGATGGGACTGGTCTTGCTAAATTGAGGAGATGTGTGTGTCTGTCTGATGGTGATGTGTTGAATAGCTTTCCAGCGTAGATGGGCTCATCTGTGCTCTTTATAAAATCGAGGCCATCGTGTACACAACGAGCGATTGCTGTATCAACTCCTCCAAGAGCCTCAGCATGAGCAATGCGACCCATCTAGAACGTTCACAATAGTAATGGAAACATGTGGTGCTGTTTCAAACAAATGGAAGTCGTCGTCAGTGAGGTGCATCAATTGTGTTCGTCCCGACGTGATAGAGACATAGAAGATTCAGGTCATGTGTTTCGCCAACAGGGGCGAAACATCAGACGGAGCTCTGTTTAGGACAACGTTAATCAATCGGTGGGCTGGACCTGTAAATCCTGCGACTAATAGGCATCCTGCGCGACATATCGGAAGGCTTAGACTGCCAATTCTGTCCATCCCGAAGTGCAAGGTTTCAGGGGCATCTAGAGATTGAGTGGGTTGTGTTGACGAAAGTGGAAGGACAAGACCCCAGTGTTTGGGTTGGAAATAACTTTAATCAACATAAAGCTGACATGCGGAAGACGGCATATCGGACGATCTAGTAATAGCGAGCATGCAGACCAGTCGGCCAGTCAACCGAACGCCAAGTTCTAGTCGTCTCAGGGCCAGGCTTCCCCAAATAGACGGCGGCTGGGAGCGCGTTGGTTTTGGCATAACCAGACGTCCGAGATCTGCTATTCAGGGCACAGCAGACTAATATACGGTTCCACCGCCTTGTCGCATGAGCAGCAAGATGCTGGACATATCATGGAGTATGTGGTTTGGTGTGTTAAGTCAGATATACGTTGCCAGTCTCCTCTGGGTATCGACCACTCGAACATATTAGGTAAACGGGAGATTGATAAGCTTCATTGCCGATTCAAGTTCGCAGAGGTACCCCAAGGTGTTCAGGGTCTGTTTAATGCAGCAGACGACAGAGTGACATTATCCCTTGCCCGTCATCCGGCCGCAGTTATGCCACCGGGTATTCAGATCAATATCTCACCTCAGGACCCGAGTCGTGCATGTTTAAAGTTCGTGGGGAGGTTGGGCACTAGTAGGACACTAGTGGGACACTAAGGGGTCCATTGTCCATCCGAGGTGCCAAGCCCCCACCGATCTGCATGAAAAGATTTTCAAACAAGCTCACAACATATACCATGTTTCACAACATTTTCCAACAACATGGTCCGGTGGTGTAGTTGGTTTATCACGTCAGTCTAACATTAAATAACTCATTTAGAGTGATTTGTGGGAGCACTGAAGGTCCCCGGTTCAAGCCCGGGCCAGATCATCAACTTTTGCTGGTTTGTTGTGGTTGACTTTTTCCACCACCCACACACTTTTGTTCCACCCCACTTCAGTTTTCACAATTGGAGACATGGCTCATTCCAGTCAGAATTGGTTTTGCTAGGTCTGTGCCAGTGCAAAACTCCTTAACCCAATTTTTGGCCTGGCGGATATGTGCATAAATTGTTGCCGATTGAGTTCGGATCATCTAGGCCTGATGGACACCGGCCCTTCCGGCTGGAGGACATTTGGTTTCCTTCAGCGGATCCGAATCATTCTCACACTGATGCCCCAATGTAAAGTTACGTTGAAAAGCAATGCGTGGGAGACATGTGTATATGGGCGGCATGGTCGGAGCGCAGTGGTTGCCCCTTTTCGGACCCGGACGTTTCTAACCGGCCCGCGCTGTCAAACCGACGCGGCAAAGTGACGCGTACAACTCCAGAACGGCCTGCATTGCGAGACTCGCCTCGCATAGCGTCGGTTTTACTCAATACAGTTCAGCAAAGACGAAGAAATTCACGGGCCCCTGAATCGGTTGTCTGGCCACATATGCATTTGGCACAGCCTTGAACTGCCTGCCTATCCCAGATATTATACCCGAACGTTGCGCAAGTGGCCGTTACGCGGCCATAGAATCTATGTAATGAACACTTGAGCAGTGCTCACTGCCCAGCCTCATATGGGATAACCTCCGGTGGAACCACGTCCTACAGAACAACCTTGGAACTTTCTACAGAATAACCTGTGGGATAGTCCCCAGTACAAAAACCTCGTACATGAAAACCTGCTGTAGGAAAACCTCTTATAGATAACCAGGTGGAAGTAAAGCAAGCCACAGCGGTGCGGCGTTGACGTGTTGGAATAATAAGTGGCCGACTTACTGTAATAATGTGTGTGACACAACCCTTCCACCCATGTGGCCAGACTGCAACATCTCTGGCCATCATTTTACGGGCTTGGATATATTTCTTGTGTCAGCCATGCACCGCTCGTGAGGAGATCAATAACTTGAAGTACACCAGCGTGCCCTTTCCATGCCACGCTACATACACACGACAACCAGGGATGCAAGTACTCCAAGAATCTTGGCGCAGGGCCTCAGGTCGTCCCTCTGAGTGGTTCAGGCGATGGAAATACTCTAGGCAAAACTTGTCCCATCACTGTATATCTATTAACAACTTGCCCCATGCTGTACACGGCCGCAGGATGAGGAGGAACCATGGAACAATCCCAAATCAGTAAAGAGAGCGAGAACACCACTCTGATAGTCCCGCGATACCATGCATCTTGCTCACATCATGGAGCACGCATGTGCACTTTATAGCAAGGAATCCACATAACCAAATCAGGTAGATTGCCCGCTACTGCCTACGCTGTGTAGTGTTCTATATACTTGCCAGGGCTTGACCCAATTGGACGATATCTTAGGCACACCCCAGCTCACATTGAGCAACACCATTACAAACAAGGGCCCATGAGGCATGAAAACATCATTTCTATATGGGATGTATTGTAATCATATTCACCGCCAACGCCTTGCAGATAGTTCTACCCTCGAATTCCACAACTCCAGTGTCCTAGTTCAGGCTATGCAAAGGCACCAACAAGCGCCATCAGCAGAGCGCCTGCTACCACTGCCATAAAGGCATTGATTCTTCTACGCCCATGTAGGGTCTTGTAGCTCTTCTCTGCCAAGAAGTCTTCCGCTAGGAGCTGCACCAGCCCCGCAAAGAGCAGCAGGCCGCTGGAAATGGCGTTCATGAAGCCGACCATGAGTAAACCCGTCTGGCTCATCGGGTCGTAAAAGTTATGCACTATAAGCCCGATGGCCTGGCCGATGGGAGTTGTGGTGCCGTAGGCGAGAACCATGAGCCAGGGTCGAGGCGATGATTTGGGGAGGTGGAGGCCCGCTATTCGAGAGCCGAGCGCAAGGCCCTCGAACGTCTGGTGGAAGGCGATCGCCACAAGGAATACCACGAATGGTGGGCCCGTGGCGACCGATATAGCCATTCCGATGAAGACGCTGTGGAAGAGAATGCCGGCCTCGAGGAGCAGACACTGCAGCATCAGGCGCCTCTGCTCTTCCGGATTTGGGATGTGAGGCACCGCCGGGCTCTTTGAAGAGGAATTGGGTTTCATCAAGGACCTCGAGTTCCCGCCGTCGAGGGGCACTGCTGAGAGCTCGTCCATGTTCAGCTCCAAATCCATCGATTCGCGATCTGAGTCGTCGTCGTCGTCGCCGCGCCGCGCTCTCCCTCCTCTCGACCCGTCGGCTTCGCCATTGCTCTTCCCGTTTATTTGCAGTGTTGGTGTTGATTCCGGAAGCGGCGATGCGCCGGCCATCAGGCCCTCTGAAGCGCCCAGATCCTCCAATGCAATGTTGGTCGGCCGGTTCAGTCCGCGCCTAGCTGCCAGGACACCTCCGCTTTGCCCGGAATGGGCCCCTTGCTCGTCATCGCTCTCGTCGCCTTCCCACATATGTGAGTGCGAATGTCTGGCACCTCGCGTTGTCAGGTAAGACTCGATTGCCACCACCACCATTGCCGAAAACATGGCTATGAATCCCGGTAAGGGCTTGTAGCCCTTGCTGAAAAAGTATGGAAGACATGGGTCGGTGAGGGACTGGAAGGCCGTCGGGAGGAGGTGGACGAATGCGGTAGCGATCAGGACGCCGGTACCGAAGTGCTGGGAGTAGAAGACGATGCTGTTGGAGCGTCGGCCGCGGGAGTGGCTGGAAATCAGAGGGAATCCGCAAGCTGTCAAGACAGGACGGTCAGCGACAATCACCAAGTCGGTAACAGCGGAGGAGAGGCAGTGTTGAATGCGTACATATTGTGCTCAATGCCAGGATCAGGATCAAGGCAACGACGTGCATGAATGTGTCGTAGGAGCCCTTCTTGCCCGAGCCACACTCGGGCTTCGTGTCGGCCACATCGTCGCGCTTCGCAAGCTCAGCCAGGAGCCACTCGGTCGGGAGGGAGGACCAGGAGATGTCTATGCGCACAGAAGGTCGAAGTCAGTATCCAGCATCCAGCAGCACGTAGCGACGAGCAGCGGAGTGATGGCAGGGCTGGGAGGGAAGCACAACGCACCGGTCGCGAGCTGGGTCAGATTATCCATCCTGGGGTCCGGATGGAGACAAATAGGGATGCTGTGCAAGGAGTATGGAGCGCGTCGGCCACCATGATTTCCGCAAGGCGAGGTGAAGTCGAGTGGAATCGGACGGACCTGGGCATGCTAAGCCACTTCCCACGGACAAGTGCCAGTGTCACAAAGGGACCCAGCCGGAGAGGTGTTCTCGGCGGAAGAGCTGACAAGGGACAGGGGGCGGGGCCCGAGGTCAAGGGCGGATGCGGCTCGCAGCAGGTCGTACACTACTGTGGTAGTGCAGCTGACAGTTGCATGGACAGCCGGAAGTCGGTTTCAATAGGGGTCCATTGGCCATTGGAGCTGTGGTGGGGGGCGGACGACCTCGGCCCATTGTGAGCACCATCTTCGCCCCTGAAATAGACTCTCTTCAACAACGCAACCCACCATTCATCCCCGAGCCATCTATTTACAAGGGGCAATACGGTGTCTTGCCTCGGCTTCATCTCGCATGAGTGTCCTGGGGTGCGAGTAAATACAGTCCAAGCGACTAGACCACCACCACGAACCAGAATGCCACCTGCGCAATGACCTCGAAGAACATTTGGGGATGCAAGTCATCAGGTATGACCTCATGTCACCATGACCTACCCATTAGAACTTCATGCAACGGGAACGGGAGGCCACGAAGGAAAGTCAATCTGTCCGGACCAAGCTCTTGGCTTCGGACCTTGAGAGGCTCCGTGTCTGCCCCGCACTTCGCAGGTCGCTGGATGAAGACAAGACGGTCGAGAATCTACGCTACAGTGCAGTTCATCTACTGTCCATGCTACGCGGGCGATATACAATGCGCCTGTTGTGAAAGATACTCGGGCAGGTGTTTACTACAACCACGGAGGGTGCCGGATGAGGCATGACCTCGAGGTCCAGCTCGCAGTGGCATTGACCCGAATTATACCTCGCGGGCATACAAATGGCGGCCACTATCACCAGCGTCTGCCTTTGCCTCATGCGGAAGTGTCCAGATACTTGGGATGCACTCTTCGCCATGACCCGTCCGCAAGCTCCGATGAACCGAAGACGGCGGATCATACACCGGCATTGCCATCCTTCAAAGTCCTCGCGGCCCGATGAGATGGTGGGTACCGGGACGCCCTAGAGTTCCATTGTTGAGCAGCAGCAACTCGCTTGAGGCGGATCTCGAAACTCTCACACGGGAGGTGAGAATGGCAAAACTTTGGAGGCTCTGCCCTTCTAGGATGCTAAAGTTGGCATGTCTCGAGCGATATACCTTTCCCTCATGCCACCCACACAAGATCGCCGGCCCAAAAGTGGTCTGTGTATGTGCTGACATATGGCCAGGAACCCCCCAGCATCACTCACGATGCCCTCACTCAACAACCAACAAAAAGGCAAAAGATGAGGCGATGATCGCCGGGAATTGAGCCCGACGTGGGGGTCGAACCCACAACCTTGAGATGTATCTCTTGAAAGAATCGTGAGGTTCTATAAACAACCTTGAGGTTCTATAAGAGTCTCACGCTCTACCGATTGAGCTAGCCGGGCGTCTCGAAAGACGCCTTGTGTCTTGTTGAGATCCGGGCCTGGAAATGGAGGTTATATGCGATGTTCCACATGCAGAAAATTTGTGTAAGAGTGGGCCGGGCCGCCTGAGCATGGGGCACCCCTGGCAGGTGTGGCCCTGAACCTTGTCGTGCACGGATCAGACAGCGGCTGTGGTGCGCGCTAGCTCCAAGCCCTGCGGGCCTAACCTGATGCGGAAATCGACATCTAATGCTATGTCTGGCTGTTGTAGACAAACATGACTGAAGATTGCCTCCTGCATTACTCAAGATTTTCCTTTGGTCTAACCTGGGCCATGGTATCAGCTGCTTAACAGGAGTTTGAATACAAAGACAGTCCTCCTTTGAGCATCATCAGCCGGCACATCTTGGTCGACAGAATGGGTTCTGTAAGCCAGACATTAGCAGTGGTGGCCTGGCCTGCAGTTCCACATCTGGACTACATTCAAAGACAGCTCAAGCACCAAAGTGGATAGCAAAAATGTATTTGACTGAAATATCTAATGCCTGTGTTCGTCGATACACCATCCATGAACAGTGCATCTCATCCCTTGCACCACGAAAAGGTCCAGGCACTCCAACAAGGGACCCTCCACAACAATTTCCAAGACCATAGCAAACAGGCCCTTCCAATCTACCAAAAGATCATCACGGCCAGACATCATCAGTCTCTTCCCATGTGCTTCATCAGGCACAAAAAATTGCCCCACTCTCTGCATTATGAGGGGCTGACTTAGGTTCGTCTTCAACGCGTCCAGGACGATGTCCCATCATTCTTCTCTCAAGATCCGCGCAGCTTCCATTCCAGCGGACTCGCATCACCTCCAGCTCCTCCGCCGCGCGACCACGGGGCTCAACCACGCAGTGTTGCGGGGGCCAAAGCCGTGGCGGGGCAGAGAGAAAACTTCCGGCGGAGAGTCGACACTTCCATGTGCGCGCGAGACCGAGCGTCAAACAAATCCAGTTCAAAATGTCGTCATGTGCTTTTTCCCAGATCCACACACATTGGTTTGTGCGTACGTGTGTTTGTGTATGTGTGTGTGTTATCTCCCCTGCCGAGATAAAAAGGGAACCGGGCGTGACATCGTCTAAACTTTCTGCGGAAGACGTGCCCGTCCGACTTCTCCAGCTTCCAGGCCGTGCTCATCCGGTAGGTGTGAATGAATCATAAACGCACGAGGCCTTCCAGCGGGGCCAGACGGGCTTTGTCCGACAAGACACGACCACTGCAAGATCGCGCGCACGTGGGTCATCGAAAAAGGTGACCACAAGCGAAGCTCTTGCAGTGTGGGTCAGACAGGTTTTCTGATCCGACAACGCGGCCACTTCCAGATCATGGCCCCCCAGCCTAGCGGCTAGGGAAACCATGTCTTCCAGTGGGGGCCGGACGGGGGGCTCAACATCTGGCTGACTGAGGGAATTGGGCATTGTTGAACATCTGCAGCGATGGAGGCGTGCAGCAGATGGGTCCCAGTCAGCCGACGGAGGATTTTGCGCTCAACGCTATCAGGGCGAGCAGAGGCCAGGGATTGAGGTCCTGCTCGAGCCATGATGCGGATCGCATGGGGTGGTGGTTCTCTGCGCTCTACACCTCTGATCTTCCGTCGCAGGGGAGACGGTGCTCAAGAGGCGGAACTGAGAACACCGTTGTCGATGGCTGCTCGGTCGCGGTTCGATTTTGGCGGAGTTTCGTTGCTGCAGGCCGCGGGCAGGCCGGAGGCCATGATTCGTGCTGCCGTTCCGGGGGCAGCCTTTGGCGAAACTCGACAGCCGCCGAGGAGCTTGGTCCCGGTGGACGAGGGGACTACGGAAGGAGGAATACTGCAATCGAAAGACGAGAAGTGAATCTGTCAGATTATATAGCTTGTTCAACCTCGTAGCTGGGTGGTCCACTTTCGGTGTCGCATCAGGACGGCAAGCGTTTCAGCTATGCACCGCATGTCCCCGGACGTGGCTCGATGTTTGAAACAGCAACACCCGAGCATTACTGCCCCTGCGCAAGGGCATTCTGTTTCTATGCAGCTCTTAACTTAGTCCGAATATTTGATGTGGCATGGCATGGCATGGCATGGCATGGCAATGAGGACATGCGTGTTAAATGCCTAGTCAGACATTCCCGGTGTGGATGCAGACAGTCTGAGAACGAGCAAATACATTTTGGTTTCCGGCAAAACTTCACAGAATTCTCAGTTGTCGAGGGAAATTGTCATTCGTGCAACCTTCCCGTACTGATTTGGTATTTACCCTTTTCCTTCCTCCAAGCTGGAGGCTTTTCAAAACTAATTCGACCGGAATTGGGCCCTTCTCCTAAGCAAAGCAAACACAGGTCTTCATGCCCTTCGTACAGAATACTTCAATGCATTCTTACGATTTGGAACTGCAGTTGGAACGGATGTGGTTCCACAAATGTACAATCGCAACCTGCCTACTCGATCAAAGCTTCGTCAAATGTATGCCAGAGCCACACATTCTGCCCACGTCCGCACTTCTCTAATTGAAATGCTCGTTCTTTGGCTGGGAGGTGCGCTCCTCCTTTTTGAAGTAGGAAGGAGAATTCTCGACCTTCTTCGTGCTCGTGTTGTAGACACCCACTTCACATGTGTAATGCAAAGCGGTAGGTTGCATGGTATTCTTATGACCGAAACATGTGTTAGTAGTGCTCGCGTCCCAAGAGCTGAATCGGTGTACGTACTTGACTGAGATCTGCAAAGAATTTGCGGTCGAGGAAACCCCAGCCCTCGGACGGCTGAATGTCGAACTTTGCCTTCTTGAGCCTCTCGAAGATTTCCTGCTCGACTTGTACCGAAGACCATTGCTTTGCGAGGGAGCAGTGCATGACGAAGTGCACGGTCATGTTCTTCTTGTTGAAATGAGCAGACACCCATTCGTCACCCCGTCGAACCCTGATGGTGCTGCCGAAGAACTTCTTCTTGCGGTTGTTCCCAGAGGGCTGCTCCCCGGCGTGGAATTCAGAGATCTGATTTGGACGCGTTAAATGTAGCAGTGGACGGCGCACTAGGAGAAGGGCAGGACGCAATTCGGATGGACTGGGCTGAAGTGGAAGTCCACGTGCAGGAAACGAGAGGATGCGGTCTAGGAAATACTTACCGGAGCAAGAGGCTTGAAACGATCTCCGCCCTCGAACTTGGGTGCGACGACTGGAGAGGTCGCAAATGCAGAGGCGGCGCGGGGAGGGGCCATGGGGATAGAGTAAAGGCTGAAGCCGACATCACCGCCCTCCCTTTTGACGCGCTTGTCGGGGTCAGGCTTGATGAAGCTCGGGTCGGCTTCTCGCTTGAGAGACATGATGGCGTCAAGCAGGGGGCCAAGGAGAATCGGCTTTCGAGACTAGATTCACAGGATCAGGTTGGTAGAATTCGAAGTTTAGGAGAGGGTTCGAAGGGCGAGGATGGCAGGTCGAGGTCGAGGTTGACAGGTTTGCGTCGCGAATGGCTTGCAGAGGGCTGGCTTCGACAAGGTAGGCTCCAGGTATGGACTGGAGTAGGAAAAACACGGGCGCAAGACGGTCCACGAATTCGACGCGTCTTGATGGGAAGGTGCGCCGGTCGTCACTGTGTAATCACCCTGGCGATGCTGCTTCCGTTTTGAGAGAGGGTGCTACCGGATTGCCAGCACTCGCCCCCAGTTCTGCATATTAACGCACCAAGCACCTGCTGGTCGCCGATCCTACGCACTAAAGAAAAGACATCTCTTGGGATTCTATGCCTTGAATTTGTTTTATTTGGCTACAAATATGGGGACACTCTCTTCTTGTAGCTGACCTGTATTGTGACCCAAGTCGCCCACGAGCATGGGCCTGAACGACCGTTTAATCTCGTGCGATGTTTCTGCAACTGCCTACTTCTCAGCTGCGATTCCCTTCTTGTAAGCTGCCAGCGCCCTCTCTCTGCACCCCTTGTGTTCGACCATTGGCTTTGGATATCCAGCCTTCTTCGCAATTGCGCCCGCGCCTCTCCCGTACGGGTCATGGATGGCCTTTCCCTTGACGTCTTTGAGCTCGGGTACCCACTTCCGGATGTACTCTCCCTCGGCGTCAAACTTCTCGCTCTGTAGCAGCGGGTTGAATATTCGGAAGTATGGCTGAGGGTCCACGCCCACCGAGGCAGAGAAACCCCAACCGCCATTGTTCGATGCGAAGTCACCGTCAATCAAATTCTCCATGAACCACCGCTCGCCCATCCTCCAGTCAATGAGCAGGTCCTTCGAGAGGAACGAGGCGACGATCATGCGGGCTCGGTTGTGCATGTACCCCATGTGCCGGACCTGTCTCATGGCGGCGTCGACAATGGGGAAGCCAGTTTTACCCTCAGTCCAGGCCTTGAACTCGTCCTTGTCGTATGACCACTCGATGTTGGAGTACTCGGGCTTGAAAGGCTTATTCATGCATATGTATGGCCAGTTCACAAGGACGTGTTTGTAGAAATCCCTCCACGCGACCTCGCTTATCCACGTCTTGATGCCCTCATTCCCACCGTCGAGTTTCTTGGTGGTATTACAGTCCCTCGCCGTGCGCACGCAGGTCCTCGCGCTGATCGTCCCACTGGCGAGGTGGACCGATAGTGTCGAGGTGCCGTTCTGCGAAGGAAAGTTTCGCTTCGCGCTGTATGAACCAATCCTCTCCTCGCTGAACTTTTCCAACCTCTTGTGCGCCTCATGCTCTCCAGCAGGCCAAACAGCGGCATATCTTTTGGCGTCTTCTGCTGAGAGCCTTTTCCGTGCCGGTGCCTCTGGGATCTTACTGTCAAAGAGCTCCCCGTACTTCTCCCTCGCGGATGCAGGGTTTTCCGATGGACTGTCGAAGGTTTCCAGAAGATCCAGGTTTCCGTGGATATGTGCAAACCAGGAGCGATACCATGGAGTGTAAACAGCGTATTGCCTCCCAGACCCAGTGATGAGCTTGCCAGGGGGCACTACACACGTGTCGTGCGCGAGCTCGAAAGCCTTCTCTTTACCAGCCAACATCTTCACCATCATTGCTTCTCGCCGCAGCTCATCGACCTCGTACTCGATGTTGGCATATAGATGATTCGCGGCCCAGTCGTCCATCAGCTTGGCGATTCGCTGAGGAATATCCTTTCGCTTCTCCACCACCTCCACGTGTAGCGGAATATCAAGCTTGTCCAAGTCGGCCTTTAAAACCTCCAGGGTCCGCAGCATGAAATCGACACGGATGGGCGCTGTCAAGTGTGCCTCCCAGTCTTGGGGGCTAATTATATATAATCCGATTAGGGGGACGCCTGCGTCCTTGGCCTTCTCGCTCGCCATGGAGAGTGCGGTGTTGTCCCTTATTCTCAGATCCATCTTGAACCAGTGTACTACTGATCCCGCGGCCTTCACCTTCTTGCGAGCAGTGGCGGTCTGCTGCATAGCGGATTGAAGCTCTTCGATAGGGCGGGGAAGGGCATTTTCGTTGTATGCCAAAGCACGAGCGTTGCTCATTTCGTGGGGGTAGTATTTCCTCAGCACTATGCCATGCTCCTCTGCTTCTTTATGGAAGGGGTGAGGGTCAGAGAGGGATGTTGTCTTTAGCTTCTTCGTCGTCGTGGTCCCGTTCGCCGAATCGGTGGCTACTGCAGCTTTGCGTTTGGATGCCATTGTTGCCAGTTGACGGGCTATTAGGGGTTGTCGAATGCACGATCTCGCTGTGGAATACACACGATGCAGAGTCATGGACGGTTAGGCAAATGGGTAAAGCAGAAATCGATTCCATGAAAGCTTGGACAGCGACCGGCTGAGCTACAAAGACATACGGTTCCCCTTCACATGTTTCCGCTCAAATGGTAAGAGAGTGGATTGGTCACTGTTCTCCAGATCTCTCGATCTCATTACCTGCGTCATGGGGCCCTGTAGATCGATCTTTGTTCCTGGCTAGCGTGCCCTGCCGCCGAGCTGGCCCGGTTGGGAGGCTGCCCAGCCAGGACTGCCAGGGCAGGGTTGGGAGCTCGGGAGCCAGGCACAATGTTCCACTCGCTGTCCATCGTTCTGAAGAGATGGACCTCGAATAATCCATGGTGTTGTAACAGCGACTCCTCACCAACATGCTAGAAGCGAAGCAAGCTGCAATGGCTCAAAGTCTCTCACTACCATGGATGTGCGCCTGACCAGCCGGAAAGTCATATAACAGCTGTCATTCTCTGAGAGAGCCGGCCAGGTGGACTACGCCGCGCTAGATTTGGAGCATTAAGACGAAGCAGTGCGCCGAAACAAAATTGGGCACGGTGGCTGGGAGCATTCAGCGATCCATCAACACGGAGGAACATGTCGAGCAACTGGTCCTTTGGCTGTATCGCAGGCGTCTTGACGTCTCCGGGCATCTCTCTGCAGTTGTCGGGCAAGATAGGGCAAGTACTGGGCGACCTGAGGATTCCCCTGGTCGTCTACACCAATCCAGAATTTTTGCAAGCGGAGGGATTGAGGATCTCAAGGTTCTCAGGCGCCAGATGCTGCCCGCCAATTTGTACTGAATGCGACCCCGAAGCTCGCTCGCTTCCCTCGGGATCCTGGGCGAGAGACGCCGTTTGCTAGTTAGCCAGTTTCGCGAGACCTTATGTTGCCGGGCACATTGTAGGCTCTGACGAACGGACAACCTCAGACACATTAATCGAATTGCGACTTGTAAAAAGCACTCGTGAATTGGCGTGCCTGTCTCGGCCATTCGATGGTGTCACCATACAGGAGATGACCTACGCAACCGGGCTTATTTGATAGCAAAGATTCCGCTCTGGATGCCGTTCGAGCTGCTAGACCCACGCGCTGGCATTGACTCTCAGTGCGGCCGTAGTTCAGCCTGTCTCGTGTGCGCTGACCTAGCCACTTGGCCGTGGTCTGGTGGATGCCCGTCTACGATGCTTTGGCCTGTCACAAAGAGGCGGAAGAGAGGCACATGCCCGAGGTCGCGATATCTGACAGTGGAGGCCACGGAAGGGACAGAATCATTTGAACGGAGGCTCCTCGGCCATGAGACCGACTTCACAGATTGAAATGTCAGACCCGTATCTGTACCACGGCGTACAGCTTGAGCGCCGCGGCTTTTTCAAGGCCTGATCGATCTACGGCATGGGGGCTATCGAGGTAGCCCCAGAATCCCCGGATATGAATTGCTCCCGCAGGCGCATCCGGACAGACTTTGCCAGCCGAGGCAGTTCACGTACGATGGGGCGCGGTCTCGTGGGTGGGTGAAGCTCGGAGACGAGGCGATCGCATGGAGGGCACGATGAAGCGCACAGGGTTCGAAGGGATGTTCGTCACATTTTTGTTTGGCTCGTCCGGGTATCGAATTATTTCGAGAAAAGTCCGGGGACGTTGGTTTCGTGAGATCTCAATACTGGCAAGATGCAGTTCCGTGCCGTCTAACTCCATGAAACATCATCATTTGATGTCCGATGTCCAGCCACTCCGAGATACCAAAACAAACAACCGTAGCCCTGGTGAGGACAAGAATGTCAGCATGGTCCGAGTTGCCATGGGGTGCTGCGCTGTGACGTGGTCGGATGCGACCGCGCTGTCGTGACCAGGCCCGAGCATACCTTCATGTTCCCATGTTCTTTCACGCCTTCCAGTCCCGATTTCCCATTTATCGCTGGCCGCTCCAGACGTTCTTGACGAGGCCGTCGCGCTGGGCCAGGCGGTTCAGGGCATCGTCGGACTCGCCCATGGCGCGGACGAAGCCGCAGAGGGCGTAGACGTGGTTCTCGCCGGAGACGGCACGACCAGACTCGTCAACCTTGGCGATGGAGATCTGGACGGAAGCGTGGTCCTTGGCCTTGATGATGCGGTTGGTGGCAGAGCACTTGCGGGGGACGTAGCTGTTTGAAGCGGGAGGGTGGGTTAGCCAATCTGGTTCCGCTCGTGAACACATGCATGCGTTTTCGCAGCCCTTCCTCCTCCCATCTGCAGTCGAGGCTCGGAGGGGGGTTTGCCCTTACAGATCGACGATCTCGCCACGGTCGTTTTCCATTTTGGCGGTGGTTTTGGGGGGTTGTCTGGGTGAACGAGTTGGGGGGGTTTTGTCGCGGGTCAAGAAGGTCGTCCAGTCAAGGTCTCCGTTTCGCTGGCTGGCTTTGGGTGATGATGGTGTTTGCTGAAATTTACCGACTTTCTCGACTTTGGTGCGGCTGGTCCGAGCGCCCGCCCGCTTTTTTTCCCACGGTCGCCCGTCTGTGCTGGATGTACCTACGTACTGGCTTAGTCAGGCTGCTCGCCTCCCAAGGACCCCCGCCTCCCCAGCTGATCTCGCGGGACCAACGCGTTCGGCGCCAAGAGACTCGGGACATCGAGTCGCTTGCAGCCCGGCGGCCGCGCCTTTGTTTTGGCTCGTCTAGAAACCTTCTGTACACCATGTGCGCGAAAGTCAGCATTTGACCATATATTCAGCCCCGCAAAGCCAAATGCACTCACGTATAAGCTGCATCGCGTATACTCGCATCCTCCGTTCACACTGAAGCCCCCGCGCCTTCAACAATGCGCATGGCGCATGGGCTTCTGTCGTTGGAGCGCCGCCCTCAGCCCTTCAGCAATGGCTAGAAGCAGCTTTATCACGACCTCTCCAGAAGCCCGGGGGTCTTTCGAACGGCTAATGATGCTGTCCTCGTCGCCTCTCCCCGATATAACAGAATTCGCCGCCAAGAAGCCCAAGGCAACAGCACTGCGCAGCGGAAGTGCTGCAGTCCCGATTCCTGCGAGCGCGTCCAAGACGTTCACGAGCGCTGCGGATCTTCTCCGTAGTGCCCAGGCCGGCGCGGACGACCCGGCAGATTTTATCGAGGAGCCCGAGCGGCCTGCACCAAAGGAGAAAACCACTAAGCCGGCACGCAAGACAAAGAGGGTGCCGAAGCGTGTAGCGAAGGAGGTTATCGAGCTATCCTCAGACGGGGTCACGCCCAATACCAACAAGGATGATACACATACGAGACATGAGGGAGAACCCCGAGATGGTACCGAGGGCAGTCCATTGGGAGCCAAGCCGTGGAGGAGATATAAGGCGCCTGCCGACGCAGGAGATACGGACATGTCGGCCAAAACTCTCGAGCCACAGCCGAAGCCGAAGGTGCAGAGGAAGAAGAAAAACAACGAGGAGACAGTCAGTAGACATTTTGCAAAACAGGATGATGCCACCAGGCCAAAAACAAGGGATTCGGCCCCGGAGCCAATTAATCTGGAACCGGCAGTTCAAAGGAGGAGAGACTGGACGCCTCCTCGCGAAGACACCCACCCAGAGATATTCCCAACACCACCTGCTCCATCGGACGCCAACCAAGCACACAAGTCGCCGGACCTCCCTCAAACACAACACGACAGTACCAGGGAAGACATCTTCAGGAATCTCCACGAAGCGTACGCTCACAAGGACCAGACAGAATGCGCTCCGAACAATGCGCAACCTATTTGTTTAGGGAAAAGAAAAGTTACTGATATGACCTCGGGAGGCCAGCCATCGAAGCAAATATCCTGCGAAGCTTCTCCGACAAAGACAAAGGCCCCCAAGAAGAAGCCTCGAACAATCACAGAATTGGCCACAGCAGCGTACGCCCCAAAGCCTGTCGATCTTGAAGAAGACCCACTTAAAGAAGGAGACTCGATTCTTGAATACTTCGATGTTGACAGAAAGGGGAACGTGTCCAAGGCAACGGCAGGAAAGGGAAAACGAAAAATCACGAAGGTCACCAAGAAGAAGGTACCACCAAAGCAGCCTGTGCTGCTGTCTCCTCGGGCTGCCATGCGGCAGTCAGCCAGACAGGACTTCGTATTTGGCACATCAAGTCAGCTCGTCCGAGAAGAATCACCGACCATTCTGAGAGATCTTCAGGCCGCCCTGCGGGCGTCAAACATCATTACGAGTGATGAATCTCAGCCTATGGAGGAGCTTGCCCGCCCACGGGACTTCGCCCTGGAATCACTGAAACGCGCCGGAGGGCTCTGGTCGGTGAGCGCCAGGGACGAAGACGGCGAAGTAGTAGACGTAGAGGTCATTGATCTTGTGGGCTCACCTTTCCCGGAAGACGACGCGGTTGCCATCCTGGATCCGCATAAGGACTTGCCGCCGGAGCTACCAGCTGCTAGCGGGACGGAGACTGAGACGGCCGAGCCATCCCTCATCGAGATTGAGAGCATGCCTGTGGCAACCTCAACTACATCACCACAGCCGCCCGTTCCCAAGTCTCATTTCTTTTTGACACAGTCAAAGGTAACAATCAAGGCTGCTGCCGCCGCCGCCACAGATTCTTCCGACTCGTTAATAGGAGACCCATATCCGCTCATCACAAACTTGCTCCAGGACGGCGACGCACCGCCACCCAGCAACCAAGAACAGAGCGAAGAAGACATCAGACAAATCTCGCCCGCGATGCCAAGAAAGATACAGAAGACACGACCAAATTATGAGGTATTCACGGACGCCAAATTGGCGAAAGAGGTGTCTTCCTTCGGTTTCAAGGCCGTCAAGAGCCGCAGTGGGATGCTTGCATTACTTGACCAATGTTGGGAGAGTAAGAACCGAGCTCCGATAGGAGTAGCATCGTTCTCTACAACTGCTCTTTCCTCTAGTCCCAAAGGCAAGAAGAAGGTACCTGCTGCGGTTACTTCGGCGACTACTTCGACGCCGCCAAAGAAGCCGCGTGCAAGGACGAAGAAACTCCCTGATGTGGCCGCCAGCGACGGTGCCGCGGCACCTGAAGGGGCAAGTACTACATCGTTGCCGAAGAAACGCGGCCGTCCTCGCAAGGATGCATCAATAGCAGGTCCTTCGACAACAACCATGATGCCCCCGCCGCCCAAGTCACTGCCCGCCGTTTCGACACCGAAGCGTAGGAAAGCAACCACTCAAACAAGGGCAGAGGTCGCAGACTCCGATCTTGATAGCGACGGTTCTGCAGGCCTCTCCTCGCCGGAAAAGATCTTCACATCCCCTGGCGGTGGTGCTGTAGACATGTCCATCAATGAGGACACGGAAATCTCCCTCGATCTCAGCCCCACAGCCCAGCAATCGGTGCTCTTTAGCCACATTACGAGGGCCGTGACCTCTGCACCACGAACAACGGACCCGGAGAACCCGTCGTGGCACGAGAAGATGCTGATGTATGACCCAGTCATCCTGGAGGACCTGGCTGCCTGGCTGAACACGGGCCAACTGACGAGAGTGGGCTACGACGGCGAGGCGTCACCCATGGATGTAAAGAAGTGGTGTGAATCGAGGAGCATATGCTGCCTCTGGCGTGGCACAAATCGTGGTCAAGAGAGGAAACGGCTTTGAGAGCTTTAGCGTCTGGTTCAATGGGAGGTGTTTGGATACCGTGCACTTGCATATAATGCAAGACCCGTACGCGATATCGGTTTTGGAATTCTGAGCATATATAAGCGTTTGTGTAAATTTTGAAGCATGATCCGACGGGATGGAATTCTAAAGGGGGTCTATTCAGGAGGTGCCGTGTAAGGATGTCTCCAGAGTAAATAACCCACGGAAGAATGTGCCCGAGGTGACCCAAAGAGATTCTTCGGATGCTCTGAATTCTCTATGCCAAAGCTATAATTTCTCGGCTGCCCTCTCTTCCTTCAGCACCTCTTCCCTTCCCCTTACCTCTACATCTCGGGGTCCTCCTTTGGCGAATTTGACCAAAACAACTCTCTCAAAGTCTCCACCCGCCCCGGTCCCCTTCAGCTCCGGGCCAGGCTTGTCGACGCCGAGCACGATCCTATCGTCACTGTCCCTGATGAACAAAGTATGCGGGCTCATCACCTTCTCCGACCACGGTATCAGCGCCGACGGATGCAGCCCCTTGCCTCCGTTCACCGCAGCTCCGTCGGTCGTCGTGGGCGTCCTGCGCACAAACTCCACCAGCGCCCGTCGCTGCGCCGCGTAATTCGCCTCCAGGTCGTGCCCGACGCTCTCGGGCGACACGGAGCCGAACGCCTGCGCCACGAGGGTGAGGAGGTATAGCTGCGGCGGGAACAGCACGATCTCGCCCCGGGCCTGCCTGCGCAGCCACTCGGACGCGTTGGCAAAGGTCGCCGCCGTGTGCTCAACGCCGCCGTCCGGCGTCGGCGTCTGCACCACGTCCACGTCGACGGGCCCGCCGTCCGCGGCGGGTGCCCTGGGTGATTCCGCGAGCGGCATGAAGTAGATGTACATCTGGGTGGTGAAGCGCTTCGGCATGTTGGGCGGCGTGACCCATCTGGTGAAAGGCACCAGGTCGTCCACGCACAGCGTCGCCCCGAGGCTGTCCTCCACCCACTGCGTGAACCTCACCTTGTCCCCATGGATGGCCTTGCGCGCCTCCTCGCGCTCAGACTCCGGCACGACGAGAAGGGTGTCGTCCGCCAGCGAGCGCTTGGCTATCAGGATGCCGGACTCCTCGAACGTCTCGCGGACGGCGGCGAGGCGATATGCGGGAGAGTCGCGGTGGCGATCTGGCGAGTCTGCCGGCGGGGGCGGGGGCTCGTGGAAGGGGGAGAGGTTGCCCCCTGGAAACACGTGTGCCGAGGGGAAAGACGTTGACGTCTGCACTCGGTGGAGGAGCAGCACCTGGTTGGTGGGGGACAGCAGGATGATGCTGGAGCTCGGCCGTGCCTCCGCGATGGACGGCTTCTCTTGTTCGCTCTTGGGAGAGCCGGCTGACGAGAGCCGGCGGGTTTGGCCCCGTGGTGCGGCCATGGGTGTGCCTAACACCGACTGTTCCGGGTTCCTGGACTGGTAACGCACTCTGCCTGGTGATACTGCGGTCGATAATGAACGGGGTACTCTACTGCAAGACCGCCAGGCCAATTGCACCTGTGAAGCTCCTGTCAATCTGCAGAAAGGATTGCGTATTCCATTGAGCCCATGACGGAGGCACTGGGCTGTGACCATTGTTACAGTGGCTTGCGTCGTTTGGATGTTAGACAGAGAGTCCAGATGTCTAGTGTTGCTCGCTGAGCCGAGGTCCATTGAGACAAGCCATCCTTGGCTGCGGGCAGGCCGAGGATGGCGATTACTCAATCCACAACGAAGGATACCACCACAGGTAAAGTTCATGACGGTCAGAAGACAGGGTCACTCAGACCGAAGCTATCTCGTTCATTTCTCGGTATATTGTAGACTTGTAGTTTCCGCTAGCAAAATCATGTGCATCTCCTTCGACGCCCGACGGCAATGGTGTTTACGTTTTGAGTTGAACCTGCTGTCTATTTCCGCCCAGTAAGAGGCGGCCAGGTGCTTAGCATCCTCGATTTGGCAGTCACGACTACAAATGTAGATGGTGCTTGAAGTTAATCATGGTGGTTTCGAGATTGGCAGGCAAACACTGTGTATACACAGTAAACCTTTGGATGGTATAGCACCCGTCTTATGCTTGAGTCACACGTGAGATTATCCCAAGAGATCCGGTGCAGAAATATCCATATGCCACCTCCCACCATACAGACAGCAGCTTTCCTGAATTTGTCATTAATGCCGCCAGCGAGATCGGAGCCGCGTCGGCACCGGGGCATCAACGGCAGGGCGTGAGTGACCTGTGAGGAGGCAAAGAGGATATCCAGCCACTGAGGTTAGACGGTCAACCTTCGGCCGAGTGTTTCGGCTCGGCACAGGTTGCCAAGAAGACTAGCCTCAAGCTCGAGGGCCAGCGCCAGGACGTCACCATTAATTTAGGTAGACTGCGATAATGCACGGCACAGATCACCATTGACCGACCACGCAGCCACGTCGATTAGCCGCGACCAGGACCACCGTACCAGCGACAGCCACGAGCATTCCGCCGACGGAGATGCAAAGCCGATGATACGCCGCACAGTACCTAATGCACACCACGGTTTCGGCCAACGCAGTGCTGCCCATTAATTGGCTCAGGTCGGCCACTCAGGTAGCACCGGGGGTAAGGCGGGAGAGGATTCCGCCGTGCATCGATCAGATACGGCGCACATGGGAGACAGATGACTGGGAACATGCAGTCTCCAATTCAGATTCGGTTTGATGATGCATGTAAAATAGAGACAACATGATTGACCTCACAGCTGAGTGTGTCGAACCTGTTTTGCAGAGGGCATGACTCGAAGGACGCATGCAGAAAAATATGGGACATTGGATCTCGATTAAAGATACAGTCATACAGACAGAGGATGTGAGCGGGCAAGGATTGCAGTGCCGATGATGAGATGCCTCATCAGGCTTAAAGCCTCGCGGATCGGTGCTAGGCCTGGCTGGGACTGGAACGACTGGACAGCCCGCATGGGCTTGCCTCAAGCTGTCTGCTCCTGCCCCGCGCTGACATAATTTTCCTGCTGCAGGTCCAGCCAGTCCAGCCTAAGCCGGTCCCGCAACGGGAGCGCAACGCCATGCAACGGTCTCGCCCGTCCGTCGGGCTTCGGCGGTGGTGGGAGGAAGGAGTGGAAACGGAGCGTGGGAGCGTCAGTCATACACACACACAAGAAATGGACCCTCTGGCCCTCAGCTCAAACTGCCAAAGTGGCCCAGGGGTTTGGTTTTTGGTTGCTGGACCGTTCTCTTCCTCTTAGACCCATCGAAGCCTGGGACACTTAGACCAGACCGGTCCTCACTCACACACACCCGCCCTCTTTTTCCTTTCCTGTCCCTTTGTCCGAACTCTGTAGCCGATGAGGGAATTCGCCGGCCCTGCTGCACTGCCTTATCGGACTGCCCTCGCCCTCGAGGTCGAAATTTCCAGTGCGTCAGCCTCGGCAGCTCCAGCACTCGCACTCGCACTCCCAGTCCCACCACAGCAGTCATAATAAGGAAGCCTTCGCCTATCGACGATCCGAGACCAGGGCAAGGTCCGGGTTGCTCATCCTCCCAAGTCCTTGAGTCGCACCGCACCGCGCCGCACGGCACGACGGCGCCAAAGCAGCCGCAGCAACCGCAACCGCAACCGCAACTGCAACTGCAACCTAACCCAGCCTCTCCGCATTGCAATTCAAAAAGTTGCTCTCCCAGTCCAGGAACCTCTTCTCAATCCGAGGCATACACATACTCGGAAACCCCACACCGTTCAAAGGTTCAAGTTTCAAGAGCACACCTCCACGCTCGAGCCTGACCCGGACCTGCCTGCGTGACTATTCGTCTCGGCCCGGCTGCGACTCTACGCCTCTCTCCTCTTCTCGTGGCACCTCCTGCACGGTCGTCGTGAGACAGTCCCAAGTTCGGATCAGAGTCAAAGCTTCACCATGGATAACTCGGGGCAACCGCTCCCTCCACCAACCTCTGCCTCGAATCCGTCCAACCCGACCAGCCCGGACGAGTCCTTCGTCGATTTCCACCTGCCATCGACCACCGCCTCGCCCAACAACAATGGCGCATTCAACCACAACACCACATCCCCACAACCACACTCACATCCTGCCTTTCCAGGCGCCCAGGTATACACACCGACCGCCACGCCCTCCGACCGCCTGAATCCCCGCAGCTGTGTCACCTGCCGGAGGAGAAAAGTACGCTGTGACAAGCACATGCCGTGCTCGAATTGCCGGCGAGCCCAGATCCCATGTATCTTTCCCGCCCCTGGCCGCGCACCCCGCCGTCCACGACCGAAGGACCCCAATGCGCCACCCAAGCAGCCTTCTAGCGAGCGCGAGATCGAGCTGATGAAGCGGCTGCGGAAGCTGGAGGGCATTGTCGAGGAGCTGAGCGGCCAGATCGAGGTCGAGACCGCGAGGAATCACTCCAGCAGCGGCAATTCCCCCGAGACCACCACCGTCAATCCCGGTACCGACTTCAATACGCCCGGTTCAGGGCCTCGGCATGAGAGGGCAGAGAGTATAACAGCGGGTAGCACACATAGCCATGGGTCTCCCTCGGCGCCCGGCGACGGCAGGCCGGCGGCCCTCTACAACTTCAATTCCAGCTCCGGCAACGTGACCCATCGACCCGACAATGTGAACAAGAAGTTTGGGAGGCTGGTCATTAATGACCACGGCAAGACCAGATATGTCAGCAGTGCATTCTGGTCCAAGATCACGGATGAGGTCGGTGTATTCACCCGTATAATGCTCTGTGGAATGCGAGCACTCAGCACTGACCGACCGTCTAGCTTGACGAACTGCGGCACGAGACCCAAAAGCTCACGGACGGAGAATCGAGTGACTCGGATGACGAGAGCATAATAGCCACCGCAAACAATCGCTCAGGCGGCGATCACCACGCTTTCGTACTTGGGTACAGATCCGCCGATGTCGACTTGAAGGCCTTGCACCCATTACCATCACAAATACCGTACATGTGGCAGGTTTATCAAGAGAATGTGGACCCTATTGTCAAGATACTACACGTGCCGACCGTCGAAATCCTAGTAAAGGAGACACGAAAAAATCTGGATAGCCTCACACCCGGGAACGAGGCCCTGATGTTTGCAATATACTTCGCAGCCATCACCTCTATGGACGAGGAAGATGTGAGTGCCCCTTCCCCGGACCCTACTTCTCCACACATGCATTGACAAGGAACGGAACAGACCAAGAAAAATTTCGGAGTCGATAGGCCGAGGCTGATTTCGCAATACCGCTTTGCGTTGGAGCAGTCTCTTGCCAAGGCCGAGTTCTTGGTGTCGTCGGAGATGGTTGTCCTTCAAGCCTTTATTCTCTTCCTGGTTTTGGTCAGACGCCACGATGATACTCGAGTGTCCTGGACCCTGACAGGACTTGCCATACGAATCGGTCAGTCGATGGGCCTTCACCGCGACGGAACGTCATTTCCGGGGTTGACTCCCCTCGAGATCGAGATGCGGCGACGACTGTTTTGGGCGCTTAGCATCTTGGACCTTCGCGCAGCCGAGGATCAGGGCACTGATTTGACCATTGTCGACCGGACCTTTGACACCGAGCTCCCACTCAACATCAACGATAGCGATCTCACACCTGAGACAACAGAAATGCCTCAATCCCGGCTAGGCTCAACAGACATGACCTTCTCCCTAATAAGATACGAGATCTGCGGGCTTGCGAGGCGCCTACACACCATGTCCTCAGCAAATGCAGGGTCCTGTCCCCGAGATGCAGCAATATCTTTCGAGGAGCGTGAGAATATGGTCAGGGAGGTATACGCGAGCGTGGAGGGCAAGTTCTTCCGCGGCCAAGACGCCTCGTCAGACCCGATTTTGTGGACGGCGGCAAATATAGCCCGCGTCATTGTCGCAAAGATGACGCTCGTTATTTACCAACCTATGCTCTTCCCTGGGCCTGAGGGCGAGGTCCTCTCTAGCGCCATCCGCGATCGCATTTTTACCGCCGCCACCGAGATTTTCGAGTACAATCACCAACTCAACTCAGACCCGCGATCTAGGCCATGGCGCTGGCTATTCCTTACATACACGGCATGGCACGCCGTGGCGTACGTGCTGATGGAGGTCGTCCGTCGTCCTTGGAGCGCTGCTGTTGAGCGAGCATGGACGGCATTGAATGCCACTTTTGCTAGTCCCAATCCCGAGGATCTGAACCGTATAGCAGGAGACCAATCCGTCTGGTTGCCGCTCAAGAAGATCTACCTAAAGGCCAAGAAACACCGTGAAGGAGAGATATCGCGACTCAAGGCAGATCCTCAGGCTGCCCAGGAGCTGGAGCTAGAAGAGCGCAGGAACACCGGGGCGCCGGCAAGTTTCGCAGCCATGCCCGGGTCAGTCAAGACTGCGGTGGCCAACGAGAGGTGGCGGAAACTTGTCAACGCACCGCGCCTGCCACCAGAAGTGGAACGGGAAATCAGGTCTCCGTCGACATTCCCACAACAGCAAGGGCAACAACGAGAATCATCGGGACCACAGAGCGAGGCTGTTGGCGCGCCTCCACAGATGCCGAATAATAACATGGGTGTTGGCAGCGGTCTGCAAGGTCAGAACGTCGGCGACGAAAGGGCAATGGAAATTGTTGAGAATGTCATGAACCAGCCTCATTTCCAGCCCGACAGCTTCTGGCCGATAGCCTTCTCACCCCAGTACGCAGATATCGCGCGTGCTGCGACGGGCAACGTGGGCTTCCCCTTCATGTCTGGCAGCGACCCCATTCCGAGGCAGGACTCGACACTGGCCAACTTCGCCAACGGCAACGGTGACGGCAGCCGTGCAGTCCCTGTGACCTCGATGCCGACCGACCCGAGAATGCAGCAGACGCCGCTTGTCGACGCACTGAAGGTCGAGGGCAACCTGCCTCCGTGGATGTGGGGCGAGACGCCGGTGCCGGCGGCGCAGACATTTGGAGGAACCCCTGGCTCCGTGACGACGGCCAGCAGTGGAGGCGGCGGGCCAATGAGCGCAAGCACGCCGGCGAGAGCATTCAGCTTCCCGCTCCAAAGCGGAAACGCCGATGTCCAGCCCGAGGACATCGATGTGAACATGGACGAGGACTTCAACTGGGCGGACTGGGGACAGAGCCTCATGGAGTCGACTGGTGCGAATATGGGAGGCGTTTGGAGTGCACACGGGATATAGAGGGCCTGGGACAGGGGGGGGGGCACAGCCGGCTCGGGCCATCTCTGCATTCGTCGTTATTTTTATTCTGGCGGAAATTTGACGAGATCGAGAACCGAAAAACCCACCCAGCTCACCTCACCGAGGATTGCGGTCATTTCTGAACGAGGCAGGTGTAGACGAATTGTAATGCGCGCCGGGCCAAGGGGGAGGGACGGATCTCGATTGACGGCGCCTGGCTGGCCAGCTCGGTACTGGGTCGGCTTGGGAAAAAACTGCGGGTCCAGGCAGGATTGGTCCTGGCCGGTTTATTTGCTGCGATAATGAACGACGTGACATGACATGACGTGACATGTCTCGAGCTAGATAGATAGGGTTGGTATCTGTGTGCAAAACTTGAATATTGATGATACCCTTGATTTACTCGACGGCTAGGGGTGATTCGTTCCGGATACCTACGTTTTGACCTGTGAAGACTCTTGTGAGCTAAGGAAAAGGGTCTCAGAAGCGTCTACATTTGACGTGCTGGGGGAGAGTTCCCCTGAGCCCCCTGATTCAGGGATGAAATATGTCTGTAGGCTGGTGGTTTCGGCACACGCCCGGACTGTTCGGAATGTCACGCGGAGAAGCGGGTCGAGATGCTTGACTTGTTCTTACAGCCTCCCCACCCCTGCCCGAGCAGGAGGCTACAATGCTTGTCTTCCCCGTCCGTCGCCACTTTTCTGCCCTTCCATGATCAGATCGACGTGTCTTGTCTCCTGCTTGCATGGGTGTTGAGCCTTATTGCAATTACACGGGCCGGGATCACGTAAGACTGTCGGATGCTTGTTGGCCAGCAACTCCTATCTTAACATATACAATAATGAATTGATGGCGTTGATAGAAGAGCTGCGCAAGCTTTGGATTTCTGTCAAAAGCACATTGAGATGTCTAGCTCGAAACTCTATCTGAGCTACTTGGTATCACGCGATACCGCCAACCCCATCGCTTGATGACACGTGAAAAAAAAGTACCTGCCTCTCTGGCCAGCCACAGTCCAAATTATGAGGTCTACATTGACAGCGCATGGTTTTGTGCGCGCAAAGTGTTTCCTCACTGCGGCCACTATGCGCTTTGGGTGGTCAGCAAAGTACTTTGGTAGCCGGCGTTGTGCATCCGCGCTTGGTCTTGACCGTGTTGGGTGTTGACCATATGGCGATTAGACTGTACGTACTCCATAATTCATGTGCATACCCGCTGCGTTTCGCCTTCAGGCGATTCGCTGTACGACGGGTTCGTGTAAAATGCCCTCATTCACTGACTGCCGTTGCTGCCGCCGGTGCAGACGGCTTCGGACTGCCCGTACGCCTTTTAATAGCTTGAGATCAGAGCGGGCTTCGCGCACTCTTTCCCCATATATTAGCGCCGAATACATCTTATACCTGGTCTCACATAGGGTTGTATCGATAGTGGCCCCGTCGGACATGTGAGTGCCCATCGCGCGACGTCTGAGTAGTAACGGTAGCCTTCGTGATGACCACTGCGTTATTGCCAAAGGCCCATGGCCAAGACGATTCGGGTATCTAACCCTCGAGGATCCATCACTGTATTGTATACTTTCAAAAGTGTACAGTTTCAATGTGCTGCGTCCGTGGTCCGCAAAGCAAGACAAAAATATGTAGGTGTGGGGCCCTACAGACAGTCAGATTAGGCGACAAACGACAGCCCTTCTATTTCGGGCACAGACAACTAATCAACCAACATTTGGTGCAGAATACGTGGACGGTATTCATGCGGATCCACGCTCTGCTATTCAGGACTTTGCCATGGCTCCAGATGTAGACAATTGTTGTGGTCTGTCGATAGATTGCATTGCCCGAGCCAAGAGATGAGCACTTTCATGGGTGTAAGACCTCTGGCCCTCAGAATCTCCAGAAAAGTGCGTCGTGATGCTATGCGCACACTCGACAGCCATACCAAATGCTTCATAGACTCCATCCCCAGACTTGGCCGAACACTCCGCGAAGGAGCACCCGCGCTCCGCAGCAAACGCCTCACCTGTTTCTCGTGGAACACGCCCGCCTGCGCTGTCCAGGTCTGTCTTGAGTCCGAGGACCGAGATGTTAATCCCGGGTTGGCCGCTCTTCAGGTGGACGGCAACAGTGTCGTATAGGCGGGACATTTCATCGAATGATGCCTGCGAATGAACATCATACGCCAGAATGACACTGAAGAATTTGTGGACAGCGCCCCAGTAATAACCCAGACCCGGCTCACTCGCGGGCACGAGGACGTCCAGGTAGTACTCACATTCGCCACAGAGGTACATCGGTGTTTCATCATCCATCAGAAGCATGGACAGTTCATACAATTCCCCACCATTCATGTCGTCGTAAAGGAGCTGATTTGGATTTAGTGAGCACATGTGAGGAAGGGCCATCAAGAGCAGCTAAACGGCGCGAGATATACCTTGTTTCTTAGGGATCTCCTTCCAATGCCGGGCGAGCCTAAAATGACGACGACTATGTATCCGCCGCCATCGAGCTTCGGCCTTCTAATTGCTTCTAGCTCGCAATGTCTCATATGGACAGCTCGGGGCTTTGGGATTGATGCCTCTGGTGCTGCTACTGATGTAGGTGGGTTTGAGGTGCGGCGAAGCAGCTTCTGCAACCACCGGGTCAATCTCGCCATCTCGACCAGATTGGGTACCGCACGAGATACCAAGTCTGGATCTTTCTTTGCGCATCCGGTTTGGGAGACGTTGTTCAAGATAGGTAGATGGATAAACCGGGCACAAAATACTGAGATGGCGTTCCGAGTCTGTAAGCACGCACAAGTAAGTGAAAGGAAGGTGAGGGGGGAGGACGGGCCAGGAAGGAGTGAGACTGACTTCTGGGATTGGAATCCTTCGCCCAGCCGGGAGGCTGGTTCCAACCTGCAGCACATGCAAGCGAATGCAGACTAACAATGCGTGCGGGTTGGATTGAGGCGATGTTGGGGGCCAGGCCCAACGCGAAGCATTCCCACGTGTAGGATTCGTCGCCCCTGTCACAAGACTTCCCAATCACGGAGGAGCCTGCGTAAATCTTGATTTTGGCCACTGTATACTACGCAGGTTTCTAGCGTCATCTTCCTCGGAATCGGTATCGTAATGCTGTCGAGTGGGATGCCACCTGAATCTTTCTCAAGCAAATGCAATACCAGGCCAACAATTTTCCCTGCAGAGGATCAATGGACTGTGTTTCGTACTCGAGGGCCTGTACCTATACAAGAACAAACACAAACACTCGAGATCCATCCCAAGCCAGAGTGGTGTACTAATTGCAGCGCTGACCTCTGCGAAACCGGTTCCGAGGTATTGGATTCGCGATATCACGATCCTCCCCGATGGACTCATCCAGGCGGAGTCGAATGTCGTGCGTCCCCTAGGTACTTGGAGGATTAGTGCTTGAAAGTCTCACTTGATGTGACTTGGTCAGGCTTTAGTGTTCGCGAGACCGCGACATGTACTTTTGCAGCAGTAATTGAACTATTCGCCAATTACAGTCCGAGAAGGCCGGCTTATCGCGAAATCGATAGTCTGCATATGTAACCTTTCCGAACAAGCCAATGCACGTCGTGAAAGGAATCTTTTTATATCGGCAGCCTACGGTTCCAACTCCACGGTCCCGGTATCGCGAAGTAAGCCCGAACCCGAGCCCAACCCATGACACCCACGCTGCTTTTGCCTCACATCACAGCATCTGACGTGCTGTGCAACGTGACGCATGTTTTCAGGCACCCAAGTCGTTTAGGTAGTTGGTGTCGACGCACGTGTCTTGTTTGCACGCTATCCAGGGCGTGCAGGCCGTTGGCAGTGTCTGCGCGGCACGGCACACGCACTTTACTTTAGCCCACCTGCGCCGCCGAGCATAATTCAAGAGTAACGTTCCCATCTCATACCAGAGAAAAGATTTTGTCTTTAGCGTTACCGGTTCTACCGAAGTCGTACTGCGTTTCCAAAATCAGTCTCTTGGCTTTGTCGAGAGGTGACAGCACGTCTATCACTCGTCATATCACCATGGTGGAAAGGACTGAAGACCTATTCCCGAATGCTACCGACATCCAGCCACACGAGCCCCTAGAGGACTACCGACCCGGGGGCTTCCACCCCGTTGCTCTTGGCGATACCTTCCAAGACGGGAGGTTTGTAATTAGGCACAAACTAGGCTTTGGAGGGCAGGCGACTGTGTGGCTTGCACAAGACACTCGGCAGAGGTGCGTACAATCGCTGGGTGGCCCCCAATCAGTGGTGTTAGCTCAACTAATATCGCTCAGCAGCCAATGGGTATCGTTGAAGATCAAACAGTCTCGTATAAGTGAGGGCCCACTAGAGCAAGACGCAGAGGTACAAGCCCTGCTGGCGCTGGAGAAGCACTACACCAGCGGTGACCAAAAGTTATCGAGGTGTTTCACTCGGCTATTAGCGACTTTCCAGATCTCCGGGCCTAACGGAACGCACAACTGCCTCGTCACCGAATTGGTCGGGCCGTCTATCACTAGGGTTCTCCGCGCATGTAGCCTCTTCGGCGAGACGCTGAGACCTGACACAACACTTCGAGCTTCGAGGCGTGTACTTCAGGCAGTCAACTTTGCGCACCATGCCGGCGTGGTCCACGGAGGTACGTAATTACCCTACATCTTTCTTGTACCAAAGGACCATGTTGAAACGAGCCCTCCACAGATATCTCATTCGGAAACGTTGCATTCACCTGTGATGTGGCATTGAATGGCGAAGAGGACATTTTCGTTGCACTCGGTGGTCAACCCATAAAAGCGACATATAACGGCGAAAAAGCCCTCCCGCCCAATGTACCTCGCATGCTGGTGAAGAGCGCAGACTGGGAAATGTGGACTGATCGAGATGAGGAGGACATACGGCTCTTAGACTGGGGCTTGGCCTTCCCAGTTGGGCAAGCAATCACAACGCTCCCTCAGCCCATCGACTTGCGGTCGCCAGAGACGTTTTTCTGTGCATCAATAGACTTCCACCATGACCTGTGGAGGGCAGGCTGTGTTGTACGTTCCTCCAGTTACACTTGAAAGGAACAAATGACCGCTCCCCTCGTGTGAACAATTAACCAACCCACTCCGTACAGATATATGCCTTATATTTTCAGCAATCACCATTCCCATTTGAGCACGGGTCTGATGCAGCCTTCGTGGGGAAAATGGTATCTAGGCTTGGCCCACTACCGGCTCAGTGGCATATACTCTGGAAAGAGATGCAAAGAAGAAGCGCGGATTTTCCATTGAATGGTGAGACAAATTTTACATTACCAGTCCAGTTCCACGCTGACGCATTGTGTCATATCCTCAGGAAATCATCAAATACAAGAAGAAACATATGAAGAGAGGAGAAAAGCTATCATCAGAAAGTGTCAAGAAGAGTATGCTTGCCAAGTGGACGAGGTTTTGGATTACGACTTCGAATCACTCCGGGTGTTATCTCGTACGATATCTACATTGTTGAAATGGGAGCCTGTGAGCCGTGCGTCGGCCCAAGAGGCGCTTTCTTACATGGGCTGGGTTGACTACCGCAACGAGGCTTGAGGGTTCTTTCTCTAGGAAAGATAGGACAAATACTCTCACGACCACTTGTTCAGAAGTACAGGAGGTGGTCGCCCAGTCAAATAATATTCAGCTCTACATCTCCAAAGTCGATCTCCTAATTTAAGAAAAGAATATGTGTTTGCCTATCGAATTAGCTAATTTACGCGTCAACGCAACGATGAAACGAAAGTTATCCGCCCGCCCTTCAATTCTTTCCCTGCTCCGAAGCACTTTCCACAGTCTTGACAGGGGTATCATGTGCAGGCCCAGTAGTCTTCTTCATCACCTTCTTCGCCTTGACCTTCTGCTCGTGCATGTACGCCCTGAAGCCGCTCCCGCCGCGGATGTTCTGCCTGGCGCGGTCCCCGCGGAGCGTCGAGAGCGTGCGCAGCGGCGGCCGGATGCCCTCCTCCATCTCCACAGTGTTGCGCCTGTGCGCCTCCATCTTGCTCGGCGTGATGCTCTCGGGCGCCCACCTCTTGCGGATGAACCACGGCAGGCACGCGGCGACCCACTCGTCGGGGCACTTGCGGATGAGGACACCCCACGGCAGCGATATGGCGCCGAGGCCGATGGAGAGGCCCCACTCCTTGCCGTTGAGAGGCTCGATCTCGAAGGCCGGGCCGCCGACGAAGATGATCAGTACCTGGCCGCCGATCATGATCAGGTTGATGCCGATGAAGAACCAGTTGCGCGTGATGCCTTCGAAGATGTTGATCTTGTTGTCGAGACGACGGTTGTTGACCTCGTTGAAGATTTGCAGCCACACAAAAGTGTTGAAGACCAGCGTCTTGAGCCTTGTCCCGTCAGACGGTCCGTAGCCAAGGAGAGTCTCACCGCCAAAGTTGAGGCAGAACGTAATCGCCAGCTGACAGATTGCCTGTCCAATTATCATCTTGGCCATGCGGAGAGTGATGAGTGATGCAGACTTTCGATCAGGCTTCCTGTCCAGAACTGATCGAGACGGGGGATCGGTTGCGAGAGCCAAAGCCGCGAATGTGTCCATGATGAGGTTGACCCAGAGCAATTGCACAGCATTCTGTTATATAGGTCAGCAGCTGATATTTCCAAGGCCCCACAGAAACGAAGTGATGATTCAAGGTAGGTAGCGATATCAAAAGGGGGAAGGATTTGTAGAGTTCACTTACCAGTACGGATTCTTCCTCTGCCGAAGCGACAGCAGAAACAAACGTAAGGACAACAGCGGTAACGTTGACCGTGAGCTGGAACTGCAGGAACTTCTTCACGGAGTCGTTGACCGCACGTCCCCACATCATACCCTTCACAATCGAAGCGAAGTTGTCATCCATGAGAATAATAGCAGACGCCTCTTTGGCGACCTCGGTACCCGCAATGCCCATACTAAAACCGATGTCGGCCATCTTCAGCGCAGGAGCATCATTCGTTCCATCGCCCGTTACGGCTACCGTTTCGCCGAGCTCCTTCAACGTGCGCACCAGGATGCGCTTGTCCTCGGGACTCGAGCGGGCAAGGACCTCAAGCTTGGGGACCAGCTCCTTGAGTTCCTGCTCGGATTTCCGCCGGAAGTCAGGGCCTTCCATAGCAATGCCGCCGTCCTCGGGATGGTAGATTCCACACTCGCGGGCAATTGCCCTTCCGGTCAGTATGTTGTCGCCAGTGACCATGCGAACAATAACCCCTGCCCTTTGACAGTCCTTGATAGCATCCTTAACGGAAGGCCGGAGAGGGTCTTTGATTCCAAAGATGGCCACTAGGGTCATGTTCTCGTGAACCTTGGACCAATCGGCACCCTTTGGGTCGTCCTGAGATTCCATGCCCGCGGGTGGCCACGACTCGAAGTCGCGGTAAGATGAAGCGATGGTCCGCAATGTCTGACCGGCGTAGGAGGTGATAGTGTCCAGAATCGTTTCGCGTACAGAATCCTTCATCGCGACACCGGTAATAGACTCGGGATCGCTTAGAATGTGGCTGCACTTTTTGAGCAAGATCTCGGAGGCACCTTTGGCGTAAACTCGATACTTCCCATCAGCAAGCTTCACGACACTTGCCATGTACTTATTCGCGGAGTCGAATGGCAGAACCTGTACAATGTTGGCATTGGATCGCTCTTCCTGAACTGGTCCAGCACCGAGGTGATCGCGTGAAAAGGTCAAAAGGGCGACTTCTGTCTTCGAGCCGATGAATGTTTGTTCTCCGTCTTGTTCGCCCTCGAAAGCCGTCGAGTTGACTGCGTTTGACTGGATCAGAAGCCGCTTTGTCTCATCTCCCAGAGAAGCCACGAATTCGTTGTCAGGAACGTTAGGAACAGTTTCTACGGCTTCCTTCTCAGGAGCATCACGCTTCCCCGTGTCGTCGAGCGACGGCTCCGTCCCACCAAAGCTATTGCAACTTCCAAGGGTGCAGGCGACCACTGTCATCTTGTTCTGGGTCAAAGTGCCTGTCTTGTCTGAACAAACGGTTGTCGCGTTGCCCATCGTTTCGCATGCTTTCAGAACGCGCACAAGATTGTTGTCCTTCATCATGCGCGTGGTGGCGAAGGCGAGAGCGAGAGTAACAGCCAGAGGCAAGCCCTCAGGTACAGCACTATACACATTGTCAGTGACCAAATATTTTAATGGATACTGGGATACTCACACAACGACTACCGTAACGGAGACAATTAACAAAGTGAGGAATTGCTAGCATCTAGTCAGATAACTCAAGTCTCACGACACACTGCAACATTCGACTAGAGCCTATCGCCAAACATACCTGGCCTTTCTCCGATGGTGACGCGTTGTTCCCGGGCAAGGCAGCCAGAAACTTAATGAAGAGGACGATAAAGAGGATTAAAGCAGCACCGGCGCCAAACTTGGCGATCCAGTCGGCCAGGATATTCAGCTTTTTCTGCAGGGGGGTGTCTTCCTGCTCGGTACGCAGTGCCATTGCGGTTCGTCCGTAGCTCGAGTTGACACCGACGGCGGTGACGAGGAAGGTTCCTGTTCCTTCTTGGACCTTGCTTCCGGAGATGATGAATGGGTCCAGTTTCTCGAGTTCGGGTCGGTCCTTGCCAGACTCGGCTGCCTCTGTCAGGGCAGCGAAGACGTCTCTGCCAGAGACCTTTTTGAGGAGGTCTGATTCACCAGTCGCAGAAGACTCGTCGCATTTGACGCCGAACCCGTCGATGAAGATTCCGTCAACAGGAATCATATCGCCGGTACTAAGGTGCATGACGTCTCCGACCATCAAGTCGAACACAGAAATTTCTTGAGACTTGCCAGAGCGGACAACTTTGACTGTGCGATCATTATGCTTCTTGTTAAGCTTGTTGAACTGCCTTTCCATTTGGAAGTCGTTGAGTGTACCGCTGATAGGCAGTGTGAGTTAGCAACTACTGAATACCCGAAGCCCAGTGAGTGAGCGGGATATGTTCGAGAGCCCCCGAGATTCACGTACACGACCACAACAATGAGAATTGCCACAATGATAGCGACACCCTCAACCCATTCTACCCTGGGCTCACCAGGTTCGTGAGGAGTGCCAAAGGTCTGATAGAGGCCGAGTGCCAATGACACGACCGCAGCGATTGTAAGAAGGATCAGGACCTTGTCGTTGTATGCCAACCAAGCCAGCTCAAGCAGGGATTTGCTCTTCTTCTCAGGCAGCCTATTCAATATTCAATTAGCTGCCAGGTTTCGGTGATTGCTGCATGCAGCTCCTTGTCCACCGGCATTTCTGATGACGCTTCAGTAGTCACTTGAGTCTGACAACCCGCATCGGCGTGCTCCCGGTTAGGACAGAGCCAGTCACACCTGCGAGGTGCGACGGGCTGCGCGTGGGGACAAGCTTACCTATTGTCGTTAAATACGTCTTGCCGATCGGAGAAACCCTGAGTTGACGCGTGATGTGCACCAGACGCAGCAGCGGCCGACTTCTCCTCGCTCGCCACCGGCACGGTGTTCCCCTGAGCACCGTACTTCGGCGCGCCCTTGGTCGCGACATCCTCAAAAGCCACTGAGCCGTCGAGGATGTCCTCATCGGTGCCCAGCCCGCTCTTGATGTCAGTGCGCAGGCCCTTCTCCAGCCCGACAAGGCCGCCCATGGCAAGGAAGGCGTTGAGAGTCTTGGGGTTCAGCAGCTTGGAGAGCTGACCAGGCGAGAAGGCGAACTTGTTATGGGGTTTGTTGAACATGTCCTCGGTACCTGGGTCGGGCGTGAGGGCATCGTTGAGGTCCACATGGAACTTGACATGCTTGGGGATGGCATGATCTTTCTCGTCAGCGACCCCTTTCTCGCTGGATACTTTCGCGGCGCCCTCTCCCACCACGGTTGTGGCATTCTCCCACTCAGACCCTGTGTTGCTAGCCATGCTGGGTATGATGCAGTAGATGTGATATTGTTGCGCTCCAAATCCGCGCCAGTCAAGGTCTGGCGGTCGTCACTGCCAGTAGGCCTGGGATCAGACCACAGCACAGCTCAGGAGCTGAGAGCAGCTGATTCGATGGAGTGTTTGTTGAGAGGGGCGTGCAGGTGAGAGACAGGTGGGTTGCACAAGCCCATCAAGATCAAGCTCAAGCCCAAGGTGATTCGTTCTCAGGCAGTGAGCGTGTGTCACGTCGGCCACAGGGGCAACTCTGATGTTGTTTGGAAGGAGCGAAAGGGTAAGCCAGGGGAACGGGGATGGCGCAAAGGAGGGATGGAAGAGGAAAAACAAACAAACAACCCAAAGAGGGAAAACAGGGAAAACAAGGCTGGAAATTCGAAGACAGCGCAAGATCTCGGTGAATCTTGATCGGGAAAAAGAAACAGGGCGGGAGGGAAGGGAAAGAAAGGTGATATCTGAGACACACACAACGCCCGTCCTCCCTGTCTGTACACACAGCTGTACACAGCACTTGCCGTTCGTGGCTTCACCCTCTGCCGAAGGGGGGCACGTATGTGGTACACAAACCACCAAAACGCACTGGCGTACTGGCTTGCTGCGTACCTGAAGCAAGCTGATCCCTTTCGTTGCTGACTCCGCCAGCCGTACCCATCCAGGGGGGTAAGGGGAGGGAAGGGGGAGGCCCGATTCCCAGGCCAACTCATCTCTCAGGATCCATGGATGCGCGGATTGACATCCTGCTCGTCAACCATGAGCTTGGCATGCTACTCTGACAGGCCTGGCCCGCCGCCATTGTTGATTGGAGCCACAGAAGCAGCTCTTCCGGCGGCACTGCAGCTGCAAGCAAGCCTGCGGTTGTGTGGCCCATGGTCGTGGTTATTCCAGGTATTTCGGGCCTCACTTGGCGCTGCTTGGCAGTTACCCATGGCCTGCTTGGCGGGCTGCCTCCAATATTGGAACACCCCCCAAATGCCCCTTTGGACTTCCAAGAAGTTCAAAATAAACCCCTTTCGCTGCCCCCGCGAACTGGCGCAGCAGAGGAATAACGCCCCAAGGAGTTCCTTTGCCTACTGGGCGCAGGAGAATAGATGTGCCTCAGCAGCTATATTCGACTCTGTGGCCATATTGCTGGCCCCGTGGCCCTGAGGCCCTGGGGCCCTGTGGGGGCGGGAGCCTTCACCGGCTTACTGCAGGTGCACCAGCCCAGAAACGGGCTTGGTGCCTGCAGAAAGGCTCCAGTCGCTAGGCTAGACAGAGAGCACAGCAACGCACAGCAACGCACAGCTGCTTTGCGCGCTTGCACATCTGCCATCTGCCTTCCTGTCTGCCTTGTTTTTGCTCCCAGGTCTCCATCTCCATCTTCAGGTTTTCCAGCCAGTCGTCAGGGGCCGCTTGACGCTAGGAAATTGGCTAATATTGGCTTTGTGCACAAGCATTCGTCACCGTCGCGTGTCCAAGACTTTGCCAAGCAGCGCCTCCGTAGTCGTGGGTAACAACATGTCGCGGGTTCAGGACCGACCAGGGGAGCGAGCAGAGCACACACACCCCCCCAAAAACGGCGGTGACCTCTCGCTGGACGTGCCACGGGGCACGTGTTGTTGCGTCTCATTGTCTCTCCTGTCGTATGAGCCTCGGTCGAGCGCGTCGGACAGCCTGCATCGCTGGTTGCATGTGGAGGTGAAAGTGTAAAAAGGAGGAAGCCCTGCTCCCAGCCTCTCCACGCGGGACGGGAGCTCTTGAGCTTCCGGCATCCCACACGGGTTTCCACACTCCCAACGCTGGGCTGAGTCAGGATCCAATCCTACCTCCAGGCTCCTCTCATCCAAGTTAGTACTGAGCCTTGACACGGCGGACTACGTGTAAGTGCCTGGGCGCTCGCCCTAGTTTTCACTACGGCCGGACGAGTAATATTGTAAATGTTAATCTGCCAAGTTATGTGCATGGGTGACACAAACAATAGCATCTAGTAGGCCTGCTGCGTTGTCCAATATGACATTTCCGGAAGGCCTCCTACACACCTTGTGCACATTTGCTGGCGTGGTGTGACAGTGCACGCGGGCCGTGGCATACTGAGGCTCCAGCTGCTTGGATCGACCCAGCTTATAGGACTTTGAGAGGGAGGACATACCAATCACCATGTCCCGTGTTACAGAAGTGTATCATCGGACCATCATACAGCTCACAATAATTTGACACTAAGCACTTATTGTGACTTTTCCATTTGCTCTGGTACTATATCGCGCGAGGCATTAGGTATCAACTACCCACACCCACATCCTGGAGGCCAATTTTGAGCTCTATTGATCCGAGCTTACTTTCAGGGTTGAGCTGATGTGTTTGGGTACTTAGTGTCGTTCGAGGGACAGTACAAGCCTCGGCCACACCAGCCTCTCATATCTCACTCAGACAGTGCTGACTCTAAAAAGCCTTGATGCCTTGGGGTGAAATACGCCTTGTATGGCTTGGGCATGGCCACTAGCTCACGGGCATCTCTAATACCAGTAACGGGATTATCGTCAAACTCGCCGCTTTGCTCGATCTTGAAGCTGTAGAGTATTCTCATGAAGATGACATACAACTCCCGGTTCGCCAGAATTGCACCTACGCACATCCTGTAGCCGAGGCCGTAGGTAAAAAGCGGCGCATCAGGATGCTCAATCCATCTTTCCGGTCGAAACACGTGGGCGTCGGGCCACAAATCAGGGTCTGAGAATTAGTCAAAGCGACATGTATGAAGGTGATGGGGAGGAACCTACCAAAATTGCACGCCATGTTATTGCAGAGCATAAGTGTGCCGGGCGGGACGATCTGCCCGTCGTACTCCACCTCCTTGATTGTCGATCGGGGCAGGTTCATCCGCACGACGCAGAAATAACGCAAACACTCCTTAACCAACGCCGCCACATACTCACATTTCATGTCCTCCTGGGGGTCGCAGAGCGGCTTGTCATCACCATACATCTCGCTTACCTCGCGGTACGCCTTGTCCTGAATCTCAGGGTGCGCAGCAAAGAAGCCCAGGCTCCACGCGACCGTGGCCCCCACCGTCTCGAAGCCAGCCGACAGCATCGACAGGCTGATGGACCTGACCTCCTCCTCGCTGACCTTGGCGTCCGGGTCGATCATGACGTTGGCCTGGATGCAGGAGGAGTGCGAGCCCCGCCTCACGCGCTCCCGCAGCTCCTGGTCGAACTTCATGATGTAGGCGTCACGCCGGTTGCGCAGGGCGACGGCCTGGGCCGACTTGGCCGGGAAGAGTCGCCAGAACGGTACATAGTCCTGCAGGGAAGCGCTGGAGCCGCGGAAGTAGTTCAATTCCTCTTCGACGTGCACGATCTCCGAGAAGAGCGCGTCGTCTTGAGATCGCATTCGAACACCCCAGTTGAGCGTCAAGACCAGGGAGAGTGACATGCGTTGTATGGCATGGATTGGATTTATTGCAACAGTGCCATTTTCCCCGAAGTGTAATAGGTCTCTGATGAAATGCCGAGTCTCTAGATCAAGATGCGTTACCTGTGGTGAACGGCACATTCAGGGTCAGCGGTGAAGACTTTCTGCTCGTAGGAAAATTTGATGTCAATTTGCGTTCACAACTTACGTATGTCTGGACCATCGGCCTGTTCAAAGCCGCAGCCGCAGCTCGTCGACGTCTCTTCAATGAGTCATTGTACGGAGTCTGTCCAATTGGCGTCCCCGAGGCATTGTTGACGAGCTATAGAAGAATAACTGATCAGCAGTGATCGCATTGGAAACCATCCAGCTTCTGAGTTTCAGAGGTACTGTTGGTTGGGGGGGGGGGGCCAAACGGGACGTACCTTGTGCAATGTAAACAGTTCAGGTCTCGAGCTCGTCGCATGGCTTTGGTGACTGAAGATATGCTTGGCTGCCGCCGCTGTATTCACTGTAACTGCGGTGATATTCCCCAGTTTGATCTGATACACAGGCCCGTACTTCTTTGACCACTCCCGACATGGCTCTGCTACACCCTTTTGCGCAAAGTGCGGCAGATGCCCGAAAATGATCTGTTGTGGTGGGCTCGCGAGGCCTGGAATCATGCTTTTTCGGCGCATATACTCGTTCATCATAACATATCCTATAAGCAGTGCCAAGGTGCCGAGGGCGAGCGAAGGAAGTGGGTTAAGCCCCCCGAGGAGGTTGCTGAGAAGAGATTCCATCGCCAACCACGCCGATTGGGCACTATGTTGAAGCGTGTGGACGCCTCACGACAGGATGAATGGTTGGAAAAGGCCAAAGTGTCTTGGCGGGCTTGATTTGTTTTGGACATTCAAAATAGAAAGAAGGCCAAGCATCTTACTAACTCGTTAATCCCGGAAGAAGCTGGGTTGCCGTCGCGCTGGACGAACCTCGGGAGCCGAACATGTCAGGAACTTCATACCAGACTTAATTTTCAAGGTCATAATTTGCCATAAACTCCAGAGGCCCTTGAGTGCTAGTCGGATTCGTTGGCTTGGGGTTACTGGGCTGGTTCTGCAGGGCGGGGATGACACTCACGGCTGACAGTCATGACCGCAGATCTGCTGACAGACCGGCCACCAAGGCTAGGCGAGTGTCAAATTAGGACACTCGAATCTGACCACAGTTAGCAATCAAGTTCTAAGTTCCGCGATAAATTTGTGAAGCATTCATCAATTCAAATTTGTGGGCAGCTAACTAACATGGTTGCATACTCCAAGGGTTTGGCACGGAGCAACCGTTTGTGCATTTGTGCCGAAGGGGAGCGTTTCATTTCTAGTCGACGTACTACAGACCATGATACCATCATTGATACCGAGACTCTATACTACCCTGAAAAGGTTGAAAAGTCGTAATTGCCAAGCAGTGAACACCCTGTCCAACTACTCAAGTACCAAGGTAGATAGCTATGCGGCAGAGAATACGCTATACATGAAAACATGCACACTATGATTCCTGATCTACTGTTCTTCCACCGTGTCTGACACCATATCAGACCATTGTAGGACACACTGAGAGTCATTTTCGACATCCATACTTTGTTTGGCGAAACATCGCCTTGGGAGCCAATACACCCCGGCCTATCCAGAGCGTGTCCCAAGAGAGTGCCTTGAGAAGAACTGCACCAGATGCTGATTCGTCAGGTTAAAGTTCGCAGTATGATTTGGCCGCCCGGCCAAGTCCAGCCCGATAGTCGAGGGCCACGCGTGGCCCAGGCCCTCGACGCTCAACGCCCTAACCTCGGCCCCCGGGCAATCCCAGACCTCTTCCCACGCCCCCGGATGGACCTCCTTGATGCTGTCAGGCTGAGGGAACTGGCCCGGGTACGCGCCGCTAACGCAGCCGTTGCGCTCCGCCCACTGCCGCCGCCAGAGCCGGACGTCTGGCTCCGGCCCGAAGCTGCCCTCCTCGGGCGTCCGCCCGTAGAACGGGGTGATGGTATCCTCGATGCCGTGAATATGGAATATCGGCGCTCTGATGCGTGTTAGTCACCTGCTTCGGAGCTTACAGTATTGCATTCTGGAACATTCCAAAACATGAGAGACGGGGATCCCCAGAAGGAGAGGAATGGTGCTTACGGCCTGGAGGGCGTGCAGTTGTGGAAGGCGTAGGTGCCCTGATATAGGGCGGGGCTGACGGGCGCAAAAGCTGCAATGACACTGGAGGTGTCTGGGCGGCATGCCAAAAGGCTGGTAAAGCCTCCACCGTTGCTCTTGCCGCATGCGTACACGCGGGATTTGTCGACGGTGTATGTGGACGAGATGGTGTTTATGATGTCGAACACATAGGCAATGTCGTCAACTGAGCTATTCTCATACGGTGCTCCTTTCCCTGATAATGGTTAACCACCTGCTACGGGTCCCAAACTGATGCGTTCTAGATAATTCCAAAATATGACAGACAGGTGTCGGTAAAAGGAGAAGAACGGCGCTTACAAATGTGTCTCATGTTCCACTCCGTATTGTTGACGCCCTGTGCATAGGCCGTGAGGAATGGTTTCCCGGCAATATTTAAGGACGGATCGGAGAGTTCAGTGATACGTTGCTGTTTCTCACTGAAGCCGCCAGCTGTTGCGAACGTGAGCAAATATCTGTCAATAATTTGGTACCAACGCCGGAGATGACTGACCTCCGTGGAACGAAAGCACGAGCGGGTGTGCTTCTTCATGCCTATAGGCAGCTGGTACGTTCAACAGAAAGGTGCGCTCGGTGGGAAGCGTGTAAGCGACATTGCCGGTCTGGGGCTTTTCAGAAGAAGCGTCGCTTAGGACGACTTGGGTTGCCCCTGCGCCGGTTGCATATGACGCGAGGAGGGCAGGGAAAATGTGTTTTATTCCAAGCAACATGATAAAGAAGATTCCAAAACACTGCAGGAAGACCCGGGCTGGGAATTTCATACACCGCGGCATCAAATGTAGCTGTATGAAGAGATGGCGGCTGCTCAAGTGATATAGGCCAAGCACTGGCAAAATGGGCCCCGCTGGAAAGATGCAAGACAGAACAGCAAGCACGCGAGTGGCAAAATACCCGAGAATTGTATCAAGTCTCCGATAAGCCCGGCAGAGATGTTCTTGACTGCCCTGAAGCACTGCTTGGGAACCTCCGGCCCTGTCGTAGAGTTCCAGATTGCTCCTGCCGGTTGAGAGGGCTGTCGTCGCTCCGTATTCTGATTTGTTTCGGCCTCGATCTAGGTTGTGTTGAAACCTGGATTACGTAATGCGGTATTCATCCGGTGGATGGGGACTAGGTAATCTCGTGTTCGACAATAAGCGGTGAAAGACTTCTCATTTGCAACTTGCAACTCGCTGCGATACTATAACAGATTTAATACACCTTCCTATAAAATCAAAACACCGACTTAATACATAATGTCCTTCTTCAAGAAGCTTTTCAAATCTGAACCTCCACTTCTGGTGGAAGGACAGGAGCCGACCGGCCCGTTGCCCCAACGCGTGCTGATGAAAACAAATTTTGGCGATATTGAGCTTGAGTTGCACACCGAACAGACTCCCAAGGTACAGTGCTCCCTTTTCCTCTACACAATTTGGCCTGCATGGCTGCTTTTGAGTAACACTCCATCCAGACATGCCTAAACTTCATCACGCTCGCCAACGCGGGCAAGTACGATAACAGTATCTTCCACCGCATCATCAAGGGCTTCATGATCCAGGGCGGCGACTTCACCCGCGCCGACGGGACCGGCGGAAAGTCGGCCTGGGGCGGCAAGTTCGACGACGAGATCGTCCAGGGGCTGTCGCACGACGGGCCGGGCGTGCTGAGCATGGCCAACGCGGGGCCCGGGACGAACGGAAGCCAGTTCTTCATAACCCTGGGAGAATGCGACCACCTGGACGGCAAGCACACCGTCTTCGGAAGGGTGGCTGCGAACTCCCAGGGCAGTATGGACACGCTGAAGAAGATTAGTGCCGTGAAGACAGAGATGCAGGATCGCCCGGTGCAGACGGTCAAGATCGTGGAGTGCAGAGCTTTGGCTTGATCAGGCAGGTCTCATTGATAGGAGCTTGCAGCAAGGCGAGAATTGACCTGTACTTGTGTCTATATATGCTATACGAATGTAGTTTTAATTGTTTTGCGTTAGTGTTGACTGCATGTAATTAAAATTGCCCCGGGCCCTTCCCGAAGATCTCGCCGTCGGGCACAGTGAGCCACGGCACAGAGTTGGCATCATCCGTATCCGAGCCGACGGTATTTCCCCACCAATCGAGCTTCACATTGTGGTAGCTTAGGGCAAAGAAGATGATGATGGTGGCCAAAGCCGTGCCGGTGTCCATCGCACTCTGTAGGAGATAATTGTACCTCTTCCACCAGGCGAAGGCCCTCTTGCGGATCAGGTGGTTGAAGAGGAATCCAAAAATGAACCACAGGCTGTACTGCGTCGTATTTGCCGGCGGGATGTTCCCCGCGGCGTTGAAGAAGATGGGCACGTTGATGAAGCGCACCCAGCTGTTCGGGTATCGCCTGTAGAGCAGGTAGACCAGGACGGTCACGACCGGCCCGATGATGAAGAAGTACACTGTGGCGTGGTATATTTGTCCGACCTGGAACATGCGTTGCGGCCCGATTGTGCCCCAGATCAGAGAGGCGTTGTAGACGACCTTGGCGCCGGCACAGGTAAAACGCTGTGTGTTGTCGCTGTGACAAAGCTTGGGTATGTTGGCAATCATCCATCGCAGGACTGGCCATCACTTGTCAGTCCATAATCATCTCAGGGGTTGGACTAGGTCTAAAGACTAACCTCCGGTTTGTGTGGCAGTCGCCAAGACTGACGAATACAGTTGGCCAACGAACAAAACCCGCGGAGGAATCTTCATGTATTGCCCTAGCTTTAAATCTTGGGCAAAGTCCATTCCATGTTTGACACTATTGTACCCGTAGCACTTCACACACATGTTGGCAATGGCTCGACCCGGCCATGCATAGCCAGCGATGAGTTCAGTGATGATGTTGAGAAAGCTAAGAAGTTTGCCGTCAGTGTCAGGGATCACAACCAAGTACTTAAGGGGCTAAACTCACATTCTTTGGTTAGTGGTACCTTCCAGGATGCCTTCAGGTATGATGAGAAGCGCCCCCATGCCGAAACACACCACGATAAAACCCCAGACCGGCAGCCCGGTGTCCCAGTAGCTAACAGTGAGGCACCCGAGTGCTACGACCACTACGGTCAATACAACGTACCACCAGTCTGGCACCTCTTTGTAGTTATTCATCAGCCGCTTGTGGATATCCTCCCCGCCATGTCTCGAATTCTTGAACTTGGCCCAGATCTCAGCGCCATTGTATAGGTATGTGTGCACCACGATTGCCGTGACGGCGGCAAAAGATAGAGCGTACGTCAGTGAATAAGACATAGAGATGTACATCGGCGAGTATTCTTCGTACTTAGACAGCACAAAGTTTAGGTTGTCGTCGACGACCCGTGTGATGTTGTATGAGGAGCCGGTGTTGTCGAATGTGCTCGAGGAGAGTAGCGGCAAATATGCGCTCTGCCATACGTTTGAATAATATAGTATTGGCGAGAGGAACAAATAGAAGAGGACAACCACCGCAAATGCATTGCAAGTGATGTAGAACGGCGTGGTAAGGGGCGATCCAGCATAATTAATCTGCGTCCAGTCCAAACTGATTGGCAGGAGCCCGAGTCCAGAATTCATCCCAAAGATGGTATTGACCTTCTGGTTGTGCGGCGCGATCCAAGTGACGAAGGCAAAGGTGCTGAGGCTCGTCCAGATGTAGTCAGGGAACCAAAAGAGCACGAACGCGAAGAGTGTAAAATAAGAGAAGAATCGGTATCGTGATATTGTCCACCCGTTTGCTGGAGAATTTTCTTGCGGCTCATGGAGAGCACGGAAAAGAACAGTCGAGGAAAGCGTAGACGGCCAGATGAGCGCAGCTGGGTACACTAGCCATCGACGTGAAAGGCCGGCAAGCCCAAACCCAAGCATCTGTGTGGTAAGGAGGAAGATGAAGGAAAAGCCCGCGCCGAAGTCACGATCCCAGTAGACGGGACTGATGATCGAGACGAGGGCACCTGATGCATAGGCTATGCTGGAACTGATATTGACGCAGATGACGATTAGGGCATGCTCTTTGATGCTGAAGCGTCCCGGGTTGATGTCGAAAGAGAGAGGCCCTAGAGGAAGTCTCCACCGGGGAAGAATCTCCCAGGCTCGACCGATGGGAAAGACGAGAAGTTGGGCTACAACATAACCGATGCTCAAGGAAGGGTACCGAAGACCAAAGAACTGGTTACAGCCCGCAAAGATGATGACAAATACAGTCGTTAAGAACCACGCACGGAAAGCTTCGTAAAATGGTCAGTAAAGTTGTCAATAAGAACCTAGTGAGAGGTAGGAGAAGACAACACTCACTACTGCAGGGGAGACTCGGGTCATCAGTGTTAGGTACGCAGGCTGCAACTTCTGGGACTGATACAGGTCAGCATCGGAATAAAACGAAGATGAAGGGTTTCGAGGGATAGGCTCCTCTGGGAGAACCTCCTCTGACAACACATCCTCTAGGATGACCACTGGTGGAACAAATATCTATGGGATAGGTTTGCTTACATGGTGACTGGTCCCCTTCGACGTTCCACTTGAAAGCCTCTACTGGCGTAAGTTCTGTCGCTTCTGCCCGGTCTGCTACCAGCCGCTTGCTGTCATCGTCAAAGTTTCCTTCGACGTCACTGGTGAGGGCAGGGTTTTTCTCGTCGACACGGTCTTTCTCGGATGGAGGAGGGGTTTCCGATCCGACTTGGTGGATCTCGGTGGCCATGGCGAAGAACCGTCCGTATGTGCGAACTGATCCTGGGTGGCAGGATTTTGGGGAAGAGGGAGGGAGAGAGGCGTTCCTGCAAGAGAACGAACCACAAAGAATAATGTGAAAGCCATCCTGGTATAAGATAACGTGACTTGTATTTAAGATACAACGCTGCCGGACAGTTGAGGGACAGCGACCAGAGCAGGTGCCGTTGCCTCGGCACTGCCGCGCAATGCTTGCCTCCCACCCCTGAACCGCGAGGTCTGGCTCGCAAGTTGCGGCATCACATCATTGATCCATGGGCACATCATTGGCCGGGTCCGGCGTGCGAGATATCTCGAAGGAGATAAGCCAGAGTGGTAGTATCAAAATGGGCATGGCCGAAGGAGGCAGAGTGGACGTCGGAAATGTGGAGGCAATGCGGGCAGTGGGACCCACTCATTCCTAATTTTGGCCAAGGCGCTGCGAGAGCCCGGGTCCAAAGCTTGTCTGTGGCTAAGGAAAACTCCGGCATCTTGCTGAGTCGCAGCAAGTGGTGGTGGGCATTCGGTCCTTTGCCAGGGTGCGGTCAAGCTCACCATACTGGCCTGTACACTCGCCACGGCTCTCAGGATGGGTCCTCGGACCAGGGCCGTGGGAACATGACAGGCGAGCGCTGGAGACGTGTCGGCTGTTCCCGCGCTCGTGTGGCCATGCCTGAGAAGAATTTGCGGTTGAGTTCGTTAGAACCGGAGATAGAGAATAACGTATCAAATCATTGCGACGTGAAACGTAATCCGGTGAATGGATGTGTGCAAAAGCACATATCACGTCGAAGCTATCCGCAATGGCGCAAGATGGCATACCCTGGGTTTAAGTCTACGTCAAGTCATAGACCCCCTGCTAGGATCTGCACCCTAGTCAGGCAACTGTAACAAGACGATATTTTTGAAAGACTTTTCCAAATTTACAAAACTGTAGTACCTACGAAATGATTAATCGTTCATTCAAGGGCTGGGCTGTGGGTTTTCCTGTGTGTGCCTGTGGATCTTCCGTCTATATATATCAATCCATAGGTACATTCTGCCATGATAGAAGCTTGTGCAAGTACACCTACAATGGTTTTAAGAACTCAAGATCACGCATGAAAATAGCATTTCTCAATGCATGGATGATGTACCCGATCCTGTCCAGATGACAGCCATTGACCCATGACTGAATCAGGCAGTGGGGAACGTTGAAGGAGTAATTACAGTAGTATCATTTACACGGGAGCGGACCGCGTCCAGATTCCAGCACTGCGATCGCATCATCTCACCTTGTACGAACATTCCGTCAAGTTCAAACTATGTGTGAAGAAGCCAATCACATCCGCAGTGACGAAACATCCGCAAGGGTCCTACATGTGAATGCCAGCTTGGGAGGTTGGGAGGTCACACAGCTTAACGTATTGCACATACACGGACGACAAGGACTGTAAAGTATGCATGTACCACGGGGTAGCTGAGAAAGGCTGAATTCTTTGAAAGGAGATTCGTCAATTAAATTGTGGGATCCTCCAAACGGCACGAGAGTTCTGGACTTTTCCTGTGAGTCAGATCGGGGTCCCGTTTGATATGAACCCTGGAATGCCCAGGACTGAAGCGATCAGCCAAGCTTCGGTTGACAGATCTTGGCAAACCCAACTTTGTTCTCAGGAAAGCGGCCCATGAAGTCGGCCTTTGTTGCGATGTCTTGATCGGTAAATGCAGCTAGCCGTCGGTCCGCATCTTTCGCACATGCATGAATATGTGGTTACCCGCCGTTCAGAAACACTACCAATCTCAGCGACGGGATGTCTTATCGTATGCTACGTCAGGACTACCATGTAGTCTGACAGCCCTTTTGAAGCCTTCCTGGAAGCAGCAATGATGTCGACTCACGCAGGTGGTGATGGTTGGGTACTTCAGATTGTGGAATAGGGAACATGTCTCCGTAGATTCTCTTGGATTGATGTCAAGGATCTGACGTCTTTGGAGCTTGTATGAGCTCCCAGAATTTGCCATAAATTAGCCCGAGAGACGTTCTGCAACTCATTTGGCAAAGTGGAATGGATCAGTGGCTAGGAAAATGGAGTATAGTATTTGGCGGTAGGGTTGAGAATGCAGGATGTTTGAGTGGTTTCCGAAATATGAAAGTATTTAGGTCACAGGCAAGATAGAGAGATCTGACTCTTACGACTTTGTCAAATTGGGCCATGTATGGTTTCGTGTATATATTGAATGACATTGATAAGCTCCCTGTGAAGCTCCTTCTTCTCAGCTTTGCAATGAGCTTCCGTCTTCTACGGCTTGGATTCTCAGGGATTCTTATGGGTGTCTTATAAATGGGTGCCGACTGTCTAATCAAACTTCATCCTCAAGTGTATTTTTACAGGCGATCCGGGGTCAATTCTCGAGAATGTTTCCAGGCATAATCATGAACATACAGCACCTCTGGATGGCATCCTATACGGAGGTGGCGCCCAAAAACATCTTGCCAAGGAGCAGGGGGGGCTTGCATCATATCTCTAATTACAGCCAAAACAGGCTAGATACCACCCCAGAAGGATAGCTCATATTTACAGCCTACCTAGAAATGTAGTGGTTTAGTATGGTATTTATGAGTGGGGCTAAGTCCCTACTAACTTTACTTATCTACTGGGGGCTGATATAAAAACAAGATGGATAAGGATAGACCCAGCCACCCATGCTCCTTGGCAAGAAGATTATGGGCTCGACCTCCGTATATAGTCTGAGAGGCACGACTGGGCCTCCTGAAGGATTATGGCATCCGTGAAAATAGGCGGTACGGGCATCGCTTCTGCATATAAAGCATACTGTCTGAAATTGAGACGTGCTATAGGAATATCCTGAGGCCTAGTACCAGACTCCTGTGAAACCCCAATTATCTCATCATTGATGACATGCGTGGCATCTTAGTATTGATGCCAATACCATGATGCTTTCAACCCAATACCATTGAAACACAAATGAGCTGTCTTGATGTAACAAGTGAGCCACAGCGTGATCAGATGACACCAGCCCGAGCAGCCTCACCACCCCCCTCAGCAACAACCTCCTCCATCCTCCGCTTGCCCTTGCCAATACCACCCTCGCCGACACCCATTCGCCGCGCGACATACCTCTGCGCCACCACGCCAACGGAGAGGGTGAGAATCTCCTCGACCCACTCGGCCACCCACTCGCGGGGGTCGACGCCACCGCTCTCGACAATGTCCCTGATCTCCTCAGGCACGTTCTCCACCTCGCCACGGCCGCTGCCGTCGTTGCTGCTCGCGGGCGTCAGCGGGCTCGGGGCGTCGAGCCAGCGGACCCACCGGGCCGGCACAGCCTGGCTGACGGCGCTGAACTGGATCTCGTGGACGGGGTCGAGGATGAAGACGGCGAAGCACACCTGTGCGTCGTTGCTGCCCTCCTCCACCACGGTCGACTCCTCCTTCTCCTTCTCGCTGGACGCGGTGCCCGCGAAGAGCTCCTTGTCCTCGTCGGTGACGATGGCCTGGACCGACAGGAAGAGGTCGGAGCTGCGGACCGGGTTGCTATCGCTGACGGGCTCCATGGCGCGCTCCCTGGCGCCTTCGACCCCACCCGAAGGCGCGAAGTACTCGGTAGAGTAGGCCTCGGCGCTGGCGCGGCAGAGCTTCGTGCCTTCGGTCAGACCCTTGATCAGGCCGAGGTCACGTGGCGAGCCGACGTCCCGCCACCAGGGGCCATCGCGCCAGCCAGCGGTGCTATGGCCACCTGAGAAGAAGCCGCTCTTCTCGTTGGACGGGGACTTGATGGTGTTCTCGTGCCCTCGCTGTACTACCATCAGGTCACCACCCTCAACCTGTGCCATAACACGGCTGAAGACGCCATAGATGATAGGGTCGAGCGATGGGTAGCCGACGAGGTCGTGGGTGATGTGAATCAGAAGTCGCTCGTGTTGGGAGATTGGAGGGGCGATGGTGTTCATAATGTCAGTCAGAGTAGGCAGTGCCCTGTGTGCAATGCCGTCACCTAGATGTAAGTGTCAGCCTTGCATGCTCAATTGCGCTAAGTTGGCCGTGCCGGTGGGAACGGTGGGCTCGAGGGAGAATGCGGGTCTGTCCACTGCACCGCGTGGTTGGTCCACATCTCAGTAGCCACTGAGACCGGAGGCTGAATGGTGCGATTGCCCAAGGAGATGACTCGGTGGTCAGATATCTTGGATGGCACACTGATCCCGCTTGAGATATGAGGCATGAAGAACGGCGAACTCTAGCCAGTCCACCAAGAACGACCACCTCCTGCCTTGGCCCCGACGGAAAGCAATGAACATGACCAATATCAAGCGCGCTCCCCATTGTAGCCACGTTGTTGATGTTCCTGATTCTTTTCTCGGCCGTGATATTTTCTGAAGGCTAAACAAATGATCCATTTGGAGACACAGGTGGTCTGACTGCGAGAGTGCGCGTAGGGCCCGATCACCCGAAGCGGCTCGCATCATGATGCTATTCCTTGTATTCCTTTTTTTCTTGAATTTGATTGTATGCAGTGAAATGATAAAATTCCAACTTACCAAGCCCCCTAAGAGCGCCCACGTTGCCGCGCACCTGGTCCGCCCATTTCTTGGCCTCCTCGTTCTGCTGAATTTGGGTGACGGCGGCCTCAGCCTGTTTCATGGCAGCCGAGGCCGTTGACAGGATCCCGCCCCACCAGCCGCCGCCTGCTGGTGTTGTCTGCTGCTGCTCGACAGTGCCTTTGGTCTTCTCGGTGTCCTGCAGCTCGGAGGAGGTGGCGCTGGGCGTGAAGCTCGCGTGGAAGGATCGGGCGCTCTCTCCTGACTTTCGAGGGAGGGCGGACTTGGGCTCTTCGGTGGACGGACGGCCAGCATCTGTGGTAGGGGTTCCGATGCGCTTGGCGGGCTTCGAGGTTTCCCTGACGCGCGGGGTGTGTGGTCGTGATGGGACCTTGTCTCCCAATTCACTCTCGAGCTCGGCCAGGATGTCGTCACCTGGCTTCTGTTTTGCTGCTGCTGCTGCTGCTGCAGGAGCCTTGGTGGTGGGCTTCTTGGGGGCTGCTGCATCATCGCCGATACCCTCGAACAGTTCGTCGAGCTCGTCGGCGGCCGAGGACTTGGTGCCGCGCTTGCTAGCCATCGTGAATGCTATCGCGGTTTGAGAGCAGATACCAAGTGAAGGGCGGTTACTAGCAGGGAGCCAAAGACTTCGCAGAAGTCAAGCAAGGAAAATATGGCAAGTCGCAGTTCGTGGGTGCTTTGCCTCAACTTGGCGATGCTGGCAAGTCGTTGCAACGGCAGGTAGTTGGGAAGTGGTTGTGTTGTTGGTAGCGGTCGAGCTTCCCGCCCAAACAAACTGCCCGCACTGATCCCGCTACGTCAACCCTCCTCCCCAGGACCAGGAGCTGCAAGCTGCAGCAGCAGGGGACGGACCAGGACAATGGAATGGAAGAAGCAACTCAATGGGCGCTAGTCCCGAAGCGACTAGCATGAGGCTAGCATGAGTCCTTGAAAGATGATTGGTCAGGAAATAAGTACCTGGATTCCCACCAGAATAAGCGGTCGTTTGCTTGTACCTCCGCATTCTCCGTGGGCAGAGCTGGCCCGAGCGCCCTAGGGGCATATTGCAGGCCATGACAAGAAGAGGCTCCAAAAATTCCGAAGCCGTCTTGATCAGGAGCCAGCAGCAGCGACAACCCTCGCGTTTCGCATTGGGATATTGGCAACTCCAGCCCTCGACGACGTCGTGCACAATACGCCGGGCGATTCTAACTTACAGCAAGAGGTCTCTTCTTTATTTTCTGGTATTACAGAGGTACGTAAAATGTCCATTTCCGGGTGGCCGGCCAAAGGGGCGAGTGAATGAGTGAGTGAGTGAGCGCGGTGCTTTGGTGCTCTGGTGCTTGGGCCTGCATTGCAGTGCAGTGCAGCAGCGCAGTGCCCAGGGTAGGTAGCAGTGGCTGCAGTGCGGCAAAAAGCTGGTGGCCCAGCCCGGCCAAGCTGCTCATGTCATCTCAACTGCTATTTTCATCTGACACGTAAATACCGTACCCTACTCACCACACACTCCTCTACTCAGCATGGACTGCGCAGCCCCCATTGTTCTCACTCATTAAATTCACCGTCTGCATTTTGCATCTTGCTCCTGGTCCAATCCCCCGACCGGACGTCGATGGAATAAACGCAGCGGGGCCGGGCTGACCTCTGGCATCTGATCCAGTCTCAATAGCAGCGGCCGGCTTTTCTCCCTATTGTCCTTTCTCTGCCCTGGGCGGGGCCGTCTGATTGGCTGCATGCAGGCCAGAATGGAGTCTCATCAGTCTCAGCAACAGCGCGGTGCCAGGAGAGGTCCTGGCAGGCCTCGGGGCTCATCTCGAGCAGGACGGCCCTCTTCTTCCTCGGGTCACCACCATGCCAACACCAGCTCGCCCGTCCCCCTCACAAATATCATCAACTTCGGGGACGAGCCCTCGTCCATCAACGCCCGCACGCCAGCCTCCAGCCGAGGTCGCGTGAGAGCCGCCAACCACCACACCCCATCTCACCCTTACCTCTCATCACCCACCTCTGCCGACTTCCCGTCAGTCGCCTCAGACGCCATGGGCCTCGACGACCACAGGGCTGCTCCTGGCCCGGACCGCGTGCCCAAACAACCTCTTAATCACTCATTCACTTTCTCCACCCCCGAGAACCCCCGCCATGAGCCCGGCCGCAAGCGAGCCCGGACTCTGGAGTATCCCGCCGACGCTGCTGCTCGCCAGGATGAAGCCAAAGTCAAGGGCGGCCACTCACTTCGCAAACGGGTACGCATTGACTATGCTCAAATGAACGACGACAATGAAGAAGACCCGGCCGCCAAGGAGCTGCAAGATGATGGGGCTGAGATCACTGTCTCTGGCGCTCGCGGCGCCCGCAAGCGACGGTCTACCGTCGACCCCAACAACGACGACGGGCCGCCACAGCCGCCTCCCACTGCTGTCACCAAGAGGGCCAGATCTGAGAAGCAGCGTACTGTCTCGCCTAAACCCCAGCGCCGCAGGACCCAGCAGAGAAAGTCAATCTCTGCCCCCGTCGCAAGGCCAGCTGAATCACCCGACCAGCAGCCTTCTGATACGGAGCTCAAAGATACAATCGAGGTTGGCGCTCCCCTAACCATGCAATTTACTGGCTCTTCGAGTAGCCAGCGCTCAGAAACTGCAAGCAATATTTCTGGCCAGTCTCCCTCTCAAACTAGGCACCCTCAGCCGTCAACTATCACTGGGACCCAGGTTGCGTCACCAACAACCATGGAACAAGATAATGAAGGCCCAACGAATTTCGGCGAAAAGGAAGAGCCACCTTTATCCGTTTTAGATGGATCTGAGCCGGATTATTCAGAAGCACTTACTTTTCCAGCTGTCGACCAGCCCAGTCAGGAAGACGTTGAGGAGGAGGAGGAGAAGAAAGAGTGTGAGGATTCTGCGCCTACTCTTCCGGATCTCGGCGAGCAACTTACTTCGGCCCTCTCCGCAGTGTCTGAGATTGATGACTCTCGCTTTGCTGCTCAGTCCTCTCAGGATCCAGAGTCTGGGCCTTTTGGGACTGAGGTGGCCGCCAATTCATTCCAAGAACAGTCACAGGGCTTGAAGGTACCGAGTTCTCAGGAATCAATTGATTCCGACGCCACTCAGGACATGCCTCCTGATGGACCGCTTGGAAACTCGGCACTCGCCAGAGAATTGAGAAATACTATTTCCTCAGTTGTAGATGAGCAGCCGTCTGAGGAACCGACAAAAATTTCGGAAATTGATCACCAGAAGGAATCTGCACCTGAGTCTCTTCAAAACGATCAAGAGGAACAGGTTTCACTTCCTCGCACCCGCGTAAGTTTGTCCGCGGTGGAATGTGATGTTACCTCAATTATGTTGCAATCGCTGACTATAAGCTATTCAGAGGCGCTTGGGCCGCTTAGCCGGAAACTCAAGTGCAACCGAAGAAGACTCCTCTCAATTGCCCACTCAAACAGAAAGGAGAACGTCCACAAGTAGAAAGACTGAAAAGGCCAAGTCCGACGTCAATTCTGTCGCACCATCGGTGCCAACGCCTGAGAGCCCCGAGACGCCTAAGAAGCGAAGACCGGGAAGGCCTCCGAAGATTCGACAAAGTATTGAGCAGGAGCCCCGAGAGCCTCGGGTGCCTCGAAAGCGCCGTGTCACGGCTACAGTCCAGACCATCGCACAGCCTAGGCCAATGCGGGCCCACACTCCTCGGGATTTCTCTTTCCTCACGCCATATACAGATGCTCAAGATGCATACCCTGAAGTCGCCCAAGACTATGGAGTTCCGACCCCTGGTGAAACCCCAAACCTCCAGAATTCCGAGGATCCAGGCGAACCACCCGACGATGTTGAATCTTTAGCCCCGGAGAGGGACTCAGGCAGCCAGGAGCAAGGGCAGTCTCGGCTTGATGGTGGCTCAGGGTCCAATGCACCTACCCCTGCGCCTATGTCGGATATGCCAACGCCGGCTGCTGAGTCGATGCCTGCTAGCAGGAATGCATCACCAGAGCCGGTGATTGAGCCGATTCGTAAAGCCAAGGCACGAAAACAGTACAGGTTCACGCGCATCAGGTCTCCCACCGACTTCGTCAATGTTCTCGATGATCACAAGAATATGTCAACTGAAGATCTCTTCAATGCCATAGAGGCATCTGTCAATGTGTTGGGTGTCTGGCAAGACGAGTGGAAGAAGCGGAAGCTCGTCACCGAAGACGAAGACAACGCTGTTCGTCGCCGCGCTCACGATGCTGCTCTGATGGCCCGAGAAGCCAGGGATATGGCCAAGACAAACGGCTCCATTTCCGTGGAGAAGAGAGACTTCGAGATCAAAGGCATTCGTGCGAGCTTCATTGACGAGAACAAGCTAAAGTACCCAGAAAGCAACCCTGAAGCCTACGAGAGGAATCAGGACCAGGTTGCAGCCCAGGCATATGGTTTCGAATGGGACCCACGGCCAAGCATGATCGGGAGGCAAGATCCTATCGGGCAACGGGATGGTCTGCAGAATAACCGACTCCGCAATAGGCCCAAGCTTAGCCAGCGGGCTGCAGAGGCTGCGGTAGACGACCCAGTGGGCATCGTCACAGGCAAGCGAACTCGAAAGCCGCGTATTCTGTCCGATGACAGCAAGGAAGCTAGCAGGGCCCCCACCCCCTTGGAGCCGGTCAAGCCGAAACAGACTCGCCGCCGCAGGAAGAACGCGGGCGCCGACAACTTCGATAGTGATTATGAGGCTCAAGCTGCTGTGGAAGACAGCACTCCGGCCCAGAAACCTGAAGTCCCTGAGGCACCCCCGCCAGATCAGCCGGTGAAGAAGCGAAGGGGGCCGAAACCTGGCGCCAAAGCTGCTCGTGAAGCAGCGGCTAGAGCGGCAGCGGAGAAGGAAGCAGCAGAGAAGGCTGAGCAGGAAGCTCTGGCCAATGCCGAAGCCGTGAGGGACCAGGAGCTGTACGGCGTGCAAGATGAGCAACCTCAGACCCGCAAGCGCCGCCGCGGTGCCGCCGCAGACACTCTTGCTTCATCGTTTGATGGCGCTCATCCGCAGCCGCCTCCCACTGAGTCTGCATTCCTTCAAGGTGGAGACGCGTCTCTGCCAGCTCCCAAGAGGCAGCGCGGCCGTAAGTCTGCTGTTGCTGCCACACAGGTTGAGATTCCTCCGAACACGTTTTACAGCGCTGGCAGCAGCGTCCCCACCAACGACGACACAGTCACGCCAACCGAGGACTTCAGGCCGTCTACCTCGTCGTCAACTAGCTCGATGCACACCGTTGGAAGCAGTTACTCCTTCCGCCACCGCCCGAGGAAGAACTACTCCGAACTGGCTGATCCGATTAAAGAGAAGCTTGCCGAGCCCCGGCCAAAGAGAGGTCGTAGATCCAAGAAGGAGCAAGAACCGGAGCCCACCTCCGTACCGTCTAATTTCATACCCTCTCAGCTCGACGGGAGCTCATATGGGCCACCTGGCCACGGATACATGCACCAGCAAGCTGCTCCTGTACTTGCGCCACCCAACAACCCGTTCATCAACGTGACGGGAGGCGGTCCTGGCCAACTACTTGCACCTGCTCCAGTGCGGCTTGGACCGGCGTCAGCACCTCCGCCTCACCCGGTTGGTGCCCAGAACCCCTTCTCCGCCCCTCACACCAACGCCCCTGTCGAGCATCCTTCCCATATCGAACCTCCCCAGTCTCCCAGGAAGAAACAGCCGAGGATCAAGATTATTAACAGAAGCCGCCAGAACGCGACCCCCCAGCCTAACGGACCGCCGCCGTCCCACCAGTCTTATTCTCATTCCGGACACCAAGCCGCGCTCGCACCGCTCCAGCCGCCCCCGAGCTTCCACGGACAGACTGGGTACGAGCCACATCACATGTACGGCGGCGCCCCCCTCCAGCCTCACTCGATGCCTGGAGCCGGCCCAGGACAATTCTCCTTCCCGGTGAACTCTTCTCCCCACGGGGCCATGTCCATGCCACCCATGATGCCGAATGGTCCCCCATTTCCGCCGATGGGTAGCCTGCCAGGTGGCCCTGGGTCTCTACCATCGACAAACAGCCGGGGCAACTCCAAGCCTCCCGGATCAGGTCGCGCTACTCCCGCGCCTTCTTCTGCCGAGGGAGAGGACCTGAGCGAGAAGGACTATGCGAGCATGACAAAGAGCGAGAAGATGAGCGCCAGCATGAAGGGTAAGCCTGCTACAGCGTTCCAATTTCGAATTATGACTGTCTGCTTACTAACACCTGCACAGCTCGGTGGGCCAACGGCTCTATGCGTCAAGCAGTGAACAAGCGCAAGGAGACGCTTGCGCGTAAGAAGCAGAAACAGAGCGACGAGAAGAACCCGACAAAGACGTCCACGCCCACTCCTCAGCCCGAGATGCCACCGTCGCAGTCCCGGACCCCCGTGACAGCGACAGCCCCGAGTTTCCCCACCCCGGCGGCCGGGGCCAGCAGCGCGCAGCCCAGTCCGGCCGAGATGGCCAACAACTTGCCCCCTCAGGAGCGGCCCCGCGACTTCGGCGGCATCCTCATGAGCGGCGACTACAACGGCCCGCCAGGCCTACCAGGCGGCATCCGAGCCCCGTCGGCGCCTATGCAGCAGGACGACCGGCAGGTGCTCGGCTACATGCAGGACGGGCCACCGCACTCGCATATGTCCCTACCCGGGGGCATCTGGGGGCCCCATGCGCGGCCATACGGCGGCCGGGAGTGGTTGAACGGTGATAGGCATGTTGGTGGTGGAGGAGAAGGAGGAGCGCCGGCCCCATTGGGACCGCAGAACTGAGCGGGGACGGATCCAGCCGGATGAAAAAACGGGTGGATTGTATATTGTTTTCAATGTATTGTATTGTAAAAGGGGTGGTACTGCTTGCTGCATGCACGGGAAGGCGGCCAAAAAGGGGTGGAAGTTTCACGAATATTCTGCTTGTCCTGCCTTTCTATACACTCACAGAGGGCCACACGCAGTATTTGCTCAGCATAGCGACGGTAGTACAGGCATTGCATTGCATTGCATCATCAGGAGGAAAACGGATCCTGGAATTTCAACTAACAAGGACATTATTATGTTAAGCTCCTTCTTTCCGTAATGTGCTGGACCCGTCTTGTGCTGGTCCTTCTGGGTTCTTCTTTTTGTGATTGAATTGATAACCCAAGTCGCTAAGAACTTGCTGAATCACATGTTGCAGACTTTTTGATATGCCTGGAAATATGGGCAGGTGGTGAGAACGTTGCGAAAGTGAATACACACCTTTATAGGGAATGAATATCTTTGAAGTCGATAAAGCGTGTGGAAGACTTCACCGTCATAACCATCGTTTTCATCCTATACTGCATAACTTATCATGTGAGTAGTTAAGTCGGAGGTAATCTATGCAGCAGACATATCATGTCCACATCTGACAATGAATATTTTCTGCCTGCCATCCATTCATTTACCTGCCTCATGGCCCTGCATACGTCGCTGCTAACTTCCAACATGGCAAAGACGTTTTTGAAATAGGAGGAATGGTGTCAAATAGAATCCGGATAATTGTCTCGACCCATATAATGAATTTGGGCTGCTGCCATATTTCTGTAGTCACAATTAAAACCCAATATTTCCCTCGGGTATTTCTGATATCTGTGGACCCATTTAAACATGATCACGAATGCGAGGTATCTACCTGGGGATTCCACATAGTCGGTCCCCAAGGTAGCTTTCCAAGGACTCAAGGAGAGAAGGAGATTGCTTTATGCTCAAGTCATTGTCTAATAGAAGGATAGATACAGAGACAGCATCATGTTACTCAGTATTGGGAACGCATTCATTATAATTATCATCATCCTCTTTATTCCAGCACACAGCTGTGACTGATGGCTTTGGAAATACTACAATCCAGGCAACGCACGTTGCAGAGGTTCTGGGTGGCTGTGCTGCTTCTTCTGCTTTATCGAAGCTCAGCTCGTACTTGGGCACGCTTTTGACCGGGACCCAGCATTTCCGGCCCACGAACTTGCGTTGAGGTAGCACGGCAGTAGGACCATGTGGATGAGTACGTCGGATGCTTTGACACGGCAAGAATTTTCCACAGGATTTGACGACTCAGCATTGCATGCCAATTGTGAACTAGGCTGAAATATCCCGCCTGCCAGGATAGAAGCAGGTGGTGATGCGTCAGCGTGTCTTACTGCTTACTGTTTTACATGAACAATGCATTCAGCTGGCATGAGCACACACACAGCTTTGTCACATTGCGGTGCAATTCTCAGCCCAGCACAATCTTGTTATATTGTGAGTCACAGCCTAGAATACACAACACAGAATGCGATAAATTTACCTTGTAAGTCAATTGCACCCGGTGTCAGCGATAGCGAGCAGGTAGGGTGGGTTCGGCAAGGCTGCAGCCTCGTCTTGGCACCGTCAAAGCGTCCATTAGTGGATGCAGGGAGCAATACAGTATTTGGTTCCCTTCTGCGAGCAAATGCGAGGTTTACAGCTCGGTTGTCCTCACTTGGACATACTCGCAGACGGGCAGACTGGAACGGCATATCGAAATCTGCGTGGCGGTCTCCAGGCCGCAGCAGCAATTCAGACAAAGAAGCAGCCGGTGTTGGGACTCGCAAAGGACACAGCTTTTAGGCCGTAACATCGTCTCTACGCATCGTGAAGCGTGTTTGGTCATTGACACTGGAATCCTGTGCTATCGGGACATTCCGCAGGGACTGGGTGACCGGTGCACGCTGCATGAGCCCACCTCGCAGGGTCGGGCAGAGTGAACGGGCGCCAGCTGAACCGACCTTTTCCCCTTGGTCGGTGAATTTCATGCCATTGGTATGAACCTCCGTTACACGCCAGCCGAAAAAAAATGCAAAGCCTGACTTCTCTCTTTTTGCCAGTCACGCCGTGAAAGCCCGTTCATTGCCGAGCCTATATGGTCTCGGATTCGTATTGGATCGTTCTTTTTGTATGACCCGTTTCCTTCGTCGCTGATCCTCGCACGGAAATCATCCCACCTTCGCCAGCGTCCCCATTTACATCACAACACCAGAGTTGGAGGCGATACGCTATTGAACATGGTCAGTATGGCTTCAAGCTGTTGATGTTCGGCGGGGGTGAACTCACGGGCCACAGCTCAGCAGCCTCCTTTCCGACGGGGCCAGTGATGGCGGATCCCTTCATCTCACCCTTGGGGTTGACGATCTGAGATGTCTGGTTAGCTTTTGCTCCCCTCTTCCTGCGGGCCGATCCTCCTCGGCTTCACGAGTGGAACTGATCTTCGGGGAATACTTACGACACCAGCGTTGTCCTCGAAGTACAGGAAGACACCGTCGGTGCGCTTCCAGGGCTTGGACTGGCGGACGATGACGGCGGGGTGGACCTTCTTTCGGAGCTCGGGCTTTCCCTTCTTGACGGTGGCCATGCTGTGTAGCGCGAAGTGTCAGCAACATGCGTTGCGCTTCCGTTCCCAAGTTCATGAGTGCGGGTGTGTAGATTGGGATGGTCGAGTGCGACCGTGGTTTATCGAGTGTTTCGGCGGTTCTGGGCAACGCGATGATTGCGTCAAGCTTGGAAATACGTACACCATGTCACCGACACCACCGGCGGGCAGCCTGTTCAGGCGGGCACCGATACCCTTGACGGAGATGATGTACAGGTTTCGTGCGCCGGAGTTGTCTGCACAGTTCATGATGGCACCGCTGCAGTCCTGTCAGTTCCCCGCCCTGGTCCTCGTCTCGTCTATAAATCACGTCGATGTCGTGAAATCGCGAGTCGATGTCTTTAGGGCCGGAAAAACGTACACGGGAAGACCCAGGGTCATCTTGAGCTTGCCACCGGGGGCACCACGGCTGCGAGGAGACCTCCGTCAGTAAAAGTTGTCTTTGAATCCCTCAATTCCAGTCGCCGATTGCGCTCCATCTCTTTCGGTCGTCCATCCAAGCTGTTTGCGGTCGTCTGGTAGTATCGAGGTCGGACTCCGGGCTTGGTCTGCCTCGTGTCGTGAAATTCTTCGGTTCATCGTCGGTCGTGCGTGTTGCCGATTGACCAGAGTTCGCTTCGCCCGCAACAGCTTGGATTGACGCCCAGGGTCGACCTCCGCCAGATTCAGGTTCGCACTCACGAGATCTTGGCCATTTTGAGTTATTTGAAGGGTATCGACTTGTCGGTGGGAGGAAATGGCCGAGGTTCGGTACGATGTCGCGATGTCGTTGTCGAAGGGGTGTGGGGGGGCGTCCTCTTACGCAAAGATGCAATGCTGCAGAAATTTGGGTGTGGAATTTTTGCGTAGGGTTGCTCGAAATTGTTAGTGCAATCAGCACGTGCTGATAGAGGCGGACCCACTATGGTGTGTCTGATTGGCCCGCTGCTGGGTCCAAGGTACGGAGGTACCTAGCTCTACTCGTAGACTAGAAACGGATTGGGCAACAAAACAAAGCAGACCAACAAGCGGGCGGGCAGAGATGTCGATGCCGTGCAAACTTGCCCTCATACACCTATCACGATGGCCCATCTTTTGACCTTCGGCCTTTGAGAGGCACTTCCTCTTTTCTTAAGGCCCGCATTTAATCCTGTGCAACTGTTTGCCCAATCGCACCGTATCTGATGGCCAAGGCCTCGCCCTCATCGATTCATCAATTCAAGCCGTCATGAGGTGTCGCGCATGGCTGCAAGGTTGCATGGTGGTGCATGCACACTTTTTGGCATCGTGTCTGGCTTTCCATCTTAATTGACATGAGAAGAACCTGTAGAACCGTGCACAAGTGAACATCTGGTCTGCTCCTTCCACGCCGAAAACGGTACCGATGAGGTGCAGCTTCCTTAAGTGCCTTGGGACAAGTCCAGGAAGTCGTAGGTCTCTCTTGGCTTGACTTGCTCATACTTTGGCGATCGGTCTGTCCGACCTCTGAGGAAAACCGATCCTCATTCTCATCACACAATCTCATCGATTCGTCTTGATTTTCCACTCCTTTTTGCTGGTGCCTTCGCTTGCCTCTTGCTGTTGCTTCTGCCTCCGTTTTGCCCTTCCCTGAAAGACCACAGCTCTCGGACGTTGATCGTCTGCTCAGCAACATGTTCTTGCTCAGCTTGATGCTCGTCATGGCGCTATTCAGCAGCCTGCCTTTCTCGCTCATCATCGCAAGCCTGTGCCTCGCTTGGCTTGCTGATGCACAAACCGTCTATGTCACGCAGACAGTCTTCACAGCATGTGAATGTTCCGATTCCCCGTCCAAGTCCCCTCTGCTGCCATCTGCCATTCCGGTGAGTAGATATTAGCCCCCCCCCCCCAGGAGCTTATATCTGATCAAGCAAAGCCATTCTCAATGCTCACGGATACCTCCGGCGCTGCTTCTACTCCGGCGGTCGTTTCAGTCCCGGGAGGTTCTACACCAGGGATAATTGAGCCCTCACTTTGGACTTCGACCCTGACCGGCACTTTTCACCCTCCGGGTGCTCTGTCGTCCGCGGCCTCAGATCCCATCTCGCTATCCATCATATCCTCTCCATGGTCGGGATCGATCCCGAGTCTTCCTACCAATCCGCTGACGGAGACGTCGGCAGTGCCCACGGTTGCGTCTGCTGTTTCTCTGTCAGGTGGTCTTGGACCACTGCTGTCTTCAAGCAGCACCATGTCTTTGACCAGCAGTTCTCTTGGTATCTCTGTTCCTCTAGATATCGACAACAGCATCGAGGTGATCTCCTCAACAATCGCCCCGACTGCTGTCTCCTCGGCTCTGACGACTTCAGGCATTCCGGAAGCATTGCCTGCGAACTTCAGCCTTGACAGCTCCGAGATGGTTCTTGCATCATCTGCGGCACTAATCAGTTTTGGCACATCTTCACCCGCTGTCATCTCAACGGTACTTCCCTCTGGCGTCTCCCTCGGCACCTCTTCGCAGGTTCTGACGACCTACTCGACCATTGCTTTGGGCAGTCTAACTTTGACAGGCGTCACAGTCCTTGTTCCCCGCTCGCCAACATCGTGCTACTCGCTCCCAACACCCCCAGCTTCCATGGATCTAGTGGCCGTGGCAGTCACCCCGCAAGACACGGTCGATCTGAACAATCCTATGTTCCTTTCGTTCGGAGAAAATGGCACGAACCCTCAGTACATTGGGGCCCTCGCCAGCGGAGAGTCATACGTTCTGGACTTGTCTCCAGACAATCCAATCGGTGGTCAACTCGGGTTGCAAATCCCCGGCGACAATGCGCTCGTCTTTGAGGGTTCAGGGATGTCACTGTACAAAGGGAACTGCAGCCTGCTCTCGGAGGTTCTGATCGACGACTTCTACAGCCAAGCCGGTGCCATCGGCGGAGGTGCCGCGAGACGCGCAACAGATATGAGGGTCGAGACGAAACAAGACGCGTTGAACTCAAGCACCTTTACTGTTGATATATCTCTCGACAACTACTTGAACACTCCTGACTTCAACCCCAGCCTCATTTTCGGAAATTCGGTGTGCACAGTGGTGTCTAGCGCCACGGGTAAATCCATGGACAACATTACATGGTCCTGCTTCTATCCTCCGCCCGAAGGCGCCGCCGCCGCTTGTGCAGCCAGGCTTAGCACTTGGCTCAGCGATATCAACTCCCCGTCCACCACACCTCAGAACACTACTGAAGTCCTGGCAACGCTGAGCCCAATTCTTGCCTTGGCCGGTGACTCGCTCGCGGAACTGTTCCCCGGCGCAGATCCCGCTCTTGGTCTTGGCTTCGCATTCATGAGACAGGTTGAAGACGCACTCAAAGAAGCTGTTGGTGACGTCGGAGCGACGGCGTGCGACGTAATGCATGCTTTCGACTCTGACGACCTGGTCATTGAGGACAGTGGGCCATTCGGGACCAAGACGCTTGGCTCATTTGTCACCGAGCCGCCCCCTTCCTTGGCTATCAATCTCGCCGCGTCTGCAACGGCATCGATCGTCGAACTGCCGCGCCGCAAGGCCAACCCGACAGACAACTTCCTTCTACAGATCGCGACGGTCTTCGAATCCTTGTTTGCGCCATTCAATTCATGGCTTCATGGTCTGCCAACACTAGGTATTTTCGGAATTGAGGAGACAGGCATGGTGCATATTCCAATGCCAACAACCGATGATTCTCTCACAACCACAACTTTAAGGCCAACTGTGGCCTCCCCGCACAGTGTGGCTCATGAAGAGCTGCCCACGGTTACAGTAACGCATGTCCTCGGTGAAGGATGGTTCTCTCCAAGCACGTACGTGGTCGGCCCTGGCACAACTACGGGCCTCGACTTTCCCGCCTTCGCCGTGCATGGGTTCGCCAGTGACAGGAGCTCCCAAATCTCGCCTTCTCCTCTCATCAGCCCGTCATCACCGAATATAATTGACAACGTCGCATCCGATCTGGCAGCCATGTATGGTGATCCAGGTATACGGCCGGAATGGCATGCAGATTGGCCAAGCCAGGTGCATGAACAGGGCGAGGCCACGACCACCACAGGAGCTGGCATGGGATATGACGGCAATATTGTCTTGGTCACGACAACTATTACTGAGTGGATGCGAGCCGTAGAGAGCTGATACAACCATGCAACCCCGACGAGCAGGGGTTGAGTGTCGAACGTTGCGATGGAAAAGATTGCTCACAATTTTGGAAGCTTCATTCCATACTGATTCTGACCGGCACAGTTGCCTCAAATACTCCCTTTGAGCTAGACTACGGTGGTTTTCATTGGCGGAGTACTGCAATTTTGGAGCAACTGTGTTATCTCTGCTTGAGTCTATGTAGTCAATAGCTTCTCTTTTTCTCTGGTTACAAATAGTTCGAAAGGCGAACCCAAGTTGCTACTTCCCGAGTCTTGTAAGCGCGATTAATGAAGCCGATCCCTCAGCCATTTCGAGTTCAGTATCAACTCGCCGAAAAATACCGCTGTCACACAGGCAATGGCCCACGGAGCAATCTCTCCCACCCATCTCCAGATAATCACAATGGCCTCCCAAACCACTACCAGGCTACACATGCAGAAGCTTTGCCCCAGACCGCATAGTTCCTTCACATCGACGTATCCGACCAAATTCAGGAGGCGCCTAATGCAGTAGAAACCGCGAAAAAGGGCAAAGATGATCCAAGGATAGATGCATATTTCGCGGTAAGTGATCCGAGCCGGGTGCTGGATGAGTTCCGAGATGCGATACAGCCGGGCGCTCCAGTAGGCGTTGCGCCGGTGAGCCTTGTGTAGGTGGCCGTTCTGGATTGTGGGACTGCTGTAGGCCATGTTGGGCCTTTTCTTGGATTTTCTTGTGTGGATCCGAGATGGCCGTCTTGAAATTCGACTGATGTGCGAAGCTGCGTATAGCTGAATTGAGAGTTTTCTGTGCAGAGAGCATGGAAGGGTCAAAAGTAGTCGGCGCTCGTGGCGGCTCTGAACCCCCGTGACGAAGCAACTGCAAGGGAAGACGAAGGGTCTCAGATTTCTCACCAGGAAATTGGCAGAAATCCTTCTTGCTTGTTGCCTGGGGGCTAAATTGTGACTTTGTGCTCCCGTAAGCGCGCATGCGCGGGTGCCTATTGGCACTATTCCGAAATGGGCCCCCAACACGGGACAAGATAGCGTGATGACCTCTTCTGGCTTGCACCCTAACCTGTATTGTCGACGTCCAGGGGTTTGCTGCCTGGGGATTTTGGGCTCTGGAGGTATGCTTTGGAAACCTTGAAATTTAGTGCTCTGTGTTCGCTCATTTACTTGGACGATTGAATTCCGATCCATAGATGAGCTTTACGCTTCAAGTTCGTCTTCAAGTCCTGGGATGGCATTGCCCAGCACTTTCACCTGCGGGGAAACTGGGAACGAACCCTGAGCATCACTCGGGAATTCCTTGACGCAACATATCAGAGCACGTAATAGCACAATTGAAACATGGAAATGTGGTGTATCAGACTCCATTTCTAAGTCAACCTCAGGTTTGTATCAAGACCATGACTGTTTCGCAGACCAGCCGGGCTGGGCCTCCGCTCAAACCTCGCGGAGAAGACCCAGCTCTTCGAGAAGACTATTCAGATCCGCAGTCCGGAAGGGCCTCCGTAACGTTGTAGTAAAGCCGAGCTCGCGCATCCTATCCCTCCGAGGGCCTTCTGTCTCGAACATCCCAGCAGTAAGAGCCACAATATAACCCGGGTTCAAATTGCTTTCATCTTCGAATGCGCGAATAAGTTTCGTGGCGTCAATGCCACCCATGACGGGCATTGAAACATCCATTAAGGTGCACTGATAGACCTGATATCCTTTCTTATATGCTTCGAGTGCTTCTTTGCCATTGACCACAAAGTCACAATCGTGACCCAACTCATCCATTTGCTTGGTGATAACCTTTCTAATCAGGGGATGGTCTTCGGCGACGAGAAAACGAATCGGTTCGAATTTTTTAATGGACATGCCCTCGGAATCTGGCTTGGTTCTGCCCTCTGGTTTCTGTGCTTCCAGTGCGCCGTTCGGCTGTTGGTCTGTGTGCGAAGTCTCATGTGCCTGTCCGTTTGACGACATCTTTCTGTGTTGTTACTTCTCGTGTGACTTGCGGAACTGTTTGATGGTGACGGTTTGTGATTTTTTCTTGCCATGAAACTGCCATTAGAGTGTGATGCTGATTTAAACACCGTTTGCTGCGGGTCTAGCTTTACGAAATGGCTGCTGCCTGCTGCACTGGCAGCTCCTCGAAGCCCGGTATTCTCATCATTTGCGGGTCTTTTCTGTGGACCTACGTCAGCTGTCCTCTCGACTCACAAGTTTAGCCAAACATTAAAGGCACTCCTTCCCCATATTTTCTGGGGAATTTCTAGACGGCCCGACCTAGCGGCATGAGGAAGGTATGAATTTCGCCGATCTGTCCGCGTAGCTGATTCTATGATCTATGCGGGCAAGAATGACCTCATGTTGTGGACCACGCTGTGAGTCTGTATACCCGGACTCGGATACCTTCCTCTTCCTCAAAGACAAATCCAATGAAAATAAAAGCTGCTCTTCTTTGTCTCTTCGTACGTGTCCACAACGCACTCACAAGGATTGTGCCAGCGATGCCAGCTGTCGGCGGGGGCTGTCTGAGGGCATATAATTTCTCGCATCGGTAATATGACTATAGGAAGAGAGCACACAATTTGGCGCCGAGGATCAGACGTAATCGAATAATTGATTGGTTGATGTAATACCCTTCCAATCCGGGGTCTCAGCTCTCGGGATTGGGTTCTCCCTGTGATAAAGGTAGTCACTACGATATAGCAGCCCACCCTCTCTAAGTCACAATCGCCAAGGAAGAATTCAATTTGCAGTCAGAAACCCGACTGCTGGCTGTCTCATTCAGGTGACTGTTGAGTATTTTGGTCCTCGTTCGCGTCACATCGAAAGCTCAGACTGCCCTCCCCTGAACCCTGGGCACATGGTCTATCTCTCCGTCTGCTCCTGAGACCGGCTTAGATCAGAAGATGTTTCGCTCCATCATCCAAACCATCATCTCCTCGTTGCTGAGCCTCTCAGCAATGTTGGCTGGTGTCTCACCCGCCACTACAGAAGCCGTGGTTAGTGTATGAAACGGCGAAGATTATGTGTGACGCGGGTAGGATGAGATACGGAGGAGAGTGATGGATCAACCTGGTAGACTGTCTTTGTTGGACTGAGAAATTCGCGTCAGAGCTACTTACTGTTCTTGCCTTGCAAGCCAGCACCAGCCTCATGAAGAGTCGCCAAACACTGCATGTCTCGGTTTCGCGCTGCAAAGTGCGCTGGCGTATCTTGTGACACACTGGGACGGCTGTGGTCTGCGCCGTTCTCGAGAAGAAGACGGAGCATTTGCGGGTACCGGTCTCTCGCCGCGAAATGGGCGACGCAGAGCCCGAATGATCCCACCGCGTTGATCTCTGCGCCGTGCTGGATCAAGGCTCGGGCACAGGCCAGAGAGTTATTCTGGGCCGCTTTGTGGATTGGTGTGTCAGAGATGTTGTTCCGTGCGTTGAAGATTGAGCGAAGGACGCCAGGCTTGAGGGCGAACTCGTCAAGTCCGCAGACAAACTCGACGATGTCTACGAATCAGAGTTAGTTACCTTTGAGGGGCAAGATTGTTTTATTTGAGCTCACTCGTGTTGTCATAGGTGCAGGCGGCGTGTACAACGTTGTTGCCAGTCTCGTCCTTAGCGAGCAGGAGGATATCAGCCCGATCCATGCCCTTGGAGCCCTCACGCTGGGCCAGGTGGTTCAAAGTCTGTGCCAGCTGTCCGACATCGCCGCGCTTGGCGTGGTGGGTGAGGATGGCTCCATCGTGGTGAGTGATTGCGTTGGACATTGTGAAGGTTTGTATGCAATAGATCAGCTCCAAGGATGATGACCAGGTGTACCAAAACTCAGGTAGGATCCCAAAACACAAGATCGCGAAAGGTGAGAGCCCGCGGTTCTAAGTACTCCAGTGTCGAATCTGGGCAGCTGCACTGGTTCAATTGAATTGGGAAGGACAATAGGGACAATACGTTGCCTTCTGGCCAGCATAGTAAATTGGTGCTCACCAGGCAGCAAATAAAGTACACGGTACTCTGGACAATGAAGTCGTCTACAGATCAGACCATTCTTCTAATAAGACTTCAGCGATCCAAACTTTCTATACAGCACAGGAGGTTCTGTTCGATCAAAACCCATCCCACACTAATAGTAGTGAGTTGCCAGACAATAGCAGGACAACCACAACTCCAATCGAGCCTGAAAGGGGCTTTGTGATGGTATTATTCACTTAAAAGGATCTTGATAACTGAAAAACACCAATTGAATGATTATCACAAGTCAATACAAGGCGATGTATTGCAAGATAACAACGCCAACTGATGCTGATTGTACAATGCAAGGGTTCTGTCTAATTCTACTGATGGCATTGATAATAGAATCATCATGAAAATTGCCCACAATTCAATGAGGTATCTTGTCGTGGAGACAGGCTTTCAGACCTGGAGGAGGACAAACTTTGAGGTCCTTTGATGTGGGCATTCTTGGTCTTCTAAAGTTGTTGCTTGTAGGCCTGAACAAACACCTACAACCACCTCACTCCAAACTGCTCTAGGGTAGCTTCTGCATTGATTTCTGTAATGGAAAGTTTCAAGGATAAATATTTGTTGACAATCTGGACAGTCTGTGGCTTATGTGTAGCAAACCTGTAGGACCGCAAGTCATAACATTTGGGCTAGGTACATTCGGAGAACTTAAGTTGAGATCAACTTTTTAGCTGTTCGAACATGGAACTCTGCTAAAATTATTACACGATCATTATCGGCTTATGCACTCGAGATTGGGAGACCCATCAACGATGGGCTACTTCTCCCACTTGGGCGGTTGCTCAAGTCAGGAAATGAGCAAGTGGAGCTTGTTGGGGTCAGGTGTGGCCCCAAAGGATCAAAAGATTGTGACCTGCAAACGGGAGGCGCCTCTCAGAAGAAGTTGGGGGGCGCCAAATATGAGTCAAAGGCATCTGCGCTTACTAGTAAAGTGGAAACCACTCCCAGTCGCTTCGTCGAAACAAGAAAAAGGTCAGCTTTAATCATACCTACTCAGCATCCTGTTGTCTATCAGCAGCGCCTTTTCGGCAAGGAGGGGCTGACTTGCTCTCGGAATGAAGCTGCAGAGGCAGGCAGCCCTGGAGTCTCCCGGAAGTGTGAGCTGGCGTACCCGGCCGTCCATCATGTGAGTCGCTATGGCTGCATGAGTGCGGCAAAGCAATGTCCTACCGGAGAGCGAGGGTCCCACAATTCCAAATCCTCAGCACCGCACACTTGCATCATTGGACTTCACCGGTGAGGCGTTTGCCATGGATCTAGACGCAAATAGATGGCCTGGGAAGCCTAGAATAGTTAGCTGCAGATGGAACAGCGCAGCAGCAGTTGCTCGCTTTGCTCGCTTACGAGTGTCCACACTCAGTCCATTAAATCCGGAGGACATGCAAGTCAGGCTGACGTCCCACCCCAATCTAGATTGTCCCAGAACTGTTCAATCTGGGGTGTAACTATCAAGAGACTCGGCAGAAAAGTTTCGTCCCACCAGAATGGGCCCACGTGAGGCATCCGAATCATGGCCGACCAGAGAGGTCGGCAGTGACAGCAGGATTGAAGCATCGCAGTCATATTCATCACACAATTCCCACGCAACAACATTCCGCAATGTACCGAATTCTGATCGAATTCCCGAAAGCAACCAAAGCAACAAAATGACAGCGCCGACCTCGCTGCCAGCACTACCACCACGCGGGCAGCCGTTTCCTTTCATCCTACCACACCCGCTTGGACCGCTTTCGCCACCTACAGGAACCTCCTCTCAAGCAGATTTTTTGACGACGAAAACATCAGCCACAGCAATTCCACCTCTCCTACATGGAAATTTCCCACAGGTTACTGGCACCTGGGGCCCTCAAAGGATGAACCCGGACAGGTCTGGTGGATTTGTAATGCCCAATCCAACAGCCGTGCCCGCAACAGGCTTCACAAGACGCATCAGTGTTGAGAACATGGCCGTGTTGGGTCTAACCCCACCCCATCACAGTTTACCTCCCCAGTCTGATAATCAAAGGCTTTCGCAACATGCAACAAACAAGTGGCAAACACTAGCAACTGAGACACACCCTCCATCTCGCCTTGAAGAACATGCCTCTTTGCTTGGGCGACCATCAGCCGAAATCAATCATACTGGGAACTCGGATATGGCTCAGTATTACCACAAGTGCGATGAGTGTCATGAAGCCTTCACATCCAGCAGCTGGCTACAGCGGCACAAAACAACACATTTTCGAAGGTTTCGTTGTGGCTGTGGTGCTGTGTACATTGACAAGAGGCTCCTTCTGGTAGGTATCTACTCTCCCAGCAGGACGTACGGAGTATACTAATATCTTCGGGAAAAGGCACACCAGGACAACAGGGAATGTGAGCAGGGCTTTGTCAATACGGAAGGGATGCGATCTGGGGCACATGAGGTCAATGGGATGCGATGAGATCGAAGATTCAGGGTGGGCATCGAGGTTACTGTGGCGCTCTTAGCCGTTACTACCCACGGCACGGTGAGTGGCCGTTGTGGGTGATAGACACGGGGATGAGAGACGGAGTAGTTGTCATCTGTACTTTACATTGCTCAAAGCTAGCTAAGCACATCTAAACATAAATAATGCTTGATCGGTCGAAGGATCTGGTCAATGACCTCTTACGATTGAATATGTCTTCCCAGACACGGAAAGATTTACATCCTCAGTCCCCCCAGCCTCCCTCCGATCCTGACGCGGCAGACTTGTCAGTCCTGGTCCAATGTTGATAAAGCGCGAATCGTTGGGACATGTTTCGGGCAATTTTTTAAATAATGGATCGGATAACTCGGTTGTTTGATCAAATATGCAATCCTTCTTGTGCAAGCCAATCGTCGCATTCGTGGATCTTCGTCGGATTCCAAGGGGATGGAGGTGTGCTGCTTGACCGGGCTGGCCCAGCTTTCTTAGACAAAATAGAATACGCTAGGGCACCGAGAGGGTAGAATTGCCCTGAAGTTTGGCATTCGTGATGTTTCTCCGAGAAGTTCTCCAAGTCCTCAATTTCCCATCTGGCGAGACTTCGTAGCAAATGTTGCAACGGATGACCGGGCGCCAGAACCGTAGCCGCAAAGTTGAGGAGACTCTGTACGATGCTAAGAAATGTCTGCAACTCTTGGTCTGATATTCCAGGTCGGCGGGGGGTTGCCACGACCAAGAACATGTAGAGATAGCCGAGGTGGTTCATAGACTTTTGCTCAAGGATCATGCTGAACTCCTGTGGTGCTTGCCGCATTACCACGACAGCCTCCCCCAGATGGATGTTTTCGGACATGTCAAGCGCATCACCAAGTCTCTGAACAAATTTGCCCCATTTCTGTGTGCAAGGGTCCATCTCCTGTAGATTAGTGGCAGCTGTTTCGGTAATGAGATCGTGTGGGGAAAGGCCAAGCTTCGAGGTCAATAAAGATCAGCGACGCCAAATGTGGTGACCGGAGGTAGGGGGCAAGCTGACCAAGTACTGCTGGGTATGGGTATAAGCTGATTCTATGAAATAGAACCTATCTGGAGGTCTGATCGTGGCCGGGGTCCGCATGCGGCTCGTCTTGCGCTGTATATGGGTCGCCAGGTGTTCGGTCGCAACGATCTGCCCATTAGATAACTTGACATGAGCTGACCGTTGTCTCGATGCGAACAAGTTCTCATATACTTGAGCTTCTGACGGCGTCGAGCGAATATTCTTCCGGTAATTGTGGTCTCTTAATCGTTTCTTGTACGACTTGACTCTGATGATGATGATTAGTCTCGTAGCCACAATTCCTTGCTGGTGTTTCATCGTACGATGCAACAAAGCCATACTCCGTTTCCATGATCTTCATCACTTCTTGGAGTGTCATTTCCTCGTCCAGATACAGTCGACGAATGACCCCCATGTATTTGGCCCATTCGTCTGGCACTTGCCGATTCGGTCTGACAGTACTTCTAGCCATGCTGAATCTTGCAAGAAGCGATGAAGTTTAACCGCGTCTGATGTAGGTGGAGGGATTCCTAAACATCGAGTTGAATCAGGGGGGATCACGAGTTTAAATCGGCAGGCGCCAAGTGATTCTGCCGTCGCCAACATGCATTAGACTACTGCAATGCTACCTAGCATTTAAGTGCGGCGCAGCACAGTCTCCACCGTCCCCTGCTATTTGAGGGGCCAAAAAAAGAGAACAAGTGATGATGACCAGGAAACAGGGATTGTGCTGCTGGAAAAGTTATGCCAGAATTGTGTGCATGCACAAATTAATTTTAAAACCCTCGCATCGGCAGTGGGAAGGAGGAACGGTAAAAAGCTTATCCTGCAACTACCACGGCAAAGCACGCCACAGTAGATGGCACGCGAGCCCCAGTCCTAGAAAAAACACAAGACCTTTTCTGGTCGCATATGAAATTGTCGGCATCAGGCTGTGTAAATTGCAAGCAGGCCACAATCATCCATACACAATGCATGGATATAAGCCATTGCTACCTACCCATCCACCTGGGCTGCTGTCATTCAAGCTCAGGCGACCTCCTTGTGCTCGTGCTTGTCCTTCTCCAGGATCTCCTCATCTGTAGGCGAGACCCGATTGCGAGCATAGGCGACAGTCTTTAATACCGATGGGCTTTCACGGAAGATTAGATCGATGTCCTCAAGCCGAAGCCCCATGGTCTTGGTCGTCAGGTTTCCTGTTAGCAAGTGATCTGACACATATAATAGTGGCCATCTATGGAGTGGGTGCTCACCTCTGGGTAAAAGAAGTACACGGACACCGGGATACAGAATCCAATAATGGTGTAAACAATATAATACTGATATCCGATGGTGCTGATAGCAATCGGTGTGATCATGGTGACAACAAAGTTCCTATAAGGTCGTCAGACTTTCCGAAGCCATGTCTCATACCTAGGTACCCAAGGAATGACATGTATGGCACTTACCACAACCAGTGATTAGCAGTCGAGATGCTTGCCATAGCCACTCTCAACCCAAGCGGCGCAATTTCAGTGCAGTACAGGAAGTTGGCACCCAAGAACCCAATCGGAATGAAAAAGTTAAACAAGAAAACAAAAAGCACGCTTGCCACCTGCGCGCCGAAGACGCTCTTAGGAAAGCTGGTCGCGACAGCAAGGCCAAGCATGCATGAGGCCATCCCCGTGCCGCTGACCATGAGCACGGCCCGCCTGCCAAAGCGGTCGATGGCGAAGAAGGAGACGAAGCAGCTCAGGAATTTCCACGTCAGCGTGCCCCCGCTTAGTATGCGGGCGGTCTCTGAGCTCAAGCCCAGGCCCTGTTCGAAGATGACCGTGCTGTACACCGAGATCAGGTTGCCGCCGCTCATCTGCTGGTAGAACTGCAGCATGATACATAGCCCGAAGCGGTACAGCAGGCGGTCCTCGCCCATCGAGAGGAGGCTTGCCAGGCTGGTCTTCTGCATCGACGTGATCTCGAGGGCGCGCTCGATGGCGACCAGCTCGGCCTTGACTGCCACTTCGGTGGCAGCATCGTCAGCACCCTTAAGCGCCGCGATTGTGTTCTCGGCATCGGTGTGCTTGCCCTGTCGAACGAGCCAGCGTGGAGACTCAGGCATAAGGAAGATGCTGCCAAGGAGGACGAGGGCGGCGAAGATAGGGATGGCGATGGCTGGGCGCCATGTTACAGGACCAGTCTTGAATTGGTAGAACCCGAGGTTGATCCAAGCCTGTAACATGTAGCCTAGACTGATGAAGAGACCATCCAAGACGACGTGGCGGCCGCGATGCTTAGGGTCGCAACACTCGCTCTGCCTGTGTCGGAGCTTCCTGTCAGTCGAAGACTCTTGAAATATTTGGGTGGACGTGTAACCAAGAACATGGGGCCCATTACCATGTTGGAACTGTTCCACTAAGCATGCCAATGCCAGCACCAAGGACGGTCCTTCCGATGACTAGCTGGGCAAGTTGGAAGGCAGAGAACTCAAGGACCATTCCGATCAGTGATAGGAGTGCTCCCGCAAAGATTACCATCCTTCGTCCGAACTTATCAGCAGTGTAAGAGCACGAGAGACAGCCAAACATGGCACCCAATGTGAAGGTGGCAATGACAACGCCCTGGACCGTGGCATGCTGAGATTTTACTGCGCCGGTATAGTGTTTTGTGTCGATCTCGGGGAAGTGGTCTGTGAAGTCGGACAATGAAACGAGCCCGCCTAGGTTCGACTGGTTGTAGCCAAAGAGGACGAAGGATGGGAGCACGACGAGGAGGGTTTGTGCTGTTGTCAGTGCGTTGCCACGTAGCCCAAGAAATAAGGAGGACCCTGCCATCTGTAAATAATTTGGTTCATTAGCAAGTGACCTTGTATTGCTAGGGCTGTTGGCTCCCCTACCTTTGCGTCTAATATCACCTGGGCGGTGGACGTCTAAATTTCAAGAGATGAAGCATTGGAAGATTTGCTGCGACGGTTCATCGAATGCCATAGTGCTAGGTACCCCAGATATTTGTACCCCCAGACATTTCCCCAGATCTTGGCGGCTTTCCTTCCAAGGCACATGTAACCCACAGAAGATAGTCAGGCCATTCCCCATGGGGGCCCGGAATAGGACCCTTAATCCGGAACCTAGGCAGCCGGCCGGCGCCCCTTTCCGCGAGGTTGGCAGCGACATGGGTTCCTCGCATTTCGGTTCCAATACCGTTTTTGACGTCCAGCCTGGTTATGTTTAGGGCCTGATACTGTTGGATCAATAAAAAGGCCGAATTCCTCCCCGCTTGGCTTGGAAAATTACCCAGACGTGGGTGGCAGCTCCGGGTTAAAGTCAAATATCCAGTCCAACGAATCTAGCTGATCCAATCCTACCAGGCCAGGTCCATCAATATCCATACCGAACATGGATGCTGGAGTTTCCACTTGAATTTCCTCTCCTATCTCTTCTTCTCCCGCACTCAGAGCTGGGTTGATGAGAGCATTTCCATGGGTGGATGGGGCGATCGCATGAAACGGGCCAGCGTCCATGGCCAGTGACAGAGACTGCAGCAACCCCCAAGCGTCCGACAGGGCGGTCAGCAATTGAGGAGAGTACTCAAAAGTGGTTCTATTTTTGAAGTGAGCCAAGAAGCCTGTGGCACGAAGAATGTCGTTCTTGTATGTGTCTCGGGATGATGTATGACAGTAATTGAAGAATATCATCAGTGCGCACTGAAAGACCAGGCTGCTCATGGACGCGTCAAGGCCAGGGGCATGCCGAACACATGCCAGAGTGATTGTCGAGCGAATAATCCGGGAGCAAGCAGCGGTGCAGATTTGTAAACATTCAGAGAAAGGTCGTACAGCGGGATCAAAGGTGAGCCCGGGCCGGTGGATCAGCACCCTCACGTAGTCTTCCGCTACGGACATCCACAGTCCCTGAACTGTTGACAAATCTGACTGGTCATGGGGGACGATCTGCTTCCAAGCCTTGAGCTCGTCTCGGAGCAACTCCATTTTCCCCACGCTGTCCCGTCGTTCGGTGGTGGTGTATAATTCTGCGAGTGTTCTGGAGAGCAGCCGGCTGAGGCGGACTACGGTGATAAAACCACCAATTGAAGTGGACTCCCCTGGTAAAGGGAGAGCGAGGTCTGTCGCTGAGCTATCTGTGAGTTCGCAGTCGACCGGATAATCAGTGTCGACGTCGGCATCGTGTATAACCTTGGGTAAACCGTGGGTCGTAGCTGTTATCCTATGAAGTAAAGGCAAAGTCAGTTGCTTTCAGCGATAGTAGAATGTATCGTATGCGGATTGGTGTTAACAAACATATCAAACATGTAAATCCACCACCATAACCTCTTCCTCGCCTCCACCTCGCCCGCACTGAATTTGAAGCGCCTGGCATGGCGGTGAAGACCCAGGGACTTTGCCGTCTGGACCATGATTCCGCTGAGCTTTACCATCTCATTGTATTGGCTGTTCAGAATTGTATATAGCGAGAATAGCGCTATGCTTTGGAGGGCATCTAGATTGGCCAGCGATAAGAGGCCTGGGTAGAGTGCCTCTTGTATATCTTTCAAGGCTCGGAAATTCTTGTCGGCGTTCTGTTCGCTGGAACCCAGACCTTGGATGATGAGTATGGTGGACACGCTGAATAGTGTGGTCCGCTCAAGGTGTGCCTCCACATTAAAGATACTGCCATTCTGTAATTGAGCAAGGAAGGCCGAGAAGCGGCGCTGAAGAGTGGCCACAGCAATTATGGGACAAAAAGACTCCCAAGACACAGTGAAGTCTTTGACTTTTCTGGAAAAGTCGACGAAGACACCACGCATCAATACTTTGCTCAGAGCTTGTTGGAAGACGGTCTGCTGTCCAGAAGAATTCTCTCGGGCTGCCCTTGATGTCACGGGCAAGTCCAGCGTCGGCGCCAGGAGGTGTAACCGATAGCAGTTATCAGGAAACTTAGCTGTAAACATGCCCAGCCGTTGCACAGCCTGCTGAACCGACAGGATGAAGTGGACACCTGTGGTAGAGCCAGCGAAACGTTCGACGTCGGCCTCATCTACAACTATGCGGCCCATGTGGCGTAAAAGAAGGTGGGTGTGTCTCGGACTCGAGGGTCGTGTATGGTCGGAACTAGGACCCAAGGAATGGTTGGGGAGACGGGCTATTTCATTTTGTAGCCTTTGGTTCGTCTCCTGCAAAGCTTGCAGACTTCGTTTCATTGCGGCATTGTCGGCAGTGAGGTTTTGAAACTCCTCTGCAGTTGGCGGCTGGTAGCCGCGAACCTTTGTCTTCCTGCGGAGACGAGTAGAAGCAACGCAGACCACGCCGGCACTGCTACATGGACTGCACTGGGTTATGATCAGTACTTGAACGTGAGAGAATACGCTTCGCAAGTGGTGGTAAAATGGTTTTATGAGATACTGGCAAGACATACTGTCGGCGCAGCTCCGTCGCACTTAATCTTCTTCCTATGCAAGAGCCTCGTTTAGTCCGACAATACGACAGTGACTGAACGCTATCGGAGTTCACTTACACTCTGCATCTGTCACTGCATCGGTCAGCCTGCCTGCCATGGTGTTGTGGTGCAAAGGTGGGATCGCCTCACCAAGCCTGGCCCAATGCGGCCCTTCGACCCACCGGCGGGACGAGTTCGTCGCTGCGGCCGGGTGACACGGAGGACGCCGATCTGGGAGACACGACCTCCATCATTAACGTACCCACCTTAGGGCCTGAAAGTCTGATGCCTTGTGGAAAAGAATGGCGCAACGAAAGCAACGTGCTGTTGACCGAGGTCCAGTAGCGAACGTAACCCCTCAGATGTTTGTCTTTGAGGAAGACTCGTGTACAGGCACCCCGGTCTTCACTAGCGCCGGAATAAGGGCTTTATGCCGGATATTTACAACGTAACCGAAACTCCAATCTGCAGGGCCGCCGTCGATGTGGACCGACTCGTGATTGTCGATGAATAAATATGGCACGCATTCGAGGAATTAATGTCGCGCAACTTGCCCTGATGGCGAAAGGACGTAGCTGTCGTTCACTAAACGTTCCCACTTTCTTTCATTCCAAATCTTCGTCATGAGTATCTCTGCCCTGGACTCTCGTGTCTTCCGGAATCTCTTCGGGACACAAGAGATTCGCGATGTCTTTACTGATGAGGCCTACGTACGACGTATGATAGAAACTGAGGCGGCATTGGCACGGGCTCAATCCAAAGTCGGCATTATCCCAGCCGAAGCCGGTGATAAGCTCACCAAAGCTTTGAACGCTGCCCAGATTGAGTACGCACCACACAACCAGAACGTCAGCTTTTTGCAAGTTGCACGAAGCGAAGGATTGTCATTGCCGGAGAACAAGATGAGCAGAACATAGAACAAGAATTATTATGCTAACATCGTCTCACAGCTTTGAAAAGCTCTCCAGGGACACAGACATCGTCGGATATCCAGTCCTACCCCTGGTAGAGCAACTGGTCCACTTAACACCAGAAGATGTCTCCAAGTACATACACTGGGGGGCTACAACACAAGACATAATGGACGACGCGTCCGTGCTGCAAATTAAGGCTGGACTGCAAATAGTCAAGCGATATCTGCATGACCTCGTCAGCATTCTCCAGCGCCTTGCCGCCGAGCATCGTGACACACCTACAGCCGGCCGCACACATCTCCAACACGCCCTGCCATGCACGTTCGGCTACAAGTGCGCAGTCTACCTATCCGGCATCGAAAGACATCTCTCACGGCTCGAAGAAATAGAGAAGCGCTGCCTCTGCGTACAATTTGGCGGTGCATCCGGCACGCTGGCCTCGCTGGGATCCGACGACAAGGGCCTTCGGACCCGTGCGCAGCTGGCGGAGGAGCTGGGGCTGGCCAACCCGCCCATCACATGGCACGTGGTGCGCGACAACATCGCCGAGGTCCTCAACTTCCTCGCCCTCGTCGGCGGCTCCCTGGGCAAGATCGCCCTGGACGTGATCGTCATGTCGTCCAACGAGTTCGGCGAGGTCTCGGAGCCGTTCGTGCCCCTCAGGGGCGCCTCGTCCACCATGCCGCAGAAGCGCAACCCCATCTCGAGCGAGGTCGTGCTCGCGGCGAGCAAGCTGCTGCGCGCGCACGCCGGCCTGGGCCTCGACGCCATGGTCGTCGACTTCGAGCGGGCCAGCGGGCCTTGGCACCTCGAGTGGGTGGCCATCCCCGAGGCGTTTGTGCTGTGCGTGGGCGCGCTGCACCAGACCTGCTTTGCGGTCGGCGGCCTCGTCGTGAACACGGGGGCCATGATGGAGAACCTTTGCTCGACGAAGGGTTTGATTGTGGGCGAGGCTGTCATGATGGGCCTGGCCCCGTTCATCGGTCGGCAGAACGCGCATGATATGGTGTACAGCTGTTGCAAAGAGTCTATAGAGACCAAGGTGCCGCTGTTGGACGTTCTTCTCAGTCGTAAGGAAGTTACCGATAAGATGGACAAGGACAGACTGGCTGCACTCTGCAACCCGACCAACTACTTTGGCGCCAGCCAACTGATGGTGGATGACATGCTCAAAGGGTCCAAGAATGGCATTAATGGTATCAATGGTCACTAGGTCAGAAATATAAGTACCAATCTCATTCCTCATGTCATGAATTATCTAAGGCCGGATACTATATATGTCATCAGGGGAGAGCTTTGGTAACAAGACCGTCAGTCAAAGCTTGAGCACTGTCGCCCCCAGGGCACACATACGCGATGCCAACGAGAAGGATTGTAGCTATTCGCAAGTGGTCACCTTGAAACTTCACACTTCACCTATTGCTGATACTCGACCACAAACTTCGGAATCACAACAACGACAGCATCTTATGGTCCTCGAAGTTGCAAAATGATTTGGGAAGTTGGGAAAGGAGAGCAATAATATATTGGCAACATTGGCAAACAACATGTATGTGTTTTACATGACGACACAGTAGATGGGCATGCCAGTGGTGTTGGCGTTCATCTGGCCAGGTGCGTTCTGAATGTTCTTGGAGTCCATTTTGAGTGAGAGTTGTAAGTCTGAGATGACTTGTAGTTTTTTGGTTTTGAAAGAGTGAAATAAAGTTGACTGTGATGTGTCTGGATCAACAAGAAGGGACCTCTGGTCAAGGACAGGGCTTCCAAGGGCATCTATAGTTGAGAGATCTGCATGGAACGATCAAGGGCAACTGTATCTGCCTCCAGAAGACTATGTCGCCGCGGTTTGTCAAGCCCAAGCATTGTCTGCGCATCCATATTTTCATTTGCGTTTGTATTGTCAACTCATTGTAATGCGTCTCGGGAAGCTTCTCAAAGAGTATGAGATTGACACGGTCACATGGTCTTTAGGTGAGTTCAAAACACCATTGCGCTTTCCCGCTCTCTCTACTTCTAGACAGTGTCACTATATTGGCAAAAGGTGTTCTAGTAAGGTCTGGAACCCTCTGAAGGGGAGACCATACGACGTTCAAGAAGACTTCCGCAGCATGTTACTTTTGTAAATCCTGCCACGTGTTATGATGCCGTCGAACGCTCCTTGTTCTGAACGTAACAATACTAGGAGACAATACTAAGCACTTTGGAATGTGATCCATCTCGATTCTTTCATGGTTTGCTGTGCCATGTTATCAGTTGCAGGCAATTTTGCATGAACGGATTCATGCTACCCTGAGGTGCCATGTGCATTTCGTATTATCTGGGAATCACAATTGTTTATGTAGCAGTTCAGAGGGGAACTGACACATTTTGCGGCATAAACCATATCCAGAATCAATCCCCGGCGAGCGATGGCGAATGATATGGCAGTTCCTTAGGTATGTAGAAAGAGAACCTTCAAATTGCATCCATCAAACTCAGTTCGGAGTTGGACAGACAGTTGATATCAAACGTCTTCGAATCGATGTTAGGAGGTCGCCCAAATACGATCTAGCTATTCATTTTGCTAGAAAATCTTGTCAAAATCACCCTGTTTCGATGATTTAAAAACCTCGTGGCAAAAATGGTCCAAATAGGTAGAACTTTTCCTTAGCATGGCCTTCTCGTCACGCGTTGTGATGGGCATCCCGCAGCGCCATGAGTCGAGGCGTGCGAAAGGATCCAGACGAATAGATCCCGACCATAGACCATGGCACGTACATACTCGAATGGCCTCGAACCCGCACAATGAAAGCCGGAGAGGCTTTTTGGATGTTATACAGCACTAATTGAATCTACATATATGGGAATTCCAATGTCGGGAGGCTTGATGAAAAGCACCAGTCTCTGTCACCGTGTGCCCATTAGCTTCGTCCACCATATCAACCCCACCTTGCTTATCTTTTCCAAGGGCCCGCCCACATTTGCTCATCTCAGCATGTAACAAGTTTGCCAAATCACAACCCGACAAGATTTTACCCATCAAAATTTATCACATTCATCGCCCTTCCGTAAACGAAATCATGGCCACAGTAACAAGACCGCCCAGCGATGTTACTCTTCGTGAGATCAAGCAGAACCAGGCTGCGCTAATGAGCCGGATTAACGACGCTGTGTATGCCGGCAGTGGAGAGTCGATCCCTTTGATCGACATAGGCCCTTCTCTCAACGGCACCGAAGCGGCCAGGAAATCTGTGGCAGCACAGATTGGTCAAGCATGCCGTGAGATTGGGTTCTTCCAGATCACGAATCACGGGGTCAGTCAGCAGGCTCAGCAGGGCGTCCTGGGGCAAGCCAGGCGCTTCTTCCACGAGTTGCCCCTGGCCAAGAAGAAGGAATTGCACATCGACAACTCACGTCTGCTCCGTGGCTGGGAGCCTAGCGATGTCTCCAATGTGAACCCTGATGACTGGAAGGACACGGGCAAGGAGACCAAGGAGGCTTTCAACTGGGGCTACGAGCCCAGACTCGACCCGACAGGCGGCGATGGCAAGTATGTAGAGCTGGATTTGGTAGAATACCCAGACGGGGCAAATGTCTGGCCCAGCGAGCAAGATCTTCCCGGATTCTTTGAGAAGATCAGAGAATACCATGGTGAAGTATGCAATTCCAAATGATGAGACACGTTATAGCCTTTTCGCTGACTTGTGAGCTAAGGTTCTAACGCTCGCGCGACATCTCCTGAGGCTATTTGCTCTTGCCATGGGGCTAGATGAGTCGTACTTTGATGCCATGTCAACGCATCCCGGGACTATCGCCAGGCTGCTGTACTATCCTCCACAGAAGCCCAGATCAACAATCGACCCAGCCACAGAGAAAGACGAGATCGGTCTGGGGGCACACACTGATTACGAGTGCTTCACGTTGCTCCTGTCGGACTCGAACCCAGGGTTGGAGGTGCTCTCGCCAACGCCAGACCCGACTACGGGTAGGCCCAAATGGATCTCAGCACCTGCACCGCCGAACTCCCTCACGGTGAATATAGCGGACTTTTTCCAGAGGTGGACGAATGGGGAATTCAGAAGCACTGTTCATCGGGTCGTCAATAGAAGCCCCGAGAAGGAGAGATACAGTGTGCCGTTCTTCTTTTCGGTGAACTACGACCAGAAGGTGTCGACGCTGCCAACGTCCGCCTCAGAGCCCATTTCATCAGATGGCGGGGAGATCCAGGCCGGGCCCTGGATTCTGGAAAGACTGCGGGCTACATTGAAACAATATTAGAATCCACATAGCCGGACACGTGTGTATAGGTAGCGTCCATTCTTCCCGCTAAGATATCTACATACATTCAGCGAGCTGACTACCTACAACTCTCCCAGTCTGATTTTCTGAGCCCATTCTAAAAGGCCTGGTGTTCTGGCCCAGGCTTTGAAAAATTACCATCCCAGTCATGTCACTCTTTAACATTGCAAAAAGGCTTTAGTGGACATTTACACATCGGGTCAATGCATGCCATCCGAAAGAGCAATCGCACCGCGAGGCCCCGGGATCGACAAAATGTGCATAAAGAAAGTATGTGTATGGGTAAAAGATTGAAAAGATCACCCTTTAAATATGTTTCAGTTCAAAAAAAAAAATTTAAAAAAAATGCACGAGACCTTCTGGTGAAGCGTACGGTGGGTGTAATTGTATGTATTTCTTGTGTGTCTTCCAAGAAGGAATCAATCTACCTAAGCTGTGGCTGCAGGCGCCTGCAGTGTTGACTACAGGGCCTTATATAATCTAATCTAATTAACCACCCTCTAGCTTACAGCAATCCATTTAGATACCTACTCCAGAGTTTCCGACCACAATTGCTTGAGCATCGCTAGCGCTGCCACTGCTGCCCTTCAGATTTGTATCGGGCGTTCTAGGGTGAGCACCGTCTCAATACGATAGAGAATCGGATCAAATGACCTTTCCCATAGGTATGTCCTAATTGGCAAATTGAGCTAGTGAGACCGGGAAACTCAATGAGTTCGAAACTAAATGCTCTATATGTACGCAAATGAAGCAAGCGCCGCACCGCGCGGTTTCATCAGAACCTACACAGCGTCTGTCTTGAATTGGACCTTGTGACTCGGAAATTCGCAGTGAAAATCGTTCTTCGCACTCTGGAAGCTGCCTACTTTCCCTATCTCTTATTTGATTATCCCAAAACCACACTCACCAAGTACCGCAACCACGACAGTAAAACCACTGTTCTATATACTATCCACGAAACTTCACCCTACTATTCCGACAGAGACTTGTGAAAACATGTCTACTCTCAGTAGCAGGCAAGAACTTCTCGAGAAGCTTGAACTAGAGCTCTTGAGAATGGAACTAAAACTGGGGACAATGCCGATAGATATGACCTCGGAGAGAGAAATTGAAGATTTCATTCAGCTGTAGGTCGCAGGCTCTGTATATATGCTATTTCCATTGCTGATACGTATCCAAATGTAGCGTCGATGATGAAGACGCTCTGAAAGTACAAATCCAGCGGTTGAAGGACGACTTTTCGAGACGCTCCACGGCAAACACCGATGCGGGAGCCGACTCGGACTCCGAATTCATCCTCACACCGAGCAGCTCAGAGGGAGCAAGCAGGTCAAATGAAGAAAGATGGAGCCCCACGCCTGAATCCTTGGACGAGAGAGCCGCAATGATCTCGGCATCGGAGGTGCGCAAAACTTCTTGACTCTTTTTGTTAACTAGATCTGACGATGAAATCAGGATAATCAGAGTCACTTGAAAACCCTGTCCGGGGATTCCGTCCAAACTACCCGAAAACCGGCCGGCTGGAGAACCATGAAGCGAGTGAAAGCCGATTCCGACCCTCTTCAGAGGCAAGGGACCTGGACCGGGCCCAGCCAAGGTGACGATTCCCACAGAGCCTTGGTATCCACATCAACCACGTCCCATGTCCTGGGACGAAACAGGAGGATGTGTGGGCTTGAGGCTGCCTATCCAGCATCCAAGCGCATCCACAGCAAGAGAGCGCCTAAACCAACCACCGTGTCAAAGCGCGACAGAGCCGTCGCCCACGCCCGACCAGTCGCCGAGCAGCCAAGGACGACTGCCCCCATGGACATAGTGCGTCGTGCGCCGCCGCCGCCATACAGAGCCCAGCGGTCGGCGCAAAGGACAAGACAATCTGCCAACACCGGCACGCAAGACGAGGAGCTGGTTGATCCCTGCTGGGTAGCTGCTGGCGTGGGGTGTGGTTTCCTCTGCGGCTTGGGTTTCGCGTGGTGCATATTAACCTCATGAGGGCTTCACTGACCTCAGGAGGGTCGGCATCGCGCTAAAGACTGTAGGGTACGGCATGCATTCTAGGCCTCGGCGCCGATTTGCAGTGGATTTATCAGGCGATTTGATGGTACAAGCGTGACTGGCCGTCTCGACGACCTAATATGGACAGTTAGCTGGGTTGTTTGTTGGAGTGGTATTTGATATTGCGCTGCAGGAATCACAGTTGTTCTCGGGGATGCAGGTCGCTTGGTCGAAGTAGGCCTCCTCTATTAACAGTTCCCTGATAGAAACGTACCAATGGAAAACGGTTGGCTTGATTGATGGCATGGAAAGCGTGAAAGAAAAAAAAGCCTTCGGCAGTGCCAGTGGCTGTGCCTAAACGTATCTTTCGTCACTTGCCATCACGATGTCACTCAAGTTGTCCGAACCCGGCGTTATTTTTTTTAATTCTTGCTTTTATATAAACCAGCCACTGTTTTACAAATTTTGAATCGCTCATGTTGGTCTACTCAGCATCCAGAGGGCATATCGGAGGCTTGTTGTTGACCTGGATACCACCGCGCTTCTTCTCATCACTGTCGTGGAAAGGCAGCGCCCAACCTCCCTCAGACTCGGGCGTGGCGAGCCACAGCCGCAGTAGGTGACGGCGAGGGTGTGGTGGGGGGAAGTCTGTGATCGCAACCGTCAGTCAAGGCCCAACCAACCAATCTGGGATTGCAAGAGCATGTCGTAGTATTACGACAGATCGCACATACCTTTGTAAGCCGTCCGTGCGTGCAGGAGGTGCGCGTCGCTGACAAACTGGATGTCGCCGATCTCGAGGACCATGTGGAGCGCGAGCCTCTGGCACGTCTCCTCGAGGATGGTGAGGGCCCTCCACTGGGCCTCGCTCAGGGGCGGGATGACGCCCTTGTCGGAGAAGCGCGTGAGGCTCTTGACAAAGTAAGGGTCCCACTTGCAGTAGACGCGGCCCTTGCCCCGGGGCTCGAGGTAGAAGACGGAGGTGCGGATCCACTCGTCCTCGCCGTCGCTGACCTCGCCCTTGCGGTCAAAGTACCACACCGGCTGGGCCAGCAGCTCGGCGACGTCCGGGTGCTCTGCCTGCAGCGTGTTCCACACGTTGTGGATGGAGACGATGTCGCTCTCGCCGCCCTCCTGCGCCCGGTTCACGCACAGCAGGCCCACGACGTCGCCCGGGTCCGCGTGGAAGAACTGCCGCGCCGTCGTCCGGTAGATGCGCACCCGGTCGATCTGCGTCGGGTCGTCGCCCACGTCCTTGACGTGGCCCAGCACGTGCCCGCGCCCGTTCTGCGAGATGAAGTACCCGATGTAGGTGCCCAGGCCCATGTAGGCCACTGCGTTCTTGTGCGGGCCCCACTCCCCGGCCGGGAAGCGCTTGAAGAGGATAAAGCCCTTGCCGTTGAGGAGGTCTTCCCGCAGGGCTTGGAGTACCTTGCCTAATCTGGGGAGCGGAAAGTTTTCCTACGCCAATTGGTTAGTTCATGTGAGTTCTAGTCTGGCTGCCTTGAGTGGTGAAGGCCTACTTTGGTAATGCCTGTCAGTGGCGTGCCGGACTCGATGAACCGGTCGGCGGTATCACTCAGCTCCTGGATCTCCTCGTCGGTGAAGGGGTGGACCCATTTCTCTGGGTTGTTGACGTAATCTTCCTTCCGCCACAGGGTCGGCCCAGTGATCTCCTTGGGGAACTCCGAGTACGGCTTCAGCTGGTCGTAGACAGGAGGATGTTGACCTGATGTCCTGATGCCGTCTGGGAAGATGTCTCTTGGGGCATCGTCATTCTTGGAGCGGATGGCGGCGGTGTTGACCGGCTCGTCAATGAGTGCTCCTGGTGCCATGTTGAAAGACTAGTCCCTGGTCCGAATTAAGATAAAGGCTACGGCACTTGTTTCTCTTTTTTTCCCCACTGTCAATGGAGGCTTGAGGCTCTTCTACACATCCACCTCCGCAAGAGGGCAGGGCATTAGGTGGGCGCCGCAATGGCTCTTATACTGGCGGCGACCTCGCCAGTGCGGGGTCTCCCGCGCTCGACAGTCCTCTTAGCACGTCGCAGTGGTCAATGACGTGACAGGTCTTGTCCAGAATGAGTTTTCGGCTGGCTCTGCAACTCTGCTGCGACGGGCTGCTCCTCTGGGGATCGCTGGTCATTGACGAGATCCGAACTGCCGATGGCGTGCTCAGCTCCGTATCGCCGCGTCTCGGCGCGACCACCGATTGCACGACGTCCTCTCCTAGGCCCCCGAATAAGGCGGGGGCAGCCGGGATTTAGATTTGAACACCTCGTCGTATGATGATGATCTTAGGTCTGCGTGGGTATTGGTCAAGGGCCTCTGCTGTTTCGAGAGCATCGGGATGACGAAGAACGTCTCAAGAGTTGCGATGTCGCTGGCCGGTGTGGGTGCAGTATTTACCTCGAGAGGAAAGAACCGGAGAAGAGTCGTCATCGGCAGAGAATGAAAAGATCAGGGATGGATAGATCAACCTGAGTCCAGCCCGCTGCGTGGGTTGTCCACCTGCACAGCTTCTCGTCTACCCCATCACCTGGTTTTGACATTCCTGGTTTCGACAGAAAGCTCCGGTTTGAACGCTCGCCGTAACGGCCTGTTCACTCGGAGCCGTGACCAAGAGCTAGTTTCCGTGCTTAGCCGGGGCCTGTCGAAGCTGCTCGGCAGCCAGCAAGGGCCGTTAGGATACACGAGAAGATTCATCTCTTTGCCAGGCATACTGACTCCATTTCACGGCTCCTGCGGCACATCATAACGACCGACAACTCGAGGATTGGGAACACTCTTCAATATGCAATCTCCTCATCCTAATCATATGTGTACATGCTTGATAAAACCCTACCCCATTTGCCAGAAGTGCTGCACTAGCCTTCCAGGATGTTACGGGCGAGCCCAGCATTGTAAACCAGCATGCAACCCAGCGTCAAATACAAATACAATTGCAGTCCGCGCAGCTGGACGTGCATGTCAGAAGGCGCACTGTAAGGCAGACCAACAACGCCATACAATCCAGAACCACCCACCAGCACACCCAACACGGTGGCAAGATACAGCAGAGCAATCTCGCCCAAGAACCGTATCCCGACGAACACCATAGCTCGGCCCCGTCATTTCACATCCACATTGGACTCCCCTGATGGAGACAAAACCGCGTCACCACCGCCAAGATGCTTTGGCAACGATGACCGCCTCTCAGGCGAAAGCGAGGGGTAGGCTCTTCGGCGCTGATGATCCTATCGCCACACCACACTCGGTCGCTTCGACGGCCCCGCCCCGCCTGGGAGGCCGGCAGCGCCGCCGATAGTAATCCTCCTAGCCTTACTATCGAGCCTGCCCTGCGCGGCTGCTGACGATTTGGCCGCAACCCCTCTTGGGCTGACGATTCCTTCTAGCCTCATGCTGCCGCCCATGTTCATTCGTCTGGCCTGGCCAGCGGTGAAGGCGCGAGCTGTTCCTCCTCCGTCGGGAGGCGAGGTGCTGCAGCTGATCGGAGGACTTCTTCGACGCTCGGAGGCTGCGGTACCCACTCCGAATCCCTCCCCGGATCCGCTTCGTCGTCTTCGGTCTCGGGAGATCCCATTTGTTGACGAGGCAAGCGGTCCGGAGTACGAGGCGGAGACGCGATGGATAGACCGTCGCCTGCTGTCGATGCCGCTACCAGAGGAGCCGATGCTAGAGACACGCTTCGCGTTGGCGCTCGCAGTGCTCCCCATCGAGGATAGGCGGTCTCTTCTCTTGGCGAGGTGAAGAGCGGATCGGAGCTTTGTCGGATCGATCGTTTTCGTGGTCGGCTCGGCGTCACTGTTCGAAGCGGCAGGCGAGAAGGAGGTGTTGGCGAAATTCGCAGCGGGAGGGCTATTTTCATCCAACGGTGTAAGTCTGGGTGGCTTTGGGCTCGACCTCAAGGATCCAGTAGATCGTGGAGAAGAAAGGTGGTTACCCGTTCTGTCCACATCAAGGGCTCGTAATGGAGAAATCCTGTCTGACGCACCGGCTAAGTTCAGTCGCATTGAGGGAGGTGCCGAGAGCGGTGACCCATCGTCCTGAGGGGGTTGGGATTTGGCCAAGAAACCTGCCTGGAACCTGCTGGGTTTAGCCAAGGGAAACGTGGCGGTCTTTGGCACCACCAGTGAAGGGCTCGAGTCCGATCCAGAGTCGCCTGCTCCGTTAAGGTATGGCGGCACTGCTGGCCGTGGAGGCACAGCTGCATCCGGAGAAGCCTCCCGGGGTTGTGGGATGGGACTGGGGTCGAATTTCTTCGGCGTCTTATCATAGTCCGCGAGCGTGCCTGAAGTCTCTTCGTCCCGCCAGCGCAGAACACGTTTTGGTGTCGACTTCTTCTTCACAGGGGTAAAGGAAACTCCTTTCTTTGCGTTCACTGCCTTCCGGCGTCTAGGGGATTTCAAAGGGGAGCCATGCTCGCGGCCGTGCTCGTGGACGGGTGTGGGCGGCGCGGCTGTCAGTGCCAGTGCCGGTGCGGGAATCGGCTTGATATGGATACTAGAGCCTTTCTTCCTCTTGGGCGTCCCTCGCTTGGAAGGTGGGAACATCTCAGCCGGCATGACGGAGCCATCTGGCTTGATGACGTTAGACGCCGCAGAATATCCCGTCTCAAGCAGACCTTTGATGATGTTCTTCGCGTGTGCGACAGCGTCCTCCTCATCCATGGCCACGAGTTCCGTCATACAAGACAGCATCTCAAACTGAGCAGTGAGAAGCGACTGGATGGTTGCGGCATCAGCGCCCTTTTCTTGCTCCAGTACTTGCTGGTTTGCTTCTCGCATGAGCTGTGCCTTCAGGAGGTCGGCTTCACGGGATAGGCTCGCTGCCTCGCCACAGTCCGCAATGCCATCGCCTGATGGAAGCTGGACAATGCTGTGCTGCAAGGCAGAATCGATAGCCCGTTCCCAGTTTGAGCGTTCCAGCTTCTGATGGAGATGCCGCCGGCTTGACTCTAACTCAGCCAGGATGCCCTGTGCGGTCTTGCGCATCGCCTCCAAGTTCGGTGGCATGCCTTCATCTTCTCGCTTATCACCAATGGTATCGAAAGCAGCGATCCAAGCGGAGAGCATGCCGATCCGTCGCTCAAAGAGCTTCAAATGCTTCATGGTGTTGATCTTCTCCTGTCTCTCGGCCGACGAGTTCTCGTATGCGGTTCGGATGCGCTGGACGCCCTCACGATAAACCTGTTGCCTCTTCTCAAGGTTCTTTTTGAATTTGGCGAAGAAAGTTGCCTCTGCAGTTTTCTTCTCTGCCTGCAGTTGCTTGATCTGCTCCATCTGCTCATCGATCTTGACAAGGAAGTCCTTGACGTGGCGATTAACATTGAAAACGTTTCGGGTGACCTTGGTCTGGATGTTTTTGGCACGGTTGGCGTAACGAAGGGTGTTCTGGGTCTCATCGAAGTGCTCGCTCGAGGGACTGACGCACACAATCATGACGGTCTTGCAGTTGCCGCCGAGCGAGAACTTGAGCAGCCTGGTGAGTTTGCTATTGCGGTACGGAACGTGATTCTTCTTCTTGGGATCGCACAGGGCATTGATGCAGCTGCCCAGAGCCAGCAAGGACTTGTTGATATTGGCACCTTCCAGCAACCTTTCTCCCCTGTTCTTGGTGGCACTGGCTCGTTCGCTGCCAGCAAGGTCAATTATGCTCAGCGTTGCCATCGTATGCGGCTCGTTGACAGCGGCGTTGCGATCCTTCTGTGCCACATTAATCTGCAAGACTGCATGTGAACGTGACGAGGTCTCGTTGGCTGCTGTCGGAGACACTGTCCGGTATTCATTGCCTTGCACGATCATGTCCATGACTTCCTGCACATCCTTGGGGTGGTGGGTTGTCAGCCCAGCCACCGTGACGGCCTGGTTCGAGTCCTCTCGGAGCATCAGGCCCTGCTTGCTGCCGCCGGGGACCAACAAGTCGCGGATTGTCTCATTGTAGATCTCAAGATACGACAGAGATATCTCGGTGGTCTTCTCCTCGTCCCGGTCTGCAATTTTCTCGAACAATTCCTGCATGGTCATGAAGATTATGCCGGGCTGCGAAGCCGTGCCGGTGATTGTGTGTGTTTTCCCGCACCCTGTCGCTCCATATGCAAATACCGTGGCGTTGTACCCATCCAAGACGCTGTCCAGCAGGTTCTTTGTGGTTGCTTCGTAGACTTCGGCTTGGGTGACATTTTCGTCAAAGATTCGATCGAAGGCAAAGACCTGGTCCTTGACCTTCTTTCCCGAGGCGGGCACGACGGACCTCGAAAACTTCTGCATGGGGTTATCTTCGGGAGGATCGAATACGCTGCAAGGTCCGACGGTCAGCCCAAGAAGCCAGGGAAGTGATGAGGGGAGCCGGACTGGGGAGACATACAGACACCTGTGGTCAACTACTTTGACAATGTTTCGAATACCCCTTTGATGCAGCTTGGGCGTTGGCGCCGCGGCCAATGAGCCGTCGCCGAGGAAGAGTGTGCCATCGTCATTCTTTACACTTCAAGGGGTCAGTGGGATCGGGTGCGATAGACGGCGGCTTGTTGCTCGAGGGATCGGGACCTACACTTGGGCGGCTTCTCTGATAGTGAAGGGGCGCACTCGAACTGCATGTCAAGGGTTAGAGGTTGCGGCATTGGGATAGAGACGGCGATGGCAGTGGTGGTTTACCGACCTGCGACGTTGATGGAGGATGCTCCCGGGTCAATTGCAGACATGTCGATTGGATTGATGTTTCATGAATGGCTGGAATTGATGCCTCGGACTGCACCCGGAGCTCTCTCGGCTCGATTCGACTCGGTCTGGGTTCGAAGAATGAATGGGATGGGATGAGAATGGTCGTGGGACGAGAAAGAGTGCAGCTGGGAGGCGAAGGAGCCACGCCGCAGACCCAAGAAAAGAAACAAAAGATAGGAGAGTCCTGCGCCTTCGGAGTAGGGCAATGTAAGGCGAAGCTGGTTCCTAGTATGAACAAACAAATGTTTCGGTACACGAAGCTAATGGAGAAGAGGAAAGCAGCCGGACTGAAGCGTTGTTGTTGACAGCGGGCGTGCGGGCAAGGTGCCGGCAAGTACAGTTTCCCTGTGGTAGTGACGTCGAAGTCGGCGTATAAGCTGTCGAGGCTTGACTTTTGTCGAGCTCAAGCTTCCACGGGCTGCCGTGACTACATGCAGGTAGGGGCCATTTACTTTTCAAGGGGCCGTGCCTGCCTGCCAGTTGGCCTGGTCAATATTTTGGAATCCACGTCCCGAGTGGGGCGCTGTTTCCCCACCAACAACGCTAGTGCCGAGCCCGTGCAGCTCGCTTACTGTAATTGGCCAACCACCTTGGAAGTGAGCAGCACGTATCGTAGGTAGGCACGGTAAGCTAAAAGGGGATTGCAGCATGCACGCAACACAGGCAGTTGCTAGAGTGGTACCGAGCAGATTCGCCTCCAGAAATAAGATGTTTTTCGTATTTATCTCACTGCCAAAGTGTATCGCAAGTAGAGGTTGCATGCAGGCACAATCACTTTGTCGGCTACCTGCAGCTGCAAGTGCATCTGGCGATTGGCACAAGTGCTTGGCCAGAATTGTGACCGTACCCAGGAACATCAAATTCATCGTCCAAAGGAAAGGCAATGCCGCAAGTGGGCTGAATTTCATCCAAAATATAAATATGTGCCATGCAAGTATGCCAGAAAAGCATCAAGAGCGTGCAGGTTCGCACTGCTCAGAAACATATTATTTGTGTGGAGATTTCCTGAGCGAATTACGATAGATTCATCCGAAGACAGCAACAGTCTCTGTGTCACAGTCACGCTCATGCTGCATTTGATTTTTTGGGCAGTAGCTGCAACGTTTAATTGGTATTCTTCTTCCACAGCAAATCCTCGCATGCTGGCAGCTCCCACGAATCTTCTAGGCTTAGATGTTGAGCGCCTGCTGCCCAGAGAGAACAAGGCTGCATTCCAAATCAGCAATGCCAGTTTAGGAGTGGTACTGACATTTCGTACGGGAAATCGACAACGAGAAGCCCATGAGACACATATACGCCCAAAATATTTGCTAGTGTCAATAGCTACTAGTAATGTATGTACAACTCTCAGTTCCACCATGCCCTCACGCAGAGACACCTGGCCAAGCTGGCTGCTAACTTAGAAGCCGTAGCGGCTCTTCAAGTTTCGCCACCAATCGCGCATCATCCACCCGTCGAAGTCCGTAATTTGAGTAGCAGACCCAGCAAGCATGATGAAGTTGGTAACTCCAGATGGTGTCCAGTCTTTGTACCATGTCAGCAAAGGTTCATCAAGCAAGGAAATTTGAAGGAGTACTCACCGTAGACTATAAGTATTGAGAAGGAGGAAATGATGGTCAGTAATATTCTTATGCAAGAATGGGGTGAAGCGGTGCGCAGGAAAAGAAAATAGGCTCGGGCTGGATGTCATAATCGGGAGCGAGACTTACAGTCATCGAGAGCGTAGGTATGGCCCTAATGATCAATTAGCGGATGCAAAAGTCGCGACACTGGTGACAGCAGACGGGGAAATCTTACCATTTCGTGCAACAGAATGTGGATGTTGGACGTTCCAAGAGCACCCATGAAATACTCGCGGCCAATGCGCTGGCCCCAGTCACCACCAGCACCGCCCGAGAAACCATCAGTCAGCCAGAGGGAGACGTCGTAGTGGCGGGCGGCACCGCCTGGGCAGGACCCGTAGTTGTTGTCCTGGTGGAAAAAGCGACCGCACGCAGGGTTGCACTCGGGGATGCCTCCGCTGTCCTTGTTGGTATAGACGTCGATGCCTGACGTCGAGCCCTGGAGGAGGTTCTTGTCGCGGACCGCCCAGCCCATGACCTTGACGGGGACGCTGCTATAAGGGAACTTGTCGAACCCGATGAGCCATTTCATCCACTTGTCGTGCTGGGCCTGGAGGACGGTGGCGATCTGGTTGCGCTGCGCTTCTGTCACTGCCGTGCCGGACTCCCAGCGGACGCAGTAGTTGACTTGTCTAGAGGATACGGTCAATACGTAGCGCTCGGCAGGCAATACGATATTTTCTCACCCTTTATTGGCAATCAACTGGTCGTATCCATAGTTCTTGAAGCCGAGGGGGTTGCCGTAGGTGGACATCTCATGATCCCATACTTGCTTCAGCGGCGTGACGAGGTTAGATGGGGGGTTCCAAGTAGTTTGACGCCTGGCAAGACGGTCCTGCATCTCGGAACGGACATGGAGGTCATTGACATTGTCCCAGACTGCACCATCGGAGTCAGAGAAGCTGCTATTGTGGGCACTGGCGAGGCCAGCAGCCAGAACTGTGGACGAAGCGAGAGTTGAAAACCGCATCTTGACGAATTCCTGAGGCAGATGAGACGGTCAAAATGAGAATCCTAGCCAGTATAGCAGGTTGGTTTATCACAGTCGCCGAGAATAGCAGAACACTCATTTATATAGATGGACATGCTGGTACGAGGGTCAGGGGGTAGCCTATGCCAATCCGTGAGCTCGGTGCCATCAGGACGGCCTGGTTGAATTCGGCCTGTCGGAATACACGCTTAGATGGGTTCTGGAGATTTGGCTGTCAACGCTGCATGTTTCCACCAGTTATCGAATGAGAATCGTCCGCCTACGACCACGCAGTAGTATCCTTTGAATTGTTCCGCCTCAGGACCCCGTATCGGGAGACGATAGGGATAATTCTGGATCTGGCATTGAACATCAGTGACATCGCCGTCTTAGTGGAGACGGGTAAGATTGAAAAAGGCAGGTATGGGAGGTAGTTATCGGAATGGAGGCTCCTTTAATGCCTTTTCGAGGACGTTCCTCCCAGAAAGCAATTTAAGAGACGTCGTGGTGGACTTGGCAGGAGGAGTAAAGGTCTTGGTAAGGACGCCTCCACATTGACGCCCCCAGAATCATTGGCTACCTTGCTTGAAACATCCAAGGCTCTTTTGTCGACAGCGACGTTGTTGACCGTTGGGTCCCATGAATGGCAGGGCAGACCTGGGATGCCAAGTACATAGCGTGACACTGCTAATCCCAAGTCCCCAACGCCAGACACGAGACCCGGAGCTAATGTGGCCTCGGAGAATTTGACTTGAATATAAGCATAGAAATAAGGATATCTCTAAGATCGGATGGGATTTGGTGTTTCTCTTATTCGAATCATCTGCGCAGTAGGCTCTCGTATAATTCAGAGAACGGGTGCGTCTTAAAACGTGATATACAACCGTCTTCGTGAGCCGGAAGAGTGCACTACACTGCCATATTCTCGGGTACCAGCCGGCCCCAACCTACTGACACGGACAGGCTTCTGTCATTATCGCTCCAATGAAGATCTTTCAGAACCAACACTTTCCCCATACAACACGGGACATAACCTCTCTTTTTGTAGCAAGAACGCGGTCCCAAAGAAGAAGTATGGCTTGAGACATGCAAGGATGAACCGTAGCGAATGTAACAATCCATCACCTGGGCAGAAGCAAGTCTCCCATACACGCATAGGGGGTTAACCACTTGACCAGCCTTGGAAAAAAAGACCATGGGTTGCAAGCTCTGTCATATAAATACTTGTTGACAGAATTGAACCATTCTATTTCGACTGCCGATCCGTCGTTCCTATACAAATACTAACCATCCATCATGTATGCTGCGAACGGGAACTTCCAAAAGCTGTTTGACCCTGACCTCTGAGGCTTGAACCATCCTGGCGGGGTCAATGGCAGCAGGCCTGCTCCATTGTAAGTGCCCGGCCGGACCGTTTGACTCCGAACGTGAAGGAAAACGGGTGGCCACCTCCCAACACGTCACAGGCGGAGCTATTCTGTCCTGTGCCCTTGGATTGTTTGGCAGCCCTGCTGATTGACTGCCAAGGACAGATTTAACAATCATAATTCGAGCGGCTCGCATGCTGCATTCTGCATGTATCGGGCTATGTAAGGCTTGGCCAAAATTGGCTGGTGCCACTGCCTGCCTGCTTCCCCAGGCTGACAGGGCCGCACCTGGGCATGCAGGCCGTCAGCCTCCATAGGGGCTAGCTTGCAACATGTGCTGCACGAGGTCGATTGTCCACCGTTGCACGCTGCCGGTACTCACTCCTCACTGCCGACGTATTGCATGGGTGCTTAAGCGACGTCCACGTTCCACCTCAACGATGCGCGTTCACGCCCAGCACTTCCATCAGATACAACTTCATGTCGAACAGCCAGGCGCAGCCAGGGACCGGGGACGGGTCGCGTCCATCTTTACTCGAGCTAGCCTTGTATACTTAGCGGCCACCGCCCTTAGGTTCAGAACATCGAGGGTCCAAGTGGGCCAACACTGTCAGCCAGCGCGCATGTCGGCCGCACTGTCCAGCAGAGAGACCTTGGTATCGCGGGTGGGACATTGATCGCCATCAGCCTCTGCTTCCCTCATGCGACAACAAGCTTCAGGGCGCCGTGTCTATTGGTCACACGGAGACGAGCAGTCGTTTCCAGCCCACTTGAGACTCAGCCGCTCGCGCGTGCAGGATGGCGCAGGGAACGCATCGCACACCGGCAACGTTCAAGGTTTGCTCCCGAGCGGCCGCCACCGCACAGCCGCGAGGATGGCTCGCATCTCTTACCTGGCACTTCCTGGCATTTACCACAGGCAGGTGGTGATCATCAGCTAGTTCTGGTTATACTGGGCGAGCTCTGATACCCAAAGGATTCGGAAGCATGCGGCTGCCCTCAGGAGCCTGGCGCGCACTGTGGGCAGTGTTGGTGAGATCTACTGCGTAGTACTGGACTCCTGGGTATTGGGCCACCGTTTTTTCTTCTTCTTCGTTCGCTTACGGGACGAGCTGTTCGACAAGCTGATTCTCGTCTCGCCCTTACTACTGTGTCCACTTGTTCCTCTTCGTGATCGTCGCAACGTCTTTCGCTCAGCTTTGACAGTCTTCAGCACCCATCGACAGCTTGGAAACATCAGCAAACCGTGAGTTTCATTTACAATTCCACAGCATACGGTGCACCTACCGAGTGCAGTCTTTAGGGGCCCGAACCGACAATTTGAGTTCCGCTCTTGGGAGCTCAGTCTTCAGCCAGCGGGCTAAACCACCACCGGAGAGGCCTCAGCGTCTCTATCGGGATTGATATTGCCCATCATGACGACAACAACGTCGGCATACTCTTCCCCAATACAGTCCTCCTTCCCCCTGGACGCCCTCACAACAACTTTCACACCGCCAGCATCCTGCAGTGGCATATATAGCTCGGGAGGGGTTGCCGTCATCGACGCAGACCTGGCCTGCCTCCCCCAAGGCTTCACCTCCCTCTCAACAAACTACTTCTCCCCCGGCATACAGTGTCCAGCTGGCTACGTGACAGCATGCAACGACAACGCAGGCGTGAGCTCAATCACGACGGTGACGTGCTGCCCGTACCGGGGCGACATAACCCTGGGATGCGTGACGCCGAGCACACTAAGCAACGTGTGGGAGACGCTCTTCTGCACGTGGGTCGCGCCCGCGTCCGGGACCACGGTGAGCATCACGCAGTCCGAGGACGGCGGGACGTCGACGGCGGCGGTGAGCATGGGGAGCCCGGGGGGCATCAACGCCCTCGGCGTCAGGATGGTCTACCAGAGCTCCGACCTCGCGGCCGCGCCCGGGACGGCCACGGCAGCATCCACCGGCGCAATGAGTACCGGGGCCGCCGGCGATACGGACGATAGCAGCGCCGCCCTTTCCACGGGTGTGACGATCGCCATCGCGGTGACTGTCCCGATAGTGTTGATCGCCGTCGCGATGGCGCTGTTCTTCTTTATACGCAAGCGAAAGCAGGCGCAGAAGGCGCAGGACCCGGGCGATGGGCCAGCAGCAATGCCGTACGACTACAGCAAGAATGAATACAGCGCTGGAGCCCCGGGAAGGGGTGGTTACTACGACCCGAATAGCCCTGCCCCGCCTTTAGAAGTGTCCGGCGTCGGAGCTTATGGTGTCAAGAACCAGCAGCAGGAGCTGTCAGAGCTTGGACAGCAGGAAACACCCGTCGAGTTGCCTGCTGAGCACTACCGGTAAGGAAGCCGGGCTAATGGAAGCATTGCAGAGGTGGTTAGGAGGGCTGAGATGAGGGCACATTGTTGAAACAATACATCACGTACATACTCACACTAATGCTACGAGACCTGAATTCCATTTTCTGGAGGGCCACAGGCGATATGCTTCGGAAGAAGCGAATTTATTTGTCCAGATCTACGTGCCCTGTCTTTTGAGCCTCGTATATCAGATGCAGAACATGTCTAAGCCACAACGGCAGCAACTTGCGCCGCATAGCATGCTCGGCTGGAGCACAGGCCTTAACCATACTCTCTGTCAAACCCTGCGGGGGAACATCCAAATCCGTCCATCCTGCCTAGGAGCCGACCCATCAGCACCCTAGGCTGCAGAGTCCGGCGGCGTCGGCGGCCCCACCTGGCCCACGGCCTCCCTCACTACGTCGCGGAAGCTCTCACCCAGCGCCTCCATCACGACACTGACATCCGGTGCCTGAGGCACAGCACTGTCTTCCTGTCTGGCTATGGCGCCGGCATCCCACCCGTCCTTGACGCCCTCGGTACCAGTCTTGCCCGAGACCTTCTCGCCCTTGACGTCCCTGCCTGTTCTGACGGGGCCCTGGGGAGTAGCGGGGGTGATGAGCGTACCGTCAAGGGATGATTCCCACCGCATCAGGTAGACCCCGGGGCCGGACATGTCATCCCCTTCTGAGCTGCCACGCGGGGTATTGCGTTTGCTGTCGCCACCCTTCTCGCCGGCCTTGGCCGAGCTTTCGTTCAGCGCGTCAAGTATGCGCTGCATGCGCTGGGTGGATATGTTCGAAGCCTTGGAGAGATATTCCGCATGGGAGTCCAGGGCAGCCAGGACCGACTCCTGAGTCTCTGGTGGGAGCTTGCTGAATATGTCTTGCAGCGAGCCGCTCGTGGCCCCGGCTGCACCTGAGCCGGGTCCGTTACTCTTCGCTGCCTCCGCCTCGCTGACATCTCTGAACCTCTGTACCGTACCATTGGCCCACTGCCGGAATTTCTCCCGGACGTCGGTGCAGTTCTGGGCAAATTGGTGCACATACTGATAGAGTAGATGCCGGTTCCGCCGCAGCAGGGCCACGTAGTCCTCTACCGAAGGCGGCCTCGTCTGCACGGGGGTGTTCTTGCCACTACCAGGCCCCAGATTCTTCCACTTTCCGCCGTTACGGTTCTTCACCTGTTTCGGCTTGCTCGTCTCGATGAAGTCGTTCAGAAAAGTCTCCAGCGCGGTGACGTGCGGCCGAAGATCCAAGCTGCCGTGAAGGCTCCTGATAAACGGCTCGTATGCAGACACGGCATCGCGCATCACACCCGTCAAGAAGTCTGGAACGGATTTACAAAAAACGTTGCTGAGCTCATCCCTGTCGCGTACTGACAGTTGTGCTGAATACCACTCCAAGCACTGCGTGTGCTGGGCTTCACTCATGGAAGCTGTCAGTTTGGGGTCGGTCGAGTCCAAAATCACTGCGATAATAGACTTGTGCTCTGCCAGACTCTTGCGGCGGGCTTCCTCCTGAACCTCCCGCGACAAGTTCATGTGCTCCCGGAGGATAGCTAGCTGTTCTTTGCTAGGCTTGTCCTTGGAGGACTCGATCTTCTCCGCCTGCTTCCGGAAGTCGCTGGCGTCCCAAGACAGCACCAGGTTTATTATTCTGCAAAACACCTTGTCAGCCCTTGGTCACTCCGCACCGGGAGTCCATCGCGCCAGCGCTTGTATCCATACCTTTGCAGCAGATTCATACCGTCGTCAGCCTCCTTCGTCCAGCCAATCCAATTGGTCATCGCCGCCACACTCATCTTGGCCAGGAATATACGCATCATCCCATTGATCATTGTCGCTGCGTTCCCAACCCTGAGCGTCTCTAATTTTGACGTTAGTCCTCCTGCGGATCCTAAAGTGTTGCATTCTGGAACATTCCAAAACATGAAAGTCGGGGATCCGTTGAAAGAGAAAATTGACACTCACGACGAACCATTGTGTACGGCACCAACTTGTGTACATTTTCGATCAGCTTTACCATGTACTGCCCTTCCGCGGAAAGTACTAGAATGTGATGAAGGAGTGATGCAATATGAAGAATTGCATAGTCTGCCGCTGCCTTGACTGCTGGCGAGTGGGCCTCAAAGTCCTCGTTTTTGGCACAGTGCTCGAACAGCTCGTCGGCGAGATTTCCGTGAACAAGCTCACGGACACACTCGTTCCATGCCCTCTCAAGCTCTGTTGCCTTGGTGCCGTCGTACTGGGCCTTCTGCAAGTCGACCCTCTCGCTCGTCCTGGCTGAAACCCCGCCTAGAAGACCACGCGTGACGGCTTCATGAATCACGCATGCCAGGGTCGCCAGAGTCTTCCTAGTGCCTGGTGCGCCCTTGTCGTAAGATTCAGAGAGGTTCGCGTCGGCCAGCTTGGACAAAATGCCCTGAAATTTCGTTGGCCAGAAATCTGGAGGTAGATCACCCAGCCCGGGAACTGGTAGGATGCATTGGGTGAGAAGAAGCTGAAGCAAAGGGGAGGCGGACTTCGGGTTGTAGGTTGGAGTGCCGGGCTGTGATGGGTCGTGGCTGAACGGATACCCGTATTCTTTGATGGCAAATGGGTATTTGAAACTCTCGGCTTCACGACAAGTCTCATCGTGAGTGAGGATATCGAACAGGGCATGAAGCTGTGCTGAGTCGAGGCTCACAGCTGTTGGTGGTGGCGGGTCTGAAGCCATCTTGGACTTGGAAACGTGTCGTGAGTTCTGATAACGTTTGGTCCCCCGAATCGAAGAGGTAGCTGTTCTCTGGGATCGCAAAATGGATGTGAGGCGTGAGCTGATGGATAAATGAGACTGTCTTTCTCTTATATGAAAACGAGGGAAGAGTAATGTCACGTCGGGTCACTGCGAAGAAGTGACTCCGGATAATGTGCGGACAAGCGTCCTGTCGCTAACAGTGAGTGACGCAAGTCGGTGTTCAGGCAGTCTGCATGAAAAGACGCAAAGCTCGGTGCAAGAAAAGTGTACAAGACAAGGGATCCTGAAACCACAGCAATGAGAATGTAGTAATGCTTATTGACTGAACCACAGTGCAACAAGGTGTCAGACGTCAGATGCGAGCCATGGTGAGCTCCAGACTATGAGGTGTGGCAAGTCAAGGCAGATTTGGAGGGCGGCTCGGCACACTAGATATCAGACAGGCGCGAGTCAAATAGGGGAGATGACCCTCTCAACTGCGGTTGTCCGTGGAGTGGCGATCTTGTGAATAACATGTGCATCCCTAGGTCGTTTCTGGCTGAGCCGAGATTCGACCAGGTCAGCAACAAAATTCGCGTCCGCGTAGCCCTCAGAGCATAGATCCTCAAGGCCAGGGTTGTGGCCCAAACAGGGAATTCTTTGCGTTGGATGCTGCAGTCGTGCTGTTGGGCCGTTCCTTGTCCGACCTTTCAGTGCGTAAGGGATTCATGCGATTGGAAGCGGACCCTCTTTCTAGATAGTTCAAGAATAGAAGCAGATCTGGTCAAGTCCTTGAGCTCCCGGTATGCCCAGGTCCAGGGCAGCGTCGGCACCAAGTCAAGTGAGGGTCTTCATGAGACGGGGCCGCATCCCAGGACGGCGAGCTCTGGGGTCCGGGTAAGATGTTCTGGGGCGGCTTCCATCGGTGACGTACCCACCACGCCCACCTAAGCAGCTCCGGCGGTACCTGGGTACTCTCTGAGCACGCTAGTCTTTATGCACCCTAGCGCCAATCTGTCGCGTTTGCTCCGCGGTGGGAGGCTGGACTTTTCGACGTCTCGAGCTGCGTTCGTCCAACGACCGCCTCGCCCAAGCTATCACTCAGCTCCCATCACCGCCCTGCCGTCATCAATTCAACCAGCGCACTCGTGTCATTCGCCATAGCAGTATCCTGGGATACCAGAAATCCTGCACAGCTGTGTTGATCAGACAAGATGGGCAAGAAGAAGCGCTCACACCCCAACATCGAGGAGCTCCTTGAGCGCCCATGGTGTTACTACTGTGAGCTTGCGCTCCCCCAACCGGACTGCGCTTTCTAGGCAAATTCCGACTAACCATCCCCAAGGCGAGCGTGATTTCGAGGACCTGAAGCTCTTGATCTCTCATCAGAAGGCAAAGCATTTCAAATGCGATCGTTGCGGTCGTCGGCTGAACACTGCAGGAGGTCGGTCAACCCCCGCCCGCCGCCCGTTCTCTTGTGACTTACCGCTGACTCTTGTCGGACTCTAGGTCTCTCCGTCCACATGAACCAAGTCCACAAGGAGACACTCTCACATGTCGAAAATGCCCTCCCCAATCGTCAGGCTCTGGACGTCGAGATCTTCGGCATGGAAGGTGTTCCCGAGGAGGTCAGGGAGCAGCACAAACAAAGGATCCACCAAAACTACTGGGCGGCCCAAGACGAGCGTTTCAAGGCGACAGGCAACCCACCTCCAGGCCAAGAGCGACCGTCCAAGAAGATCAGGATAGAAAACCCGGAAGACCTAAAGAAGAGGTTCGCGGAGTTCCGCGCCAAGAAAGCGGCAGGAATACCAACAGGCACAAACGGCAACGCGAACGCGGCGCCGGCGAATGTACAGAGTCCCGCACAGAACGGTAGCCCTGGCACCTTTGTAAGTCCAGATCACATCCGGCACCGGCACCACAAATATGCTAACATGAACCTGTCAGAACTCCCCCTTCGCTCCTCCACAACCCTACGCCCAACCTGGCTTCCCGAGCTACCCGCCGACCGGCCCTCCTCCTGCTGCTGGTTTCCAACAGTACCCGCCTTCCTCTCTTCCCGCCCGCCCACCAAGTCTGCCGACTGCACCGAACCTCCCCCAACGGCCAGGTTACGCGGCTGGGACTTACTATCCCGGCCAGCCCGGCGCGCCAGGCTTCTCCGCCGCTGGCGGCGCATCAACAGTGGACGAGCTCGTGGCCAACGCAAGACAAGGCGATGACATTGACCAGCTCATCCGCATGGCTGAGGCCGGCATCAAGCCGGCCAAGACACCGACGGACGGCGCGCCGACTGTGCCGCCCCCGGCCGATGGCGGAGAGAAGAAGTCGAAGAAGGAGAAGGGGCGGATGGTGTATTCCGATACAGAGTTTAGCCCCGAGGAGAGGATGGCAATGCTGCCTAAATACGCTTGGGCGCCTACTGTACCTGCTTAGTTCGCGTCTCCGGGCCTGTCGAGATTTTGACGACTGGCCCAAACTCGCCAACTTCAGGTATTGGTGGAATCGGTTCCTGGTGGCGTTATTGCATCTACTAGTGATTAGGAGTTCAATGCTAGCATGTGCTGGAAAATAATAAGGCAAATCCTCAACTTGTGGTTGTTGATGACCAGACTCAAGGTGTCCCCGGCTTTTCCTGTTGAAGTCTAAATGCTTCATTAACCTAACTTTGAATCGGGTCTCTACCAGGAATGGGCCTTCTTCCGCGGCGGAGAAACCAGACATGTCTGAGCCACATGTGCTTTCTGCGGCGATCGTCAAAATTCTTGGTTTGGGATATCTCCTTTTATGATCGAATGAAAGCCGCAAGAGTGGTATCTGGCCACTGTTAGGAAATGGGTACCACCGGCGAAGGTTTCCCTTTGCTGAGACGCCGGCAATATTGTTGAGCATAGCCACTGCAGCCAACTCGATCCTCACTTGACAAATGCTTACTTACAATTCAAATTTGTCGCTTCGCCATCAAAGTCGTAACTAGGATTGCCATTGCTGAGCAAGTACTGTACATGATTTGATAGGGCATGATAGTTGGGATATATTTGGCAATGTTCAACCTGTCTCTTGAATCTAGCCAAACCCATACACCCCAAGATCTCTGCCGATGGTTGGTCAAAGTCCGCAAAGAATCAATCACATTCCTTTCAAATGGACCCTCACAATTGTAGCATACCTCTCAAATCATATAGGATTTGATCACTTTCCTCTCAAAAGGGTCCCCGTCATTGTGGCTTGCCTCTATCAGCCCATCTTGGCGGTGCGACTTGATCGATGTCGGGCTCCCATCGTATAATTCTTGTTTAGCCTTATCCATTCATTTTTGGCATCTGTTACTTGGATTCGAGGGGACTCATCCTCACAATCCCCAAGGATTTACTCATCCCTGCGACTGTCTGACAGGGTTGGTGTTTCACACGCTAATTCAAAGTTGGTCAGCCCAAAAGGACCCTGCAGATGAAGGTCGATCCAAACCAGTATAAATGTGCTTTCTGACATGAGTTGAGAGTCGCTGGTTTTGGACAGCGCCGTACACTTATATGCTTTAACTTTCGAGGTTTGGACGTCCGCCGGTGGCTACGGACTCTGCTCGAAGGCCGAGGCCGAGAGGGGAAACCCGCAATGACCCATGTACCTTGACTTCGTCACTCCGCTACACGCGAGAACGGACTTGATGAGCTCCAACGGGGCCTCATCCAGTACGACAGACCTCGGGCCGAAGGTTATGCTCACAATGCATCATCCTAGTGTCCCTATATAAACTGATAGCGCTGGCGAATACACCCGTATAAACTTTCACACGGGCTAGTCTTCACACGACCGTGAAATCCCATGTGATATCTTCAGTATGGCAACGCAAGCGACTTTGACATCCACGGCCGTGGATCACGGCCTCACCCTGGACACGAAGTCCTCCTTCCCACCGAAGCTTCCGTCGCACATTCTCCAGCACTTTCCCAACAAACTCGACCGAGCCCAAGCCGGACACATCCGCCATTTCCACAATCTTGCAACACAACTGGATGGGGAATGGAATCACAGTAAGTGAATGTCCAGGCAGAGCCTGCACCTCGTGATACATATCATCCCACCGTCCTCAATGCCCACTGCCAGACCCCCTCTGTGGCGGTGAGAGAGGCTCCGGTCAGATGGCGGCCGCCGCTACCTACCCTTGTGACGTGAACCTCATTACTCACTCTGCATGCCATAGTGGGCGGCGCCATACCAGGGCAGGAGCTCTTCGATGCTTACCGATACCAGATCGCGACGATGGCCTACGCGGCCGGCCTGGCGCACTACCACCGCCTGCCTGCGCTGCGCTCCGTGTTCCGCACGCTGTTTGACCAGCTCATCCACAAGATGATGCTGCGCGACGTCTGGAGCTACTGGTACCTGACCAGCCAGTCCGGGAAGTTCGTCGACCCGGACATCACCGAGCTGCGGAAGCCGTGGCCTGACCCCGTATGCCGAGAGAATATCATGTTCTCAGGCCACCTGCTGCTCATGGTCAGCCTGTACGGGATGCTCTTTGACGACGACAAGTACGACGAGCCGGGCGCCCTGACGTTCGACTGGAACCCGGTGTTCTTCGGGCTGGGCCCGGAGAAGTTCCCCTACAGCCGAAGCACCCTGCAGGAGACCATCGTCAAGGAGATGGAGAAGACGGGCTGGATGGGCGTTTGCTGCGAGCCCAACTGTGTCTTCATCATCTGCAACCAGTTCCCCATCATCGCGATGAGGTACAACGATGTGCGGAATGGCACGGATCTTGTGTCACATGTGTTGGATAAGTACCAGGCCGCGTGGAAGGCCAAGAATGGCGGGTTTATCTCCCCAGACGCGTCCGGTGAGGACAACCTCATCTTCTACTGGCGGATCAAGCAGGACTCGATCGTCAATCTTGGAGGCGTCTCCGGCAACGCTTGGGCGTCTGCGTTCATGAACTCGTGGAACTCCGAGTATGTCCACGCCTGGTACCCCAAGCTCATCAATGGCTACCTCACGTGGCATCCTGACGGGCGTGTCAACCTGAACAACATACTCGTTGCCAGCGAGATCCGGGCGGCGCTCAAGAGCGCGGGGGAGGAGCTGGACGAGCGCAGCTCGACCGTCTCGGCCGAGACATTCGCCCGGGCTGCCTCGAAGGTACAGAAGGGCCTGGACGGGGGCGAGCTCCACACGCCAATGGGCCCGTCCAACGACCCCACGACTTTTGGCTATGCCATTCAATGGGTCTCTGAGGTGGCACCGCCACCCGCGGACGGTGAGAAGGATGTCGTCGCGGGCCTGTTGAAGCACGCGGATGCATACCTCGACCCGACGTGGGAGAAAGGCGGGCTCTTCTACCCGAGGAAAGACCGGAGACTTCAAGACGACGAAGGCAACTGGATCGGTATAGATGTCTACTCTGGCAATGCTGGTATAGCATACGGCCGTTTGAATGTCAGGGACGGGCAGAAGAAGATGTGGGAGAAGCCCTGGGCTAAAGATGGACACCACGCGTCATACCCCTATGTTGAGGGGGTGGATCTTTCCAGTGGAGTGGACTTCCTCCGCGGCGAATGGAATGAGGAGGTTGGAGCATTTGCAGTGACGATGAGGACCTGGAATGGTGGTGACAGCAGGTACGTATCTGGTTCACACAGCGGGCACTCAGTGCCATGGGGTTTAAGACAGACAATGCTAACTTTCGTCCAGGGTCCATCTGAAGATCAACAACCTCCCAGCCGGACTCTATGGGTTGTACCAATCAGGCGAGCTTGTCCACGTCAAGCAAGTGAAGTCTGGTGGTGTGTTTGACGTGACGGCTGAGGTAGGCGCTGATGAGGTTGATATTGTACTTGTCCAGCAACAAATCTAGTAAGCAGTCGAGTTAGCTTAATTCCATGATTGTTAACGCACGCCAAGAGAACTCTGGTATGTCATAGCTGCGCGTTGGATCTGAGATTATAAATTAAGGGACACATGATCAAGTAACAATTCTGTGTGACCTCCATGCAATGCATCGCGAATGTGGCACACCTGAGTCGCGATAATTGGTAACAGTCACGCCCACAACATGACTATCTCGTCTTGAGTGGTCTGGACTAGTGGCCCCCTTTCTTCGCCCCCCTGATCCCAGATCTACCATGCAGCGCCAGGTCAACGGCCATGGGGAAATGGAGAAATACCAGGGGGGGTTGTATTCCGGCTAAATACAACAGTTCTCCCCAGATGCTCCCCCGCATTGGGTTCCTCGGGGTCATTTCCGGGCCTGACTTCCACCCTTGACCGTCGGGGAAACATCAGTTTCGTGTCAATGAATTCCGAGCAGTGTTCAAACGTTGATAGTGGTTATGCAGTCAGAACCTCATAACCAACGAACGAAAACGGCTGCTTCAGTCACACGTTGACAGCGTTCTTAATAGTCGACACTCTCGAGTAATTCCCAATGTTCATATCACCCAGATCGACACCACAGTCGTCATAGATAGACCTAGTCAATTTTCGTGAGGCTCTCCGGCGAACGGGGATCCGGAAGCGAGATGCTGCTGTCACCATGCGGAAGCGAGGCCAGGGTCCCGCCTTGACGCGTGCGTCTACCTTCCCTTTACCCGCCATTCCGGCAAGGCGGCTGGCCGTCTTGACGCCTCCAGCTTCGAGGGAACTTCCAAGATTGCCAATGCTAGTTCGTTGGCACGCCCCATTTCCTGTGTTTACCCAGCAGCGCGGTACCTGACCGAGGATGCACCCGCGGGCTAGGCAAGCTGCTCAGCCGCTGGCCTAACCTCACCGCGTCCTGCTACCATGGTCTCCCCGGAATGTGGTATTTACCCCAAGGTGGGGTGGAGACTCCCTAGTATTTTCTTGGGTCGGATGGTAGCATTATATATCAGGCCTCTTCGTGATATTTCTACCCTATGTGGGTGATGGTCTTCTCGTCACCGGTAGCCCACAGGCAAGCAAGACCGTGAGTGAGGCTGCTCTTGAGCTTCACCTTTCTCGTCGACCATCCAGCTCGTAACGACGCGGGTATTCTCTCCGCAGAGCTAGTTGCCAACGATGAAGTCAGACCTCCTCCTTGCGCTGTGCAGCGCGTCGTCTCTTGTTGCCGCCCTTGGTCAGAAGCCTGTCGTATCTTTTGACGGCTCAGATGGAGGCTTCCAAATAGCCGGAGGGCCCATATCCGCCGGCCAGATCTTGGTATCAGACAACGACTACTGGGGCGTCATAAGAGCAGCTGGGGACCTGGCTGCCGATTTTGGCAGAGTGACAGGCACCAACTACACGCTCAGCACTGGTACCGGAGCCTCGAACTCTACGTTTACCAATGGTACCAGCAGTGATTCCGCCGCCGTGTACTCGTTCAACCCCGTCAACAACAAGAACAACACAGTTGTAAGTTGCCCCTTTAGTTGTGAACCCTGAAATGCAAGTCCCAAGCTTATGGACCGCATGTAGTACTCCACAACTGAGCCTGAGTCTTTCACGGGACCGGCTTACTCTAACCCAGACCTATCGTCTGTGGTCGTCATTGCTGGCACTATTGGAAACAGTACTCTGATCGACGCCCTCGTTTCATCGGGCGCCATAGATGTTTCCGAGATTGAAGGAGAATGGGAGTCATTCACGTCCCAGCTGGTATCAAACCCAACTGATGGCGTATCCCAAGCTCTGGTCATCGCGGGGAGCGATCCCCGTGGCACTATCTTCGGTATTTACGACGTTTCGGAGCAAATCGGTGTCTCTCCGTGGTACTTCTGGGCCGACACACCCGTGCGTCAGAACACGGACATCTTCGTCCTTGCCAACCTCACAAAGGTCCAGGGTCCGCCCTCAGTCAAGTACCGCGGCATCTTCCTGAACGACGAGCAACCAGGCCTGACGAACTGGGTGGCGACCAACTTTGCCGAAGCCGAGAACGGCGCGGCGGGCTACGGCCCTGAGTTCTACTCCCACGTGCTCGAGCTCATCCTCCGCCTGAGGGCCAACTACCTGTGGCCGACGGTGTGGGCGTCGATGTACGAGGTGGACTTCCCGCAGAACCAGCCGCTCGCCGACGCGTACGAGGTCGTCCTGGGGAGCTCGCACACGGAGCCGATGATGCGCGCCCAGAACGAGTTCCAGAATTTCTACCAGGGCCCCTGGGCGTACAACCTCAACAATGCCACCATCGACGAGTACTTTCGCTATGGCGTGCAGCGAGCGAAGCCGTACGCCCGCAACTCGCTGTGGACGATGGGCATGCGTGGTACGGGCGACACGGCCATCGAGGGCCTCGGCGTTGACAAGATCGTCACGATGTTGGAGACGCTGGTGCAACACCAGCAGGAGATCATCAGCGAGGGCCTCGATAAGAACATATCCACTGTGCCGCAGATGTGGTGCCTGTACAAGGAGGTGCAGACGTACATCTTCGAGGGCTTGTCGGTTCCTGATGACATCACGCTGCTGTGGGCGGACGACAACTGGGGGAACATCAGGCGTTTCCCGCTCGCTAACGAGACAGACCGGGCCGGTGGTGCTGGCGTGTATTACCATTTCGATTATGTCGGTGATCCGAGGAACTACAAGTGGATCAACACGGTGAAGCTGGCCAAGACCGCGGAACAGGTGAGTGTTTCAACCTTGGGCGATGGGTGTCAAGAGAGGCGTATCTGACAGCAGAACAGATGCACATGGCGTACGCACGTGGCGCCGATCGTATCTGGATCGTCAACGTCGGTGACCTCAAGCCTGTTGAGATCCCAATCAGCCACTTCATGGACATGGCCTATGACGCGGAGACCTGGAATGTCGATAGCACTTCGGACTGGGCCACGGCCTGGGCAGCGCGCGAGTTCGGCCCGGACCTGGCAGTAAACACGTCGTCTCTGATGGTTCACTACGGAACCATGGCAAATCGTCGCAAGTTCGAGCTGATCGAGCCACAGTCCTACAGCGTCATCAACTACAACGAAGGCGACGCGCTGCTCGCGGAGTGGGCTACGCTGCAGTCCGAGGCAGAAGCCGTGTATGATGCTCTGGATGAGAGCCAGCAGCCGGCGTTCTTCCAGATGGTCCTCCACCCGATCATAGGAGGCAACATCGTGAACCAGATCTACATCCAGTCGGCCAAGAATATGCTGTACGCTGGCCAGAAGCGCAACTCGGCCAATCCCAAGATGATGGAGGTCTTCAAGCTCAGTGATGCCGACTCTGAGCTGACGGACAGGTGGGATGAGATGCTTGATGGGAAATGGGCACACATGATGGATCGTAAGTATTTCCCCCGAGGCGTTGGGTGACCAGAAGGATGCCCCTGACTGACAAACACCACCAGAAACTCATCTTGGCTACGACGGATACTGGCAGCAGCCCATGAGGAACACGCTTCCCGCAATGAGCTACGTCCAGACGCAACGCGTGTCGCTGGCTGGGCACGTCGGCGTCGGCGTCGAGGGCTCCAACGGCACGGTCCAAGGCGATGACAAGTACCACTCCAACAGTGGCAACAGCCTCGCCGTCCCGCCGCTGGAGCCATACGGCGCTGCTACCCGATACTTCGAGGTCTTCTCCCGCGGCACAGAGAGCTGCACGTGGACTGCATCGCCTTGGGCCTCTTATGTCAAGCTCTCCCAGAACACCGGTGTCGTCGGCCCTGATGGTGGCGACACCCGCGTGTACGTCACGGTAGACTGGGCCAGCGCCCCAGCTGCGCCGAACGTGACGATGGTGAACATCAACGTCACCAACTCATGCCGCTCTCTCGACAAGTTCGGGTTCAAGGAACCAATCGTCCAGGTACCGGTGTACAACCGACTGCCTCCGTCCAACTTCTCGGAGGGCTTCGTCGAGTCCGACGGACACGTCGCCATCGACGGCCCCAACTACCAGGCCATCGTGCCGGGATCCGGCCCAGCGACCACCATCAACGGGTCCGCCGCCGAGAACGTGACCTACCACACCTTCAGCGGCATCGGGCGCACGGGCGACGGCGTCGGCCTCATGCCCCAGGACCTGGAGAAGCTCTCGCCCGACGCGGCGCCGGCGCTCGAGTACCAGATGTACCTTTTCAGCAACTCGTCCAAGGCCAACGTTACCGTTTGGATCTCGCCGTCGCACAACTACCTCGGCGACGGCACCCCGCTGCAGTACGCCATCGACCTGTCCCCAGCCGGCTCGGCCGCGCCGTCGAACCTGACAATCGTCTCGCCCGTTGGCGCCACCGTCGGGCAGAACCTGCCTGCGGGCTGGGGGTATGCTGTTGCGGATGGCGTGTGGGGCAAGACGGGCAACTACACCACCAGCTCTTTCAAGGTGCCGCAGGAGGGTGCTTATACGCTGCGGATCTGGGCTCTGATGCCGAGTATTATTGTGCAGAAGGTGGTGGTTGACTTGGGAGGTGTGAGGCCCAGCTACCTCGGCCCGCCGGAGAGCTTCCTCCTGGGACGAGATGAGCTCGGTGCGTACAATGGTACCACTGTGTTTTCTGTGTAGTTCTTTTATTCGTGAATATAGTGGAATTATATTCAACGTTTAAGCGTCCGTATTGAAGAGTGAGGTTGTGACCCCAGGCTTTATCCTCGCGCGAGGTGCTGCATGACAAGTGTCAACGTGTGCATACGGACTTGGTCTTCGGTCTGCAATCTTCGCGTGCTTTTCTTGGTGTGTAAGGTCAGGTCTACGGCTCGTAATTTCGCATGTTACAATGTCTTGTCTCGCTCCTTCCCTTCTTCGGCTCACCACACTCCTCTAGAACCACCTACCATTATATCTAAGCAATGTGGTGATGGTGGCTCTAAGAATTTACCATACTGATTAGTGGGCATGCGGGATTCCAAGCAACTCACCCCCTGAAGCTTCAAGTTCAGATAGTTCCGTTCCTTCTGGTAAGTATACCAGGAAGAGCTCTATGTCCCGGAAAGAATCCGCAACAGATTGTTTTTTCTTTTTGCTTCAAAGGACGTTACGCGCGTAGTGGCTCCCAAAAGCGTACTGTATTCTGTATGATGAGACTTGCATCCAGACTGTAAACAGTGAACAAGCCCCATCCTCAGGCACCACTTTGGCAGGCGGAGAGTGGTTCGAACCAGCTTGCATGCATATGCTCACTGGCAACGAAGTCTCGAACCGTCACGTCGTATACCAATGCTGACATCGACATATCCACATCAGTGTGGCTTGTAAAAAAACTTTCCGCCTCAATCTTTCTCTCAACTAGGTTCGCGAGGTGTCAAGCAAGCCCAAACCGCCGTCTTTTCCGCAATCTTAAGCTGCTCCGCCAACCGTTCCCTACCCGCGTTTGATTCTATTTCATAATTCCAAACAAAGGTGCCAGTGCCACGTCCATTACGTTCACGGCAAGACTATATCGAAGCAGCGAGCCAGCCTTTGACGACCAACAGCTTCAATGATGGAATGCTTAGATATGTACCTCGTCCCGTTCATCCCTGCGGTTGGCTCGGCGCCAGGCTCGGCTGCGAGCCCGATACGGCACCGCAGACGACGAAAGGGGTAAGTGGATGCAATCCCAGTACTATCAAATACATCCTAGGGCGTGCATGTCGGCTTCACGCAGCAGCACTGCGGCGTTTAGTTAGCCGATAGCGCTACCGACAACAAAACATCCCTTAGCATTTTGTTCATCACCGTCCATGTTGCACTGATCCCATCTTCTACTTTCCCCGAAGTTTCACATCAAGAAAATGACAATTCCAGCAGAACTCCTACAGTATTCAGTGTTTTTTTCCTACTAGCTTGGTTGACTTCAATCCACGGATAGCTCTCGGGTCTTGTGCCACCCAAATTCTATGGTGTTCCGGAGAGTCCATTTCGACGAGGGTGCGTCGCGGGACTTATGCCGTCCGGCAAGTGTGGGCAAGACCTCGGGATCGAGATGGCGCCCGACAAGGCCACTGACAACGCCAATACGATTCCATCGACAGAGGTCAGTGACTCGCCGTCAGAAAAAGGCGAAAGGGTGCCACAAAATATGCACCAAGCAGAGTCCCAACAAGACGCTGGAAACCAGGCCTTGCCCACGACGCACTCAATCTTCAACAAAAGGGAAAAGCGATTCATCGTCGCGGTGGCCTCGGCTGCAGGCTTCTTCTCGCCCATAAGCGCCAACATATATTTCCCGTCCCTGCAGGTTCTAGCCGACGAGTACCGTGTGTCAACAACTCTCATCAACCTTACCGTGACAGTCTATATGATTTTCCAAGGACGTGAGTACAAACGTTATCCCTGTCTGGGAACGACGCTAAAAACGCGCGCAAGTGGCCCCGTCGTTTACCGGATCACTCTCAGACAATTACGGCAGGCGGCCAGTCTACTTCCTCTGCTTCGTCGTATACATCGCGTCCAACATCGGCCTCGCCCTGCAGCACTCATTTGCCGCACTTCTTGTCCTCCGCTGCGTCCAAAGCTCAGGGAGCAGTGGCACGGTCGCCCTGGCCAACGCGATCGTGTCTGATGTTGCGACGGCCTCTGAACGCGGCACTTACATCGCCTACGCCTCGCTGGGCGGCGTGCTCGGGATAGCCGTTGGTCCCATCCTGGGCGGCATTTTTGCCGAATTTCTTGGTTGGAGGTCAATCTTCTGGTTCCTCGTTATCAGCGCTAACATCCTCTTCCTACTCTTGATGTTCTTCTTGCCCGAGACTGCTCGGCTAGTAGTCGATAACGGAGCTATCCGGCCGCCCAGATGGAACCTCAGCATGTGGGACATGTTGCCCAGCGTGAAACAGAGGCGGGCCGCACACCACTCCATCAGGATGTCTGTGCCTTCAAAGAGGGCTCTGATCAACCCGTTCGCAACCCTGAATATCTGCCTCGACAAAGAGGCATTCATCGTCCTACTTGCCAATGGGATCTCATTCGCTGGTTACCTCGCTGTTGTGAGTGCTATTCCAGCACAATTTGCGGAAATATACGGCTTCAACGCGCTCCAAATCGGGCTATCCTTCATCCCAATCGGTGTTGCCAGCGGTATATCAACCATGACCGTCGGGCGGGCAGTGGACTGGAATTTCGCACGCCACGCCCGCCGCCTCGGGATCTCGCCCGAGGAGGCTAAAAAGAAGAATAGGGAGCTCGGCGACTTTCCCATAGAGAGCGTCCGCTGCGAGATGGCGCTGCCTGTGTTGGCCCTCGCAAGCATCTCGACTCTACGGCTGGGTGCTCGACTACAAGACAAGCGTTGCCGGGCCTCTGGTGATGTTGTTCCCCGTTGGGTTTTGTGCGAACGGGTTCTTCACCATCTGTAGTGTGCTGATGGTGGATATTTACCCGGATGTCCCAGCCGCGGCAACTGCTGCCAACAACCTCGTGCGGTGCTGGCTGGGTGCTGGTGCCTCAGTCTTAATCATACCCATGATTAATAGTATGACCAGCGGCTGGGCATATACTCTCATTGCCTTGTTATATCTTCTCCTGGCTCCGCTTCTCTGGGTCATTATGCGCTGCGGACCAAGGTGGAGGGAGGAACGCGTCGAAAAGGCCAAGCAGAGAGGGCTTGCGTGAGCAAAAGATATCAGGTGATCACAAGTGTCGGGACAGCACTGTCGGATCATCTAGGGCGACGTGCCTCTAAATCATAATCTTCACCCTTCAAGCTCATGTTTCTCCAGCACCTTATATATTAACTAGACAATCTTGACTAATTATTAGAAACATGTCTTACAAAAGTTCGCGTTTCATTGTCCCTACTTTAGAAGCGGGCGGGATGCCGAAGAGCTTACTTCGTTGCCCTTTCTCTAAGGGCTTCCTGATTGACTCCCCTGGAGGCTTTAAAACGCCGCGGCAACATATGAATGATGGTCAGTGCAGTGTTCGGGCACCATCTGCTGCGGCCATTACATTAAAAAATATTTCTTGACCGTATAATGGTCCAGGATAATGAGTGTCAGCTAGGCGCTATTTAGTGTCGACTGAGGGCGTTCACACTTTTGTCTGACACGCTCACTAGCCTCTTCTTCTTTCTGCCTTTAGCGCTTACAATTAATATCCCTGCCAGTTGTACTTCAACTCCTTCCGCCTGCAACCATGCTCCGATTCTTACTTCTCTATCATGCAAGCTCTCTTGGCATCACTCAGCGAGCCGTTTCCCAGCAACACGGGGTTCAATCTCGTGTAACCACGACCACGGTCGTCGACTGTTGTATCCCCGCTATATATGCGAGTTGCTGACTATTTTATAGTCCAGCTGAAGATGCTAGCAGATATGCAAGCCTCCTCAAGCCATGTAGAGAAATGGCCATCTCGCACGCGCACCCACGCTCGGTGGCTCCGTATGACGCTGTGCGGTCGACTCAGACTGGAAGACAGGCCCACAGACTCACAGACGGTCAATGAGGTGGCGGCATATAAATACATGTTCGTAGTAGTCCTCCCTCTGAAAAACGAGACTATCCTTTACCTCGAGAACTTGGTGTATCTAGACAACACCCAACAAGCAAACACCAAATTGCCTTGTTGTCCTGTCTCGTTAAAATTGAAATCAACACACTCCTCCGAGGCAGATCATGAATCTTTCCGCACTGTACATCCTAGTGGCCCTTGCCAGCACCCTCTCCACCTCCGCGGCCAACCTCCTCGATCCTCTGAACCCAAAGGATGGCGCCGCAACGGAGCTCTCCAAGAAATTCCAACCCGCACTGGACTTCGACAAGGACTCCTGTTATCATGTCGTCGCCATGGATTTGAATGCCCACTATAACGACGGCCTAGAACCATACAACCCGAAAGGTGCCGACAACTGCCACACTGGGGACCATTTAATGCACAGCAATGCCTACGTTCGACGCCGCTGCAATCACTACTGGTGTGCTTATATGTATGGATACTATTTCGAAAAAGATGAAGGCATTCTAGCCGGGTCGCACAGACATGACTGGGAGCATGTCATTGTCTGGACACTGCATGACAAGATCATCTGGATATCCTGGTCCGCTCATGGCGAATATGAGAGCAAATATATCACGGATTCGGCTTTGCATTTCCATGAAGGAACGCACATCAAGATTGTGTACCATCTCGGAGGCTGGGGTACACATTCGATGCGATTGGCGACGAATGCAGACGAGCCACCGGAGAACCATTGGGGCCAGTGGTTCGTTGCTTGGTTGGTTGAAGTCACATGGATGGAGCCGTGGTCGAAGATGCTGGTCGAGCATAATTGGGGTCATGCTCACCCGGATATGAATGGGGACGACTTTGGGAGGAAGTTGAGCGAGAATGCGCCATGGGATGCAATACATAATGAAGGATTCGACCCATGGAGTGATGCAGATACGTTCGTAGCCGCGAATCTTCTCTCCGACATGGGGTTGCGAGGTAATACATCTCTGCTCGATGAGTCGCTGGAGCAGGAGTTGTAAGACTGAAGTTATCTGCATTCCTAGGATTGGAATGAGGGACTCGGGCGATGTCGGCGTCAGAAAGAGTTCATAGTGTCGGATTTTAGGATAAGAACAATCATTCTCCCCACCATGGTTTTCTGATTATCAGATAAGGCTCGCTCTTTCTTTCCCTCCTCTGCTGTTGGCTTAACCGTTTGTTTCAGCACGAAATACTTCGAACCAGCATTGCGGGATCGAGTCGCAGTCAAGTGACGACGTAACATTCCATTCCCAGATTCTTTGTCTTGGGGGCCTTGAACTCCGAATGTCTTCGCAAATACCGGCTGGTATTGGTGTATTCCTAGCCCAATTAACAATATTCAATTTCTGCTTGCTTGGAAAATAAATAGCCTCGACTGCTCGATGGTTCCGGCAGCCCGGTCTGATCACCAGAGGCCGCGTGCCTCTGATTCACGCTCTGTTTGCCTTCGGAGCTCGTAATTCCCCATTGGCACATATGTTGACTAGGCCACCGGCGCCAATTGTAAAGTTTAAAATCATAGGGGGCTTCAATTTAAGAGGACAGTTTCTCATTCCTCAAGTCAGCAGAGTTACCGTCCTCGCCTGCCTTTCTTGGTGAGTGAGGTCAGGTCTACGGCTGTAATTTCGTATGTCACAACGTCTGGCTCGCTCCTTCCCTTCTTCAGCTCATCACACTCCTCTAGAACCACCTACCTAGGTAGTGACTTTTTCCGTCACCGCCTTTCACGCAAACAGTCATCTCCCCAACATCGCCACTCGACTGCGTGCTTGAGATCTTTGAGCCCCCTCATTCAGCCCGGAACAAGGTCATATCATCACATTACAACAACATATCTCGCCTCTATGGCTGACAACGCGAGTCAAGGCCACCCTGCCGAATCAGGCCAGTCGTCCCTGCAGGCCTCGTCAGCGGCCGCGGGCGCTGACCAACCCCCCGCCCCAACGAGCTTCTACAAGTTCACATCACTGCCTCCAAAGATCCGTGAGACTATCTGGCAACAAGCGTGCTTCCCTACAAAGATGCACTTCCTCGAGTTCCCAAGTGTCTGCACTCTCCCGCGCGTCGGTGGGCTGGATGACCCAGCGGATGCAAGACAACACCACTATGACGGCGTGGAAGATGACCTCGAGAGACTTATCGCAATCTCTGGGAACTACCAACAAAAGTGGAACGTTCCAGGATGTCGAAGGTTCCAGGGATTCTATCGGCATCGCGATATGAATGGGCTCAGTAATGTTTGCAAAGAGGCTCGTGATGCTTATCTCCGTCTCATCAGTGGTGGGCAAGACCGGTTGAAGTTGAAGGAATCAGTCTTTGTAAACAACACTTTCGACATCTTTCATTTCTCTACGCCGACTCCAAACATTCGCTCGACGACCTGGCTGCTGACCTTGCGACCGCGTTTGTGCCGTAAGTAAAGGTGTCACTTAATCGAGTATCTAGAGGCTTTGGTCTTGTCCATTTGACCTATGTGACTGACGGATTCTGAAGCGACCAGTATCGCGATCAGTGTTAAATCTCAAAAAAACCAAGACACGGAGGCACATTAGGATTGCCCAATCTGGCTTTTGAAGGCCATCGAATGGGGTCAGGACGCAAGGGGAGGAATCATCCACAGCCCAAGATCCACCTCGATTCCCTCAATCGAAGATGTAATGCTTGATCTACAGAACCTACAAGCTGTTTTCCTGATCGACTCGGCCATCAGGCTTCGACAGCATGACCAGGCCAGTCCAATTCCTTCGGCCCATCAGTACAACGTCCTTGCCCATGGCATGGAACACTACTTCTACGGAATCAGCCCAGGGAACGAGGAGATCATGAGGAACTGGGATGTGCCGGAATATATGTGGCCCGTATTGAAGGTAACAAGGCGAATTTTCGAGCACACGTATGGCTGGAAGGTCAACGTCTATTTCATGGCCTCAATCAGCAAGGAGAACCATTAGCATTGTCGCAAACAAGGTGACTGCGCAACGCACCCCTGAAAGTGCGAGAAGTGTAGTGGGGGCGAGTATCAAGGAGGATCATGTTTTCTGGGACTTCCAGATTGGCAAGGCCTCACCATTCAACTGGTTCCGACAGACTGCCCAATATAAGTCTCTGGTGGACAATTAGGGCTGGTTTCATGGGTGAGTACCTGATGCGATGCCTCGAGCCATCGTATCTATGTGTGAAGCGATTTAGATTTCAGGCATGACGTCGGGGTGGTCATGGCTGAGACACACTGAACAGTGCCACTCGAGGTTTTGTGGTCTATGCAGTATACCAAATTGCAGTTCTTCAGGACCGTGGGACGACGCAGTCGAGGGTGTGGTAAATCACCAGGGATCATTAGCCACAAGTCATCATGCATATGCGGTAGCTTGAGATAGTATTGTGCACTAGAATGGTCAGTCTTTCTATTAGCATGACTGGTTATCGAACACCATTGACGAAAGCACTCTCCCAGATGATTACAACAACATATCGTGACATGATACCTAGGTATCAACTGATTGCGAAGGTTATTCCCCTGGTGGTTATATACATGAGTGATTTGATAATGTTCTGCAGGTGTGTACTGGGGTAATCCTGAGGTTTCCAAGTTATGTACGGTTCCTCATCAGCCAACGGCTTCCCGGCTTCCAATCAGTATATGTTGCATAAAAACTGGTAGGTGCTTAAGCCTCGCTGTTTCTCACCGCCAAACAATTTATACATTACTCAACACAAGCCCAGGCATTCTCGTCTTTGAAATCCCCACCCTGGAAGACATTGCGGCGTGGCCAGCGGCAGTGCTTACGCTTGAAGTCCACTCCGGCGCTCTTGTTGCCGTTGACGTAGGCGGTACCCAAAATCGTCTCAGGGGCTTCACCCTCCTCGACCCATCGAACGATGGCCATAAGGACATTCTCATCGGGGCTGAGAGTGGAGACACTCCTCGCCTGGTTGCCAATGAAGGTGGCGCCGGGACCGCCGCCGCAGTGAGCCATTCCCGAGATCCTGAAGTAGCGGTAGAACTCATCGAGAGCTGCTGGCTCGAGCCCCATGGTCTGAGAGACGTGCTCGTAGTAGCGAGGGGAGTTCTCGCTGGAGATTGTTCCGTCAGACAGACCATGGTAATGTAGGAGCTTTCCACCGCGCTTCTGAAAGGGAGAAAGGTCGCCGTCGAAGGTCTCGATGTTGAACAGGTTCAGGCTTGAGGAGAGGACGTAGTCCGCGGGCTTGAGGGTAAGAGGGTCCCAGTTGGTGTCGTTGAAGATAGCGTATGTGAACCAGTCCGCGGCACCAAAAGGCTGACCAGTGAAATAAGTCTGAGGAGCACCGGTGAGCTCGGCCCCGAGGTTTAGCCTAGGGTAGACGAGGCTACCGGAGGCGTCAAGGAGAGGCTGGTAGATAGCGCGGAGGGTTTCCACCTGCTTGGCAGTGAGACAGTTGGTGCTGTTTCCGGCGCCACAGAGCAGTCCGTCGGGCTTGTAGTCGCATCGGTCGGGGAACTCAAGGATTCCATCGGCGGCACCGTCGAGCTCGTCGCACTGCGCCAGGATGTCGTCGTGAATAGTCGTCCACATGGACATCGGAATAAAAGTGTCGGATCCGTTAAGCCCGGTCAGCGGCAGGAAGTGACAACTCCATGAAGTAAGGTTGTTGAACGCCATGGCTGGCGCGCCAGCGACGATACCATCAAAGTCCTCCGGGAAGGCCTGAGCCTCCTTCATGCCCTGTCGGCCTCCGGTAGAGCAGCCGAGGTAGTAGCTCTTGGTGTGGATCTTGCCATAGAATGCCTTGGAGACGTCCTTACCAACTACGACACCAGTATGGAGCGCGCGATAGGCAAAGTCCTCGATGACGTCGGGGTTATTGAGAAAGGGGGCACCACTCATGCCATCGTGGCCGTTGTTGGTTGCGACGGCAGCGAAGCCAAGCGAGCTCGCGTAGTCGAGATCCTCGTATTGGATGCAGCCACCCAGACCACCGTTGCCTGTGCTCAGGAAGCGGCCTGTCCAATTCTGCGGGAGCCATGCCTCGAACTTGATCCCAGAGCGAGACGAGGTGGCGATAGTGGCTGTCAGGCGGCAGAGGTCAGCGGTGACGGCCTGCGAGGGTCGGCCACAGCTCGAATCAGCGCCGGGGAACTGCACTGTGGTACCAGCGGGGACGAATTCGGTTGCGTAGGAAGATGCCCCGGGGATGGTGGTAGCATTTGCGAAGGAAAGACACTGCTGTGGGAAATCAGCAGTGTCATTAACCGGAGCTGCAAAAGCCACTTGCGCGAGAGCGCCGAGGAGAACGAGTGACAACATCCTGAACAAGTCGAGAGGATGATGAAAATGGCTTCCAAAAGGGAGTATGAAGCGGGTGGCTGCTGCACAAGTACAATTCCCAGTAGCTACGCCGTGGCTGCTTTTACATATGTTCACTTGATGGCCAGTGGGTCACGATATCTTCGCATCCCGGGACATCAATAATCGACATTGCAACGTTGCCCCTTGTTAGAGGCCCCCTCTTCATTCGGGAGAACCGATCTTTACCCCGAGTACAGATGATAACCACTGGCAGCCCACCACCTGCAATCATCCTTGTAAATCTGCTACGGGCAACATCCGACCGATCACAAAGGCGGTGGTACTGGGGCAAGAAAGGCGATCCTTGAATGGTAACGCAATGGTCTCCAAGATCGTCTCCGAATCGGCAGTTCTGTGGCTTAGCCTTGCCATGACTTGTACTGATGGAAAGTGGATAATGGCGTAAGGAAACAGTCGAACGCGGTCTGCTGCAATGGCGAAGTGAGCAATTTTAGAGAAATATGAACATATTCCCATGAGCAATGTTATCATCATTGCACGTATGTAGGCTCATTAATGAGGCGTTCTTTTTATCAGACATCAAAAGCTTCTGCTCATTGAGTTTCGATCGTCCGATGCGCTTTGAGCTTAACGAGAAGTATTTGCACATAGGGCGAGACCGAATACGCGTATCCCCAGTCGTTATGTCGGCATAAGCTCGGGAGAATTGTTAAACCCCGCATGCAGACCCATCAGTTGAAGATCATACACCCCAAAATGGCTTGCCAAGATCTATCACATTGGAAAAGGGGCTAAGGAACGCGCGTCGGGGCCAAAGCTGTCTTCGGCTGCTTCCGTGGGCCTGATGCAACTCTCTGTGTATGTCGTCCAATGATCAGTTGACTCCGTCAGGGCACCGAAATGAATACGTCGAAGAAGGGTATACATTGGGAGAAATGCCTGATTATAGTCTGGTGGCCACTGGACCCCGGTAGCGGCTCACCAAGTGACATGCGTCATGGGCTGGGGCAAACCTGCTTCGGTCTCGCGTTTATGTTTCACTTATACAAAATTCTTCTGCCGTATGTCGGACTTTCATGGAATCTAAGACCTAGCGGAGGAACTGTGCTCTCAACAGACGTCTATGGTGAAGTGAAAGAGGAGGCATTCGAGCAGAGAAGGCACATATCAAGGTACCTAGGTATGTACCTAGTATGATCAAGGAGGAAGACGGTTAACTAGAGGAGGTAGCAGATGAGTGGTAAACTGGGTAACGGGAATGCGTTGAATAGATCAAAATGAAAGGAAGGAAAGGAAAGGAAGCGAATAGATAGGTACCCTAGGGTAGATGGTCAAAATAGGTATTAGCGCATGAGCGGGAAATGGCAGGAAGCACGAAATGTGTTGTGACCAGGGCTGTCTGCCACTTGGACCGCTGATTCCGAATGGAAACTACTTGGGCATGGAGCTAGCATCAATACCTTGAAACATATAGATACGAGTATATATCTATAGAAACTTGATAGAATAAGTCTATAACAAACTCAACTACTCATTCAAACATGTGAAGCCATTTTTATGTTCCCATAAAGGAAGGCTGGTACATCATTCTACATGTTTATGCCAAAGCACCAAGTCTAGCGGCCTTTGGAGAGACATGTGATAACTTACACATTACAAAGGACAAGTGGTAACAGTGTTTCCGTGGATACCTCGTCTGCTGTTTTCAAGAATCCCCCTGGGAGGGATCCACCTCAGATATCTCAGTCATTTTGACGCGTGACGACCTGTCACCGCCGCAAATGTGTGGGGCTTTCTTCGACCATCATATCTTACCGATCATCGGAGAGGTCTGTCCCCATCTCACACTAACTACAACGTTGGAATACCAGGTAATCATTCCATTTCCTGTGACTTTCCATTACCACAACACCAGGACGCCATCGCCTTACCTTCGCTAACTATGTACATGAATCTGCATCATGGATAGTACTTAACGCACCAATATAACCTCCGAAGTTTTCGTTGACGACGAGAGCTCTGATTCTCCGCTCGTAGATTTGACACCCTCGATTCCATCGACCCAGGTCTTCACTCTCTTCGAGCTTCTCCCATCCGAACTAGAAGTTATTATTTGGGAGTTTGATTGTGCTTCTTCTTGGCCCAGAACATACTTCTTAGATCCCTCGGCAGCCACACATGGTGACGGCTGTGGCCTGTGGTGGGACGGCGAGCATCGGCATTGTTGCGAAGATTACCTCCCTGGTCACCAGCGGGGGTTGCTGCACAGAGTCTTGGATATGATGCAAACCATAGACATGATTTGCAATCATGCCGAATTTAAACACCAACTATGACTGGTAGTCAACCAAGATGAATGCTGAGCATTGTTTCCCTTGGCGTGGAATACGACAGTTCTGCCATTCTGGTGAGCGTCCTGCACCACGCCGACTTGCCTTGGAGGTCCCAACAGACGCGGAGTCACAATCAATTCATACCCCATATACGCCTCCATTCCGCTATTCCGTGCCACACTGGCTAAGAATCTTCCACTAGAAGCAGAAGATCATACAATTCGGCCAACTGGAGGTAGTCTACATTCTCGACCAACGCACATCAATCCCTGGGTTCAGTATGATTACCGGAAGGACATGCACCCTGGGATACACCCAGACTTTTGAAGGCCATAATGGCAGAAACTTCGTGTGCATCGATGCAGATGATAGATATGCTGTGCAGCTCTGGGCTTTCCCTGAATACTACTGAAAAGTCTTGGACAGTGAACGAATTTTCCCTTATCTGCCTCACTTTCTGTTGACCTCGGCTATCCAAGAAGGGGAGGTTTACTTGAAAACGCTGTCGCAATGCATCTCTGTCAAATGCCAAGTTGAGACTTTGGCTTGTGTGGAGAGGAGCTTCCAGGCTCAGCGGTGCGATCACAGACGGCGCAAGTCTGGCTTCCCATTCACCTAGCACACAAACTTTGTGAATAGCGAGGCGAAAAATTTAAATGATGCCCCAGTATCTATGCAAAGTGATGCGAGATAACTTTATGAACCGAAACTATCACCCTTCACCAATGAACGGTGGGTACTGAGGTTCTGAGGCTCATCACGTGAACATGTCACAAGCCCACCCACAGATTACATGCAGGCAGATTAACACGGCAGCCGCGGCGGATGAACATCTTCATTTTTGGCACAGATACGAGTCTTGTCTCCTAACACTCGATTGGCTGAGTCTTGCTGGCTCAGTAACGCCGGGCCGAAGCTGAGAGGCTGAAGGCAGACGAATACCAGTTGACATGCGCATTGACCAGGGAGCAGTAGAGAATGGCGGACCAGAAGACATCACAATATTATTTGGCAGAGATTTTGAGGTTACCCTTGGGCTAATCACACATCTCACAATAGATAGAAATCACAACTTCATTTGCTGGAGAAACATATCGAAGCACGAAGCAAGTAGTATTGACACGAAGCACACAAGTTGAAGTCTATGTACAGGAAGTTGCGCCAACCGGCGCCAACCCGATGCAAACGTTGCTACACCGTCTATTCTCATCATCATCCACGATTACAGCCCTCATCGCTTTAAGCGGACTGGGTGACGTAGACAGTCTTGGTCCTCTTGACGCAAGACTTGCTGGAAGCCAGAGCCGTGGTGGCAGGGGCGGCAGCGGTGGGAGCGACAGCCTCAGAGGTGGGAGCGACGGCGACAGATGAGGAAGAAGAGGAAGAGGCAGCGACAGCAACGGGCGCGGCGGAGCTAGCCGCGGCGGAGGGGGCAGCAGCGGACGAAGCGGCGACGGAGCTGGCGGCGCCAGAGCCGGAGCCGGATGAGGAACCGGCGCTAGAGAAGCCGGTGGTCAGGTCGCCGCTCTCGATGTAGACGCCCGAGAAGAAGAGGTCCTCGGTGGCGTCCTCGTAGCCGTCGCGGGCGAGCTCGAGCACACCGACGTGCCAGTCGGCGCCGTTGGAGCTGACGCTGGCCTTGACGGGGGCGACGGCCTGGGTGAGCTCGTCGGAGCCGGTCGAGTGCCAGAAGCCGACTGTGCTGGCGTCGAAGTCGATCTCGTAGGCAAAGTTGTGCCAGACGCCGGCCTCGAGGGTGGCGTTCCACTGCGACTGGGAGTTGGCGTACCACCGCAGCTGGTCGTCGGACTCGCCGGCGGCGCCCGAGATCCAGCCGTACTTGAGCTCGGTGAAGTGCGACTCGAAGAAGGCGATCTGGTGCTCGCGGTTCACGGAGGGCGCGTTGGTCTCCTCGCGCTTCATCGAGAAGTGGTAGTACAGCGTGCCCGAGGTGATGGAGCTGGTGTCCGTGACCGAGGGGATGAGCTCGGAGCGGCGCATGTTCTGACCGTTCCAGTAGGCGGTGTCGTCGAGGGTGATCTTGGCGCCCTTGGTGGCTCCCGGGCCGGCGTAGTCGGCGGTGAAGTCGAGGTACTTGGAGGTGTCTGCGTCACCGTGGATGTACCACTGGTATGGGCCAGCCTGGTTGGACCAGGACCAGTCGGCCAGGTCGGCGGTGGTCAGGGTATCGAAGCTGCCGTCCCAAACCTTGGTTCCGGCGGCGGCCAGACCCACGAGGTGGGCGGCGAGAGCAGCGAGGACGGATTGCTTCATCATCTTGATCGAGGTATAATCTGATGACTTGTGTGTGAAAATACAGAGTCTCGTGTTGGAAAAAAGATCCTTGTCTTGTTGGATGGCTATCCGGAGCCTAAAAGAGCGAATTGCTTAAAGAATGAAGCGAACGAAAAGAGTGGTCGTCGAAAGGATTGAGTGAGAGACAGAGCAGCACAATGAAGAGAGCATCAGGAGAGAGGCCGACAGCCCGTGAAGTTTCTAGAGCTCATGATATTTATTCATCTGTCATGCCCCTTCTGGCCCCCCTGGCAGGGAGGATGCCCATGTAATTACAGGAGCATTACCTGAAGTCCACCGCTAACATCCACGATGCTGTCGGTTCGCTGGTCAGGGCCTTGGGCGGGGATGACTTAGATAGTGAGGTACTCTCATTGGTCTATTTTCTTCCCGCAAGCGCGGAAGTATGGTCTGTTTTGAGGAAACATCAGGGAAACAAACCGGGGTCCACGATGCACTGCTGGGGAATGTCGTTTGAGCTTGATGATGGGCCCCCGAGGGAAAAGTGGGCAGCCTTCCTCAGCAGGGCACGCCCAGGACAAAATAGAGCGCACTCACATTAAGTCACCTCCCCCAAATCTTATCACCCACTACCACAACCCATCAACTCAACAGCCTTATTTCTTTTCAGAAGGATTTTCAAATAGGCCCAAACTAGTTATGATAATAGCAAACCTTAATTGTTAATTCCTAGCCTTTTTTAAAGATTAAAAATTTAATTATGGTAGGGTGATAATTGATGCAACTGGTGTAGACAGTTTGTGAGTGCGCTCTTTTTTGTCCTGGGCGTGCAGGGTTAATGCACCAATGGGAACATTTCCAGGAACGGTCACTCGTCTCCATCCTGCCCAGAAGGTGCGCTGCAGACGGTGACTGAAGGCGATGGCACTAAAGATTTCATTTCTGGAGCTGGCCGTGGGTCTGGTGAGATGTGCAAGTCAATGTTGAATAACACATGTGCAATATGTTCCAGGTATAAACGAAACATGTTATAGGTCTTGAGGACCACAAGCTTTGCGGCTCTCTGGTGGTGACAAAGCCCAATGGCCAGTGTGGGATTCGATTACGGTCCAGGCTGAGCTTAGCTGCTTGGCCGCTTGGCCCGGACTTTGACGGCGTGACGGAGATGAACAGGGCTGTGGGACCTCGAAGCGAGATGTTTCGAAACACCCTATCGAGTCGCGGAAATTGAAGCGCCTCTGCTGCCTCACCTGCCGCCGACCTTCGACCGCTTTCTTGGTGATTCGCCAATTTGGACCCAGAACTGGCTCTCGGGTGTGTCTGGAAAATCGGTCGATCCGGGCGATCTCCAGACAGGGCCTCACCAGTCGGTATTCGGCGGCACTGGCCCGAGCCAGCAGAGCAGATGTGGTTGTGCCCAGGGAACAGACTTATTAGGATGGATTCCCTGATCCAGAGTCGCGGGTTACGGTGCTGGAAGCATCTGCCTCTGCAGGCGACAGAGAGCAGAACAGCCAACGGTGTCAGGAACCATAGGCCATGTGGACTTGCACTGTCCATGGTGTTGGAAATGGACCAGGGTTAGGAGCTGTCCTGCCCTGTCATCATCCCCCGCGTTGCGGCATGATCCCGGCATCGATCCATCTGTCACTGAAACTTCACTGTCGATCATATTGAGAGCAAATATCACCTTGCGATGGCACTGAGGCTGGCCACAACCATATTGAATCTCCCAGGCGGACCTGTCGAAGCCGCCGTCGGGGAGGCCACACCTGAGCAGCAACTGGAATGCTGCAAGCTCGCCGGAACAGCCTTCGCTGCACCACTCTCCCAGGACCAATATGTTGAGCTGGAGGACTATCTGGGCAGCCTCCCTCTCGCTGTGGACAGAGGAAGACGCTACTGGTGCCTCTTCCCAACCAACAATCCAAACTGCATTCTTGCGACGTGTAAGACCCTCCACAGGTTCATACTCGTCAAAGATCAACGTACAGCAGTGAGCGAGGGTGACGGCTACTGCATCGCCAGTGTTATCACAAACCCAGACTATAGGAAGTCAGGGCTCGCGTCTGTGTTGATGGGTCATGTAGCCGAGTGGATGGACGGCCCTGGAGCAGGCACGGCTAGTATGCTGTATACTAGCATTGGAGACGTGAGTCTGGACCCCCAAGCGAGTTACCCACGGGCTGATACGTCTCCAAGTTTTACGCCAAAAGGGGCTGGGGGCCACTCCCTGCTTTCGAGTCTACCTTGAGGTGTGCGAAGAATACCACCTTTGACAATCGATCGAGCTTACCCGGAACGCGTCTCTTGGCCTCTGGAGAAATCGACAATCTTTGTGCAAAGGACGTAGAAAGCGTCAAAATAGAGATGAGTAAGATGCAAGCCTCAGAAGACCAGAGGCTCGCTGTTGTTGCCCCGTCGGCCGACCTCATCAAACTGTTGCAGGAAAGAGCCAGCTTCAACGCCTGCAAACAATTCGGCAAGGTGACGGAGCATCGGGGCGCCATCAACGAGTCCGAAGACTCTTGGGTGTACTGGTACCATGATTTCAGAAAGCAGCAGCTAGCCGTGTTGAGGATTCATCTCTCGGAGGAGCCCGGACGAAGGCAGCAGGAGCAGGTTGTCAGTCTACTTCTAAACGCTTTAGAGGAGGCCGAGGCATGGACGTTGCCAAAGGTGACCGTCTGGGATGACAACCCAGTTGTCCTCCAGGCTTTAGACCTCCTCAAGGACCGGCATGCAGTGGAAGTGACAAGTGGACAGCGAGTTCGAAGGAGCATTCCATCATTGAGGTGGAAAGGCGGCGATGGATCAAAGATGATCACACTTCACTGCAATGAGTTCTACGCCTGGAGCTGAACTGCACCATCTATTTCCAATGCGAGACCAGCAACGGCACAACCATGAGATGCTTGCAACTCAGCGTGTGGACTCTCTTCCTCATTGATTCGGTCCTCGCCTCTATCCGATAGAACGCAGAATTTCTAGACCGTCACGTCACGGAACTCCTCGAATTTCAACCCATTTTTCACCCATGCTAGCTTGTCATGCATGCAGAAGACGAAAGTGTCATCGAATGTTTGCAGCGGCAAAACTTCATGGCTGTTGGTGAGATACTCACTTGGCACAAAAAAGTGCTGTATATACCGACCATTTGAGAAGCTATCCGCATCGATAGAGCAGACCCAAGAATTCGGATGCAAAAATATGAGCCTCTTGCTCGTGCGGCTGACCCCAAAGAAGTTCATGCAGAATTCAGGTTCCAGTGTGAATGCAGGCCGAAGAATCGCCTTGGACTTCGAGAAAGAGGGCGGTAGTTTGAAGGAACAGACACATGACGTGGTGGCATACCCACTCTTTTTGTGTATGTCCATGACGAGGGTGTGAGTCTCCGAGCTCACGGTCGCGTGGTTGATGCTTAACTCGACAGACTCGTCTGTCAATTCGTAATCCAAGGTTATGTGGCCATTGCCCCCGTCTTCCGGAAACCTTGCTGGAGAATGTGAGGTCAAAGTGTGACCGGAGGCGAGCAAAAACTGGCTACCATGCTCAGGGTCCGAAATCGTCATCCATATCCGGCCGTGTCGCTCCCTGTCTACAGAAAGGAGGGTTCCGACTAAGTTACCACTGCTAACCTCGTACACATGGTCCGAGTCTGCAGTAGATATCAGAAGGTGTTGACCAGTTTCGTCGAATAGCAGTTGGTGGATTGCCGAAGCCAGCTGTGCCTGAAAGCCAAACTGCTCTAGTCTGATCTGAGTTCGCCTTGTCACGTCAAGTTTCCGAACTTTGAAGGTGCCGTTGATGTCGCCCGATGCAACATGATCCCTTTTGGCGGCGATACACTTGACCGTTGCACTTTGGTGAGTGTACAGAGTTGTAAGTCCATCACCACTCACAGTGTTTCGCACAACAACATCCTCGTTATAGGTTCCCGCAAATATTACAGGCAGTTCCTCGTGCGCAACCATCGATCGAATCTTGGATGATTGAAAGCGGTGGTACTGACCCTCTGCCACGGGCAGAACTGCAGCCTGGTCACTTGTGCTAGATTCCTCTTCAAAGGTTTTCCTTATGAGTGCTGAAGGTGACCAAATGCGCATCTCCTTGCCGACGACGTCGACCAAATTGAAGCCATCAGACGAAAAGCTCAGCACTCGGAAAGAGTAACTCGGCGTCCAGACATGGTATAGGAGCGTGAGGGACTCAAAGTCCCATATTTGCAGATTTCCGAGCACGTCGACTGTTCCGAACGTGCGTCCATCGGCAGAACAAGCCAGTGAGGTGAGGATGGCTCGGGTCTCTGACTCTCGGAACTGCACCAGCGTCCCCGACCACGAGTCGAATATCGCCAGGTGTGATTCGTCGTAGGCAACGAGCAGAAGATTGACATCGGGGTTGGGATTGAACGCGAGCTGAGATACTTGTCTCACCTGCTCGTCCATTGCCCAGGCGATCCAATTGTGCGTTTGCAGTTCGAATATGCAGATGGGGCCGCTTCTATAAGCGAGAGCCAGAAGCTCGAGCCCTGAGCCACATGATGCCGCAAAGGGAGCCTTGACTAAGTCTGATTGTAGCTCGGAGTCTGGATCAAGTGGTTGGTAAGGGTATTTGTGCTCTTCCAATAGATCACCAGTGGCCAAACTCCAGGTGAAAGCTCTTCCCGAAACGGTGACGCCGATGATAGTATCCGAAGAAGATGTCAGTAATATGCACCTACTCCTGATGCGTTTGTTCCAAATCTTGTTGCCCGTCATGTCCCAGAGAGTGAGGTATTTGGCGCTAGCGGACACGATAAAAGATCCCAGGGGATCAAGGAAGAGCAAATCGACAGGACCATTGTGCTTGAGCTCTCTGTCTTTCTGGAAGCTGCCGTGACTGAACACCCAGATTGAGCCTGATTCAAAGCCAACAGCAATCGACCCATTTTCGCAATTAGCAGTCACCGCATCCTCGTCTTCGAAATTCACCGTGGCTGCGCAATCATCCCAATTTGTGTTGGTGACAGAACCAGAGACAACCAAGCCGTCTGGTGCCCGGCCGAACTGCCGGTATATCGATGTCTCCGTAGGACAAAATGGCGGGATGAGAAAGTATATAGCGTGAGTCTGCGCAGCAAGCGCCCCTCCAAACTTTTTGGCCAGCCGACTGAGATCCGTTGCCCATCCGTCGACGTTCTTAACGTGACGGTTCAGCGGTGATCGATACTTAGCTCTCCTATCCAGGTATGCCTTGATATTTCTTGCCACGCGAATCAAGCCTTGTGAGCCTCTGGCAGCAAAGAGCTTCTCGATCCAGGTCAAAACGGTTGTGGAGAGCAGTCGATCTAGGGCCACAAGTGTTGTATCGCTCTCCGCAGACCCTCCATTGATGTGCCCAGAGACATGAACCACCGCATATCCAAGAAGGTCTGAACCTGGCAATTCCTTGCGAGTGTGAAGAAGGCGCCTGTGTCTTGGAGGCTGCATCGGAGGGCTCGTGAGTATTTGTAGACAAGTCGTGGCCAATCGCTCATGAGCCTCTGCCTTCAAAACTCTGAACTCTCCCGCATCTTCTGAAATGAGAAACTCTCTGGCTGTGGTATGAACAATGGAAACAAGGTTGGTATGCTGATCAACCAGTACCAATTGTCCACAGAGTCCTTCTATAGCAGTCTTGGCACTGGGCAGGCGCACATTGATATCCAGCTTCAGGGCCTCCGACAGCTCGACAATGGATAGTGGGCGAGCTGCAGTGACGACCCAGACCAGTATCGCTTTTGCAATGTGTTTTTCTCGCTTATTCTGGGCCATCTCGGCGATTGTCCTCTCGTAGTAAGACATCATCCCCTCTGGGATACCCTGAAGAACTGCGTTTATGCTTTCGTAGCCATAGACACCCTCGAGCTCGTCCATGACCAGCCTGGCCCAGAGGAACGAAGCACTGGACTTGGAAACAATTTTGCATGCAAGTTGTTGTTTTTCCTCTTCGTTGTCGATGGGAAGTAGGTCCATACGGCTTCGCACAAAGATTTCGATGTCTTTCCTTGTGTCCTGCACTGGTATCTCAACGATCTCAATCGGGCAGTCCTCTACTTGACGGAGTAGCTTCTGCATGTCTGGTAGTTTTCGGCTCGTGATGAATATTTGCAGAGGAAACCGAAGTCGAATGCCCTTTAGAAAGGTGAATAGTTCGCCATACCTGACACATTCATCTAAAGCATCGATTACCCAGTATTGTGGGGTAAACATGGAGACCTAATCGAGATTTAGCTATTTCTGCCCTGTGTTAAAAGAAACAACGGAACACAAACTTGTAGGATGGCACCTCGGAAAATTTTGATCCACACCGCGCGTGCATCGTCGATGTCTAGTGTCGAACCATCATCTGGTAACTTCGTTATGGCATCCCGGACGGCAGCATTTGACGTGGCCATCTGAAGTGCTATTGACCTCAGAAACCCAGCCAGGGATTGGGAACTTTTTTTTCCAATGTGAAAGTAGTGGTATGAAACCTGAAGGCGGAATTCCTTCAGTTGCGCTATGATATGCGCTGCGAGAACAGTCTTCCCAGCTCCCGGCCCTGCTGTAACCCAGTACAGGCTTGGGCTGTGGCTAAGGTCCTTGCCACTATCGACTTCTTCAGGGGCATCTCGCCAGTCCCTGAAGTCTTCGCGTTCATCAACCCACTCGCAGGAACCATCTATGCTTTCGAAAGTCTCATCTGGCAGAGAATATATGCCGAGGGAGCCTTGTATGGCCTTCAATTGAGTCTGAGCATGCTCTTCGTGTGACGACATCATGTCTTGAAGTAGCTCCTGAACAACGAAAGTCAGGCTGTTTTTCAATGTCAAGTAATTCGGGTCTTCTGGACTGTCGAATTTGCAGATGTCTCTATGGTTGGCGTTCAAATAACGAGCAATTTCCTTCCTGAATCCAGGCCCGAGGACAGCAGATTCTCTGTCGACGATAAGAGAAGACGATACCCCAAGACTTGTAGGCAGAGTTTCATAAAACGAGTAGATGCTTAGATCTCCGGCACATCGTGTGAAATCTTCGTTGATGGCTTGGGATGATGCCGACCCCTTCGCCAAATCATTGATATAATCCCGTGAAGATGCCATACCAGTGATTCCTGAAACCTTGAGGATTGTGTTCAGGGTCGCGGCATAATCTGACCCTCGATGCGGGGTGGCGAGGAAGATGATGCACTTGATGCGATCGGAAATATCACGGTGCACATCTTGATTAGCCAAGTTGAACGCTTTCTTGACCACAAGACCTCCCATAGAATGGCCAACAAGGATGATCGGGCTCTTTTCCCGTCTTCGAAAGGATGGAGATGCCTTTATCTCTTCGTACAAGGCCCTTCCAAAATCATGAACGTTGAGAATGCTGGGACTTGTGCTCCCCCAGTCACTTTCGTAGCCAAAGCTGTGCATGCTGGCATGGCTGAGGTCAGGCTCCATAGGCAGCCAGTGCTGGGGCCAGAATAAGCGCGGATCGTTGCCTTTGCGCCATGTTTTTGTAGACCCTCCCCGGAGGCCGTGGACGAAGACAACGTCAATGAGCGGCTGGGGTGCAGAATGCAGTAAGCGAAGGCCTAGGGGGCCCCTCGAAGAGTGTTCGTCATTCGCTTGTCGCTTTTGTGCCCAAGCTGTGCTGAAACGGCGTCTCAGAAACCAAGTGGTTGCTCTTTTTTGTACACCCGAGACATCGTTATCGCCCGAGTTCGTTTGTGTCGGGTCCGTTTCATCATTATACAGTGTTTGGGTATCGGAAAGGTCCGAAGATATGCTCTCTCCCTGCGAAAGGCTCTCGATCAAGTGCGGTCGGCGCGGTAGATTCTGATGGCGATCCTGGCAATGAAGACGTTAGTACCAGTCATACTGATCAAAACTCAACACCGCAAGGTCCCTTACCGCCATGGTCTCTGGTCCCTACTGAGGGGACGGGCCCTGTCGTCTAAAAACAGACATAGACGCAGCTCAATTGTTGTTCCAGTTGCGTCAAGTCCGGGAAACCTGGCGTCGAGGATTACAGGCGCGTGGCACAGTGGAAAGGATCTCAAACAAGTCTAGCCCGCAGAGCCGCTGCACATTGAGGCTGCGCGGTTGGTTGGCCACCCGATCGTTCGGTGCCATGGCGTGCATGATAAGAAGCGGCACCCCGCTCAGCACTGAATTCACTTTGGTCTTCTTTCTCCAAATTATGTTGTGGTTTGTCCCGTATTCTTTGCCGACTTGAAGCTCCAAACACCATTGTAGCGTGTAAATTCACCATGGACGAAACACTGGACCCTGCTATCCTTGCTGGTAGGTCGTATTTGTGGTCACTCGCATGGCACGATCTAGTACGAACGACCCGGGTGCGCTGCTAATTTTAGAATTGCACAATAGTACTTCCCGTTGGCTGCGAGGTCGTTGCTGTTAACCCGCATGGTAAGGGGAGCTGGTCTGCTGGATATAGGGTCGAAATAGAGAGCGACGGGAATGAGCTAGAATACTTCCTGAAGGTTGCGCTAACTCCTAAGAGATATCGCCATTTAATCAATCACTGCTGATGACCATCACAGATTATCCGACGGCCTCGCCATCTCGAGCTTGCTAAGGGCGAGTTTGAGAGCCAAGCGGAACTACAGAAGTATCTCCCAGAAAATACAGCAATTCCACTGGCTCACGGACCTCTTGAGCTCGACTCCTCGGCATCATTTTTCTTGACCCCATTCCGCAACCTCAGCGAAAAGACACCTGAGCCAGCACAGCTGGTGGGGGTGCTTGAAAAGCTCCACAGGTCTTCTGTATCGCCCACCGGAAAATTCGGCTTTCATATCACGACATTCAACGGCATTGTGCCCTTGGTCAATGAGTGGTGCGACACATGGGAGGAATTTTTCAGCCGTCAGCTTCGGTCCGATATCGAATGGGAACAGAGCATCAGGGGGCCGGACCCCGAGATGGATGAAATTAGCAGTGAGTTCTTTGAAAAGGTTATCCCTAGATTACTGCGGCCACTCCAGACAGGGGGAAGAAGCATCAAGCCTGTCCTCGTCCATGGCGATGTCTGGCCCGGCAATGTACAGATCGATAGGGACACCCAGCAAGTGATACTATTTGACTCTTGTTGCTGCTATGCACATAACGAGCGTAGGTGGACGATTACCCTCTTGGATGCTTCATGTTACCGACTGATTATTTCAATTTCACTAGTCGAGCTCGGCATGATGCGCGAGCCACGATACCGATTCACAGGCGAGCATGCAAGCAAGTATTTGGAGACTATGCGGCCGTCGCAGCCAGAAGAGGATTTTGATGATCGGAATGCAATATATGCGATGTGGGTGCGCGAGGCAGTTGCATGTCTTTTGCCTTCCTGAGCATGCAGACAACGGATGCTTAACTAATTCTATACGAAAATAGGCGGGACAACATCATCAACGCGGGGCTACATGATCATCGGGCATTTCTGAGACTTAGTGTCAAGGAGGAGATGAAACGGCTGATTTTGAAACATCCGAGGGGTATAGATGGGTTTGTAGAGCCATCCCGTGCGTGTTCTTAAATGTGATTGCGTTTACCCTATGTACCTGTGGGTATGGCCCTGAGAATATCGCGATGTCTGCAGGGATTCAAAACATGTACAATTAACATTGGAGTAATGCATGGATTAGCCGAACCCATTTTCCATTTGATGAGTTCTATGGATGTAGTTCTAAGGTTGGCTCAGTACCAAAAGTCCACGAAGTCGATCGCAACCTGTCAACAACCAACCAGCACTCTACGGGCAGTTTCTTCGCAACGCCCGTCTCACTCCTAGTCATGATTCCAAGTCGCATCTCCAATGGTCGCGGGGTTGTAACCATTCAAGTAAATGGCGAAGTCCATTCCAGGATAACCCACGGTGAAGTAGAAACCCACGATTGTCCGATGAGAGAACTCAACATACTCGGCGATCGCACGCTGCATGCCCCTCGCAAATCTTGTCCGCGTGAGTATTTCATTGAAAACATGGTCCTCGTTGGGGCCTGGGCCGCCCCTAAATACTCTAAGCGGTTGACTGATGTCGGCGCCCATCGTCTGGTACACCCATGTGATTATGTTATTCATAGAGTTCCTTCTATATGTTAGTAACCTGGTACGGGTCCCAAAGTGGTGCGTTCTGGAACATTCCAAAACATGACGGACGCGGAGCCGTAAATAGAAGAGAATAGTACTTACTCGATGACTGTATCGAATCGAACCTCTGTGAGATAGCCAAGGTGTCTGAACAGCGGAGTGAGTCTCCAAAAGCTGATCACATCGTCGTAAAAGGTTGCTCGTACACCACGTGGACGTGAGTCTCTCGCGGCCCAGATCTCGTGGATGCGCAGGACGTTATTGTTGACGCCATTGTTCATGACCCCAAAAAGCCCGATACTGGTCCAGATTTCGGGTGCATTCAAATACTCGATCTGCCAAAAGTCCCAATGCGCTTCGGGCAACATCAACATATCGTCGCCCCGGCTCACGCGGTATCCATAGGTTGAGAGGTCTCGGACTTGCCGGTCTGCGACTTTGACTGCTGGTTTGTTGGGGGAACTGGCAGGCGAGTATTCATCGTAGCCAATGTCGCCGAAGATGGTAGGCGTGGGGGTCGAGGAGTTTGAGCAGCTGCAGCTTCCTGGGCTCCACTGGAAGAGGAATTCGTCCGTGAAGGTGTTGTTCCAATCGTTGATGCTCTCTTCAATTTCGGGCGCGATGCACTGCGTGGATCACCGTCAGCGTCGACATTTCCAAACCAGTGAAGTCTCTGGTCCCCCTCAATTTCGATGAAATGGCTTGTGTGACGGTCATCGTTAAAGAACATACTTACATCCCAGGTATTGTAAGCACCGTTCAGAAAGCAGTACAGCTCACAAGAGGCGAGTGACTGCAGCGGAATTTCCTCAATACCGGTGTAGCTCATACATTGTCCCTTCTCCGAGAGGGCAAGGATGACCTTGTGGCTGGTCCAGTTGGCTATGGGGTAGGGATTGGTATAGACTCTTGTCTGCAGATTGATGGAATCATCGCCCGGAACTTCACCAACGCAAAAATCTGCCAACAGCTGTAGCAGGCTGAAGAAGAACGGGAGAAGTATCGTCAGCGCCATGGTGTCGTGAGCCAGAGCACATAGGCAGGGTGGGTCTTATATATCTCAACAGGCCCCGAGGTTGTAGACCTTGATGTGCTTGGTGTGGTTGTGGGAGGGAGCGTTGTGTCAAGGTGTATTGGATGATGTGTGGAGCGGATTAAATACCACGAGTCCTGGAACTACTGCACGTCATTACAATTGTGTGAATGCTGGAGCTTGTCACTTGGGCAGTCACAAGGCTCAATGAAGCTGGGACGCACGAGATCCCTTCACTGCAACAATTTAAATGCATCAGTGCTGGTGGAGAACAGACTACAAACAAACAAGAGTCTGGGGATGCGTTCCAGCCACATTCAGTGTGACGGTACGGCTCTTATATACTGCTAGAGATAACCAGTTACAGATCGGTTATTATGGTCTTTTGGCCGAGCAGTGGAATTGCTGGCAGTGATTGTTAAACCCCGTCTCATATACCACTATTCTATAAATTATTAACAGTCCTCCCAAACTTTCTCAGCAGCACATTGAAGGTGGTCAACCTGCCCATACTACGCTCGCCCGCATATAGTGGATCGGCGTGAGACGGGCTTGGAGCGACCCTCACAGGATCTTACCTGCACGTGGGCCATCACAACACTTGTGCAGACTTTACCAGGAATAGAGGGACATGCCAGTTTTCCATTACACTGTTCTCGCTACATCCACAGATAATTCGCTCTTTACTATTATCGCTGATGTGGAGCATTCCCTACTCGTAGACGGCTGTTGTGTGGTGACAACCACATCTGACACAAATGTGCCGTCGAATATCCCCGGCTGGCCTTGTTCATTCAAACCGGGAGCCCTCATCTCTATTGCATCAAGCTTTGAGCCTTCCCGTACCTTTCCTAGAGGCACCCAACGCTTTGCTTTTCGAAACTGCCGGAGTGACGCCTTCCCGTATCGTATCTTTCGTCCTGAATCCTTCTGTCGGTAGCCAGGTAGCGTCGGTAACCTGGGCGGCGCTTTCGACTTTTGGGAAGAGTCTCCGCCGATCGTCTTGAGCAGAGGGCGCAAGAGAGGTAGACAAGCTTCATGTTGGCATCAGTTCAGCAGACCGCACAAAAGACCGGGGAAACGTTGCTCACTCGATGCAATGGCCAGGTTCACCTCCGCGATTGTCCATATGAAAATGCTGGCCACATTCCAAGAAAAGTCCTCTAAAATGTGTTAGTCGTCTGCTACGGATCCTGAAGTGATGTATTCTGGAATATTCCAAAACATGAAAGACGGGCATCCGTAAAAGGAGAAGAATAGTACGAACCGCTGTTAGTAGGATCGTATTTGGTTGAGTACACAATTACCGCGATTGTAGCCACACAAACGAAGATTCCGAACATGAAAAGCGCGGTCAGACCACACTTCTTGACCCGATTCAATCGTAGCTTTTGCACCTGGAGTGCCGGTATGATGAGAAGAGCAACATCGGCGAGCAGGTGTATGTACTGTAGTGATACATTTCCATGGTAAAAAGAGAGATTTCGGTAGGGGCATCTGGCTCCAGACACCGATGTATCCCAGTAGGCATGTACCGGTATGCAATGAAGTATGTTCAGGATGAGCTAGGTATACCAATGACTTGTGAGCTGTTGGTTTCAAGGAACGGAAAAGAAGCCCCGAAAGAGACGTAAGAAGATCTCCATGAACAATTCCAAGGCAGAAAGCCACGCAGGAGGACTCACCCGGACCACAAGCCACAGAATGGAAATTATGGCTAGGATAATGATTGATACTTTGGCGCTTCTCACACTGTTAAAGATCCTCCAATAAAATGCCAGCACAGCAAGCTTAGAAAAACTGAGCGAGGGTATATAGAACATCTCCTGTAGCATTCAGAGTTAGCTACTCGAGCACGAAGGCAGGCAGTATTGCTGCTATACGCGTATGGGAAGGAGCGGGCAAGATTGTGGCCCACTCCTGTCTCATAAAGTGTAGCCTGGCAAATTTTTGAGGTACAGGGCTAAAGGTGAGAAGTGTTGATTCTTGAACGAGCGAAAGCTGCTTACAAGGACGAATAGATCTAGTCTCGCCCGGCGGAGCAACTCGTCTTTAGGCCGGCCGACGTCTTCCACATGGATTCCGAAACCGTCTTGGGTCCCTAATTGACGCGGTGTCAGTCTCCAAACTTCATTGTCCGACTAACCAGGTGTACACTGACAGATGATCATCGACACGGCGACTCCCACGTTAAGTAGCTGCAATCAACTTCAGCAACAGTCCATGGCCATGGCCATGGCCTAGAGCCACTCCATGCCAGCATATCCGAATGCTGCTCACATATGCGATAATGGCGAAGTAATCGTCCCACCACAGCCGGTTTTTTGTGAGCCTTCGGCACAGCAACCGGAGAACCAGTGTTAATGACGCAAACGACCAGGTAATCGAGAGAGCGGCGAAGAGCTCCGGCTGCCGCGTCTCCATGGTGTCACCATAGGTAGGTGCCGGGCGCGGGCGCGGGCTATCACGTGCTCGTAGCAGAGATTTGGCGCTACCGATTGCGCAGGTTGGTGGTGTTTACTATTTGAGTGGTCTTCGAGCCAGGCCGCGGGCTGAAGCAACATTGAGCCGAGGGAAAGACTGGTATGGGGATCTATAAACGGGAAGGAGCCTGCTTGTTCTAGAACGTCGTGGCTCGGAACAAGGTGATCAAGGTGCCCGCGTATCAACGAGTCAGAGAAGAAGAGACTGATGTTGTGGGCAAAGGAAGGGACCACGGACTAGCAGCTTGCAGGCGTTGAAAACCGCGATCAAAATTACTGCAACGGGCCAAGAAAGCTGGGGATCGGACGCACTTGATGACGTTGAGCCTAAAGATGCACGTCATGAATCGCGGCGCCTACTGATGCCCGCTGGTTGGGAGGAGAATTCGTTGCTCGGTCTGTTTGGTGCGGTCCAGAACTCTCGGTGAATAGACTTTGCCTGTCGAGAACATCCCCACCCCCGCGCAGGTGCGATATTGTCTTTCTCCCGTTCGCAGGACAAACGAGTTGGCTTCCTGAGAGCAGGCCGAGGGGAGTCATCCATGCAGATTGTCTCATGTGAGATGGTACTTTTGACCTTAGACACGTCGGTCGTTTGGGTGGGCATTTGGTATCGTCGACTGAGACAGGATCCTGCGTGCCAGTTTCTGCCTCCGCTCTCTCGACGCAGATCTTGTAGTTCAATGTGAGCTGCGAAATGCTTTTGGGTTCTCTGTTTGGTTCACCGCTAGCAAACATAGGGCCGGATCAAGTTTCTTCGACCATCGGCTCAGCAGATCATGCTTGAACACCGATGTTATACTTTGTCGGCTCCGGCGGCGATGAATCCCTGCCGTGTGCTCTCCAATCAAGTCCTGGTGATCGTTCAGAAGCTCCTGGTTCATGCCTGGGGACCCTGTACTTTCAGATCCCGGAAGAGCTGATCCCGGGGCTGTAGAAACGCTACTTCACTGGCACCGTGGACACTGCTCGCTTTCAAAATATTTAATGCCTTGAATTCCTTCGACAAACCATCTACCTAGGAATATGTGCTGAGATCGGCTGAGAGTCATTTGGCGCGAGCCAGGAAGCCTCCTCCTTCTTTATCCTTCATAACCAACCTACCCCATTGATCATAGCAAAACCTTTGTACCAAGGGGACACCTGGCTTTGCGCCGACACAGAGCGTCAACATTTGAACACACATGGTCAGCATGTTCAACCGAGTTTTCCACAGTTTGCAGTCCAGATTCGAGGACCTGTTTATCTTTGAAAGGATTTTGAAGTAGCATTTGGCATTCAATGGATTGCGGACCCACGATCCTCACGGCGGGCCAAGCAAAATAGGACGGGCCACTATCCCCGCTTGTATTCTCCCCACGTCTGAAAGACATCGTTGATCTCCAATCCAGTCTTACGGTTCCGGAGAGCCGACGTTCGTAAGATGAGGTCAAGTCTTGCCATATCTGGCGACGCTGTGCAACCAGCGTGACCAATCATCAACACTGGTCATCTTTTAGAACTGCCAATTCACACCAAGATAATGGAACACAGGTCAGGGAAGCGGGAGTGCCCCAGGCTTGTCGCTTCGGCCCCGCACCTTCGACGCCACCGGACAACGCTCATGCAAGTTACAAAAGGGCCCTGTCTAGGTGCTTGAACTCCTTTTCGCTATTTGATGACATTTCGGTATTGAAATGCGTATTTCGTCGTTCGCGAAAGACATATAAGACTTGAATCTGTCCTCTGTCAATACTGTTCGTTTCGGGTCCCCGTCCTCAGCTGCCTCGGCCCCAAAATCTCATCCTAAAAGATCACAATTTTCGACGAAGTAATCACTGGCCATGACGTCTTCCCCTCAGATCCCACTGACGAAGTTGGAAGATGGCACCCAAATTCCTGTGGTATGTTCTGCTTGAGAGGCTGTTACCCATGACTGATAAATAATTACTAACTTATTCTTGACAAGTTGGGCTTCGGCACAGGAACGTCCTGGTACAAGCCGGATCGCTTTTCCGCCTTCAATCCGGAGATGGTGACTATGGCTAGAGATGCTATCACGGCCGGGTATCGTCACATTGACACAGCCGAAGGCTACGGCACCGAGGCCGAGCTTGGCCAAGCAATCAAGGAAAGCAACGTCCCACGAGAGGAATTGTTCATTGCCACAAAGGTCATCCAGACAATCACCGAGGGAGAGATTAAAGACCTTCCAACGGCCCTTGAAAACAGTCTGAAGAGGCTCCAGCTAGATCATGTTGACTTGTGGGTCGTTCTCAACGCCGGACACCTCGTTTGAGCCTCAGCTGACACATTCCAGATACCTCCTCCACAGTCCCTACCTCACCGGGGATAAGTACGTCGAAGAAGACGTCGCCAAAGCCTGGAAGCAGCTGGAAACCGTCCAGCGCACAGGCAAGGCCAAGGCGATCGGCGTCTCTAACTTCCGCCAGCTGCACGTCGAGAACCTGCTCAAGACGGCCGAGATCAAGCCCGCGGTCAACCAGATCCAGTTCCACGCGTACACGCAGGGCGCGCCCGAGTACGCCAGGTGGCTACAGTCCAGGGGCATCGCCTGCGAGAGCTACATGGGCCTCTCACCGATAACCTGGCTTAAGGGACTACACCTCGAGGGTGTGCTCAAGGAGATCGCGGGCAGGCATGGCGTCAGCGAGAGCACGGTGCTCATCCGCTGGCAGCTTGACCAGGGTGTCATAGTGCTCAACACGACTAAGAAGACTGAGAGGATGAGGGAGTATTTTGCGGCGCTGGAGCTGAAGTTGAGTGATGAAGAAAATGAGAAGATCACCACAACAGGCCAGGCGAGCCACGTCAGGATCCCATTGCCAGCTCTCTTCGATGGGGGTGAGCAGGGCCCGTACTGAACCCTTTAAGGATGGCTGAGCGCAAGGAGCAGACGAATTGTAGGGAGAGAGGAGTTTATTTTTGTGGGAATTATGGTGTTCGTGCACTTTTCGATGCAGATGTGGTGATCAATCGTTAACTTCACTTCCAACAATTCTAATTGTTTCCTTCCTGGTGATGCCAAATCAGCCATGTCCCCCGCCGTCGTATATCCATATTCTCGGCCCCATGCGCCGCTTTGTCCTCGCAATCGGACTTGCTCTGATGATCTAACCATCAGGGCCTGGGCAAGGTCAACAACGCCCGCGCCAATCTCCCAGTCCGTCCCTCCCCTGCAGCGAGTGTACACGGGTGGCAGTTCTCTCAACCTATGAACGCTGCCCCAACTGCTTGTTCATCTCCGAAAGTTCGTGCAGAACTTGTATTCGACGTTCTCGTAACTTCAGAAACTCATCAAGCTGTGGTTTTGTCTTCGTCAATCCTTGAATGCGAAGATCACGAAATGCATGTTCCATCTGAACATGTCGAGTCCTTAGCATCTTGAACTCCTTTTTCAGCTCTGAAATTCGTTTTAACTTCTCATCTGAATCGTCTTGGTCTGTCGCCTCAACCGGCTCGGCCTCAGAAGCTTCATGAGACTGATGCTCGACTTTCGGATCGACGCCAGCCGCAGCAACGTCTTTGCTGGATGAATTGGGTGCTTCGCAAGCTGTGTTTGAGTCCTGCGATCCTGTTTCAGCCGGCCCAGATTCATCCGTTGAGGTTTCTTCTTTGGGTGGGGTGAGCTGTGGCGGTCGTTTCGTGGGCTTCGATGACGTGGGTACTTTAGAGGTCGATGCTTCGGCTGCTCCGTGTTCCTTTGCCAATACCTCTCTGGCGGTCTTCTGTTTGGGTGCTGCAGCTTTCTCGTGCTCTTCGCAACGGCCAGGAGAATCGTCACCGAGAAGTCCGCTCTCATTTGTGGCGACGTCCAAAGACGGCGGGGCTGTTGTTCTTGTGGCCACGGACTTTGCTCTTTCGGCTAAGGGTTTGAGACTCCCTGTCTGCGTAGCTGACCGTGACAAAGGTCTTCGAAGCCTTCGCTGACTGATTGGCTTCTGTCCACTCTCCATGTGAGGTTTCCACATCCTTTCAGCACGCTCCCACAACCATTTGGCGTTCCCCCACAGCCCGATATCCTTCTTCTGGACCGGCAAGCGCTTCAATTGGGTTTCAAAAATACCCTCTTCGAGTTTGAGGTGATGGCCAACAAAGAATTTATCTGGAAGGTCCAATTTAGACTCGACCTCTTTCCAAATCCACAATCGCTCAATGGGGTCGACAAGCTTATGTTGGACACCAAGCCTAGCGTACACCTTACGACACTGGTCTTGACTGGCACCGTCCATGTGCACAGCAGCCATGAGGGCTTCCATTGTAGTTGCCATATCGTATGATCTCACAATCACCTTTGAGACTTCAGATTCATCAGTAAAACATGTCCATCTTGGTCAATGAACCCTGGTGACAACAGAGTGGCATTGGTCACAAACGTGTCTGGAACAGAGGTAACAATGCCCAGAGAGCGTCTCTCGAGGAGAATAATGTTATGGAGCAACTTACTTGCACACTCGTTGAGGCCTAAATTAAAGCCGATTTGACCCAGGTGATCGTTTGAAAGAGTCGAAGTCGAAATTTCCGTCCACTCGGGGCCGGCCAGATTCGCGTCGTACCAATCCTGTGCCATCTGCAGCAGTTCGGGGTCAGTTTCCAAAACAACAAGGGAATAGTTTCATACAAATGGGAGGAGGGTATGGCCACAGCGTAGAGGGGTTAAATTGTGTCCACAAGCTACTTACGTGGACTTTTCCCAGAGCATCTCCCAATACGGCAAGACGAAAGTTCCTTGGTTTTAGTCGTGACGGCGTTCCACTTGGCGAGGACATCCTCTGATTCCCTTGATCAAGAGCTTCATATAAACGGTCGACATTCTTGAATTGGTAGCCGATAATCCTCTCGGCTGTTGCCAACTTGAGTGCTGTTGATGCTGTTCTCGACCATCCTCGCATGACAACCGCCATCGCGCCGTTGACGAGACACTAGCATTCGATGATCACGGCACGCGTCTTGTCGACCGACGCTGCGTCAGATTGAGTGTAGACTGGTGGGCCTGGCTGAAATGAGGGCCCGATGACTCTTGTTTAGGGGGATGCACCGACGTGGCGTGACCTCTAGGCGCGCAAAATTTCAAGTCGCACGCGCGGTCATCTGATCACACACGTGACTTGACCGGATCTCAGTGTCAACACAGCTTGTGATACTTCTTCTTTTGGTTCGAGACGGGACAAGAAAGTGCATGGAGGCTGAGATACGAACCTCCTCTGAATATGAATGTACTGAAGTACTGAGAAATGTGTTTTTTTTTAAGGTCGTCCGTAGCGTCAAATGGGCCAGAGTCTGAACAGGGGCCCCCTGTCGACGGCCCGGAGTCGATGGAACACCTTCAGCCTGGCCGTGCCTGGCACTAATCGTTTGTCCTGTACCACCTGCAAGAACACCACATGCTTGCGATAGTAGTCCTGCACCCAGACTCCAGTTGTCTAATACCAGTCTCGACTCAACCGACCTTCGGCCTTCAGTGAGACACGGTGCAGCTTAAGTACAACAAGCACATTCGAGAGAGTGGCACAGCTGAACAGAGGCCGCTTCACGTGTTCTAACTGTAACACAGCCACATGCCCAAAAACCTAACATTCCAGAGGAGCTTTGGCAGTAAGCACTGATTCAACACAGATAACATGGTAACACAGCGGACGCCCGAGCATCGCTCGTGATTCATATATGGTCCACGGCTCAAATAAGGTCAACAAGATTCGTTGCAATTATTGTCACAGTCATAATATCTGATTCTTCCCCCAAGTCGTCTTGATTAGTTCTGTGTGTAATCAAAACGGTCCACGAAGAGTTGTCGAATTAGAGCTTGCAGCCCTATGGAAAGGGACACGCTTTGACTCAGGGGCTGCAAGTTCAAGAATAGAGGGCAATAGTCAAGGGCTTCGATTAGAATTAGTAGAAATAAAAGGCCATCTAAGAAGCAGGTAGGTTGAGATCCAAGGATTAGAGAGATTAAAGGAGTGGCGGACCGGTCAGGAACCCTGTGATTACCTAGGTACCTAGGTAGCTGCTGAGCTTCATTCAAGCTGTTTCCTTGGCCTGATAAAGTCAGCACTGCATGTGGCAATGCTGCTCACTGATAGTTTGATTGGAACATGATACTCAAAACCTCTTTAAATCAAACTTATCCTGCTGAGTGTATCTGGGAGCTTCCCTGTGGCTGCACCTTCCATAAAACCATGGACATACGCCTCGCCAATGACTGCCCATTCACATCCACTTCTATTTCTCAACACAAACGGTGTCTCGGCCCCAGCTAGGATCCAGACACTGTCTCCTTTTCGGAGAGCTTGATTCGAGATGCCAAATAAACCACCCTTCATTCTGAACAGCCTTCTCCCGGAATAGGCAGCCCAGAAACTGGACTCAATATCCCTTAAAAGAGAGATAGTCGTATTTTCATCATAGCTTACTTCATTGTCGTTACTGTCTTCGACTCTGAAGGTGTCATTTTGTTTTTCGTCTTCACAATGTTTACAGACCTCTGACCATGCATGGATCTGAGGCACTCTCTCGGAGAGCTGCCGTAGTAGCCTTTTCGTTCGTTCCAGGCGAGGCTGCAGTTCTTCCAGCTCACTTGACTCTTGTTTCAGCTGGAACAAGTCTCCTTTGTTGGTACATAGAATCTGAATGCTTTCCTTTAGTCCGTGCACTTGCGCACACAAACCTTGCATTCGGTCTATCATGAGTGTCGCAAATGCTTCTTCAGCTTCTTTGCCCGCGGTGCGATTACGGAAGGAGTCTTTGATGAGTGTTCTCCAAAAGCTTTCATAAGAAGACAGCCAGCCTGAGGCTTTGTCTGGGCCATTTCCATTCAAGAGGACTTGAAGTAACTCCGACAATTGGTACTCTCGGTCAAACTGCTGATACGTTGGTCCAAAGTCTTCGATTACGTCCACCTCGAACCCCTGAACGGGGAGCTTGAGGCTGGACCTATCTTCGATGTCGGATTGGCGTCTAAAGGCTAGCCCACGACTCGCATTCCATCTGTTTGAGCGCCGATTCGTGCACTCATTGCGAGGCCACGGCATCAGAGGCAAGATTGTTGTCTTTTGGCTATAGTCGGGGACCCATGACGGGATACCAGAAATTGTCTTGTCTGGCCTGCTGTCCAGTAGGGATAGGATCCCAAGATTTCCACTTTCCTCAATGACCAAAACCGTCGCTTCAGCATAAATGCTAGCGATTGATGCTGTGTAATCAACTTCAACGCTTTTTGACGCCAACAATCCGCCTCGTATGGAGTTCCAGATGCCAAGGATAGCGAAGATGTGGTCGAGCGGCTGGGTGGCGTTGAGTCTTTTCGAGTAATGTAGAAGGGTTTCTAGCCGTTTCGGGGCAGACGAAACCTGGGAGAGGTCGGAAAATATCTGATAGTTACTCAGCCGATCTTCGAACAGCCTCGATACTGTTCCATTGCGATAGTAATCGTAGCCATCCACAGCAAACAGATAAAGGGCTTGCAAAGGATTTGCCAGCCCGCTCTGCTTCAAAATAGATGCTGCCTCGATGATATAGTCCCAAGAAAGTTTATGAGGGCCAACAAAGACCTCTGTGTTCTTGGCAAAGACCTTTTCTTGCAAGACCCAAATACGCTCGAACCACTTCCGTTGAAGGAAGGCCGCATAATCACGCCATTCTCCAGCTTCGATGTATGGCAGCCCCAAAGCTTTGCCAGCTTCGATCAATGTGTCGTATGCAGTGAAAGCATCGTAATCATCATAATAAGGTGCCTTTTTGATCTTGATAAAATCCACCTTTGCTAACGCCTCCATGATTTTCAAAGCGCCTGCAGTATGGAAATCTTCTTCCCCAAGCCATACAACAACAGTCTCAGCTTTGCTGTAGATGACGTCCATCATGGCGACCTGTGAGCTCTTCTCAACAGTATCCCCCTGATTGATACATATCGCGTCAATCCAAAGATAGTGTGGAGTTGGATTGTCGAGTACTGAAGTATAGCCGAATTCGGCCAGCCGTTTCAATGCTTGAACCAGATTCTCCGTGACCATGATGATAGAACCATCTGCATGCCGAATCTGCTTGTCGCAAGAAGCAGACATCTCGTCTTGAAGAGCATCAGGAGGGTAGAGGTCTCGAGACATCGGATCACCCCATGTGTAGGACAAGCAGTCGTACTTCGGCAGTCGGGCCATATCGAACGCTTCTAGCGAGCAGACTGCTTCTTCTCCGTCGACAGACAAAATCCGCAAGAGTCGAAGCCATCTTGGCCCGGGTAATGGGGCGTACCGGTGCGTTGGTTCAAGATGGGACATGGCTAGGAGCATTAAAAGGGGTGATGTGTACGTTCCATTCGTTTGCGCAATTGTCGTTTTCTTGCTTGTGGTGTCTTTGATGAATAGATTCTACCGAGAGCGGCCCGGTGTTCGGACTTCTAATGAAAGCGCATCAGGCTCGGAGAACTGACAAGAGCGCATTTGGTGCCCACATCATTATATCGCCCCTTGTCGCCGAGTGAGGCTAAAGTCAAGGGTATCCAATGGTGTGTTGCATTGCAGGATTACGGTGGTTTAATGATGCCTTGATGGCAGTGGCAGTGGAGATTGCGGCTGAACATTTCAGGCAACACACTCAGCACGATGACCTAGCCCATCCTCCTCGTGCATCCTTCACTATTTGCCCGAAAATCACCCTCCAATAATACGCTTGCCTGCTGAGAGGTTTGCCGAGTCAGGTAGCACCAGGAAGCAGCCTGCATTAGTTGTATAAGCCACCACGTGCACAATCTTGCACATGGTCCATATCCATGCAAGCCTTGCCAAATGCCCTTGGTTGTTTTGGAGTCCAGCGGCGGCTGAAAGTCACAGGCAAATGTTAACGTGAATTGAGTATAGATATAAGTTCTGAGTCTCACGCGAAACAGGCATATGGCAAGCGAGGTATCGAGACTCGTGATCACCTGCAAGTAGGTAAACATGGCTTTCTCGCAGTGGATGACCACTCTGCTCTCCCTGACTCTGCTCTCGAGAAGCGCTCGGTCTCAGTCAACGGAACCCGCTTGTGGCCAAATAGTGAATGCCCTAGGAGGTATGAAAGTCCAAATCGCTTGGGCACTCCCTATAGCACATGCTAATGCAAAGTACATGAGCAGGCCAGGATATCTTCAACGCCAGTCTAGTATACGAGTGTCTAACGAGTGTACCATTCAATTCCGCCGTTGCGTCAAGATTCTTAGCCTACTGGAATGACACCCTTCGATTCCAAAGCACTCTAGCTTATCTGAAGGACCCTCCGGCGGGCTATCAACAGCCGGCAGTCGACCTCCTTGCTGGCTTATCTGAGTTACAAAACGCGGTCAACGATGGTGCTTTCGTGAACCAATATGAATTTGAGGTTGCTTTGCAATCCCTCCTGGTCTCGGCCCATGATGCCCATCTGTACTTGAACGCGGGCATTCTCGCTGCGTTCACGTTTGCCAGCCCTTACGACATCGTTTCATTGTCCATTGATGGAGTTGAGCTTCCTAAAGTATACCTGGCCGGTGCGCAATCTCATACTTTTCCCATCCATATCGAGCAAGGGAAGCTGACAGGACGATAGTGGATGTCTACAACAGCAACTCTTCCACCGCGTATCAACCATCACCTATCAAGTCAATCAATGACCAAGACGTGACAAGTTATCTCGATGCATTCGCCAGCAACAACTCGTACGGCAGCACGGAAAAACACGCTGACTGGAATCAATTGATGCTTAGCGGAGCACAAGACGTCCAAGGATACTTCAATTCTTTCAGTGGCAACACACTTTTCTACCCCGGTGACAACATATCATTCGCGTTGGAAAATGGCACCACCATCACCGACAGGTACCTTGGTGTCTACTGGAGCCAAGGCCCAACTGGTCCGCTCGCAACAGGTGGCGATTTCTACAACTTCTTCGTGCTCGGTTTCTGGCCCGCTTCGTTCGACCCCAGCTCAGATGTCGAAGGCTCAGACGGTGGTGCATCCACAACAGGGTCATTTTCGAGCGCCGCGGCGACAGCCACAGCTACGGCCGCAATCGGCACCCCGACACCGTCGGGTTGGGGCACTAGTGAATTCTGGTATCCTCCTTCAGCCGATGTTGCTCAGCCAGATTTGGGTGCCTACGAGGGAGGGTACATTACAGGTGCGTGGGCAGACAGTTTGACTTCTCTCATACTGAATAAAGCTTTCTGGAAAGAACAACACTGAACAGACGCTGATGGATTGCCAGGATATCTTTTAAACACGAGCGCCACAGCCGTTCTGAGCATTCCCAGTTTTGACATGTTTGGTGAAGCCCTTACTACGGCTCAATCCGTCGTGGACCAATTCATCAACGTGAGCAAAGCAAGCAAAGTTGAGAAGATAGTCATCGACCTCCAACAAAACACAGGTGGAGAGGTGTCGCTAGCCTTCGACTTGTTCAGACGCTTCTTCCCCGACATTGACCCCTACGGTGCGTCTCGAATGCGAGCTCACCACGCCGCAGACGTTATGGGGAATTCTTTGACTGAGTATTACGCTGGGCTATCAACACAAGACCCAGATTACGAGGCGTTGGCAGCGGATGAATGGATTGCAACTCCTCGAATCAATGCCGAGACTGATGCGAATTTCACATCCTGGGCTGAGTTTTATGGTTCTTATGAGTACGGCGGAGATAATTTCACGGCAAAACAACGGTATAACCTATCCAGCGAAGTCTTCACGTCCAGCGCAATCGGCGCAGAGTATGGGAGTTTCCGCGTCTACAACCCATCTCCAAGTGATGTTCCTCCGTATCCTGCAAAGGATATTATTCTGGTAAGCACTTCCAATTGTGACGCGTGTACCCACAAACTAACAAAATTAACTCCTCAACTGTAGTTGACGGATGGTATATGCGGGTCTTCATGTGCCCTTTTCGTCGAGATGATGCACCGTCAAGCGGGCGTCAAAGTCGTGGCTGTTGGAGGACGCCCAACAACAGGGCCCATGCAGGGTGTGGCAGCAGGCCGCGGAGCACGTTTGTACGGTCTATCTGTCCTCGATGCGAACATAGTCTTTGTGCAGAACCTTCTGGCATCCACCGGCTCTCCTGATGCTAGTTTCCTACCAAATCGTAGCACGGCGAACGACGTATACATTATTGACGCAGGGATCAACTTGCGGGACCAGGTTCGGCAGGAGGATGACATCCCACTTCAGTTCACGTACGAGCCTGCAGATTGCCGAATTTTCTGGACACCAAAAACGATCTTCAACTATGCGGCTCTATGGCAGTACGCTGCCGACGCAATCTGGAGCAATTCATCGCTGTGCGTCACTGGCTCAACAGGGTACTCCAACAACGGGTCGCAGACCGCGGCCGACGAGCCTCCGGCACCGCCCACGCCCTCATCGACATCATCGTCGTTTAATATGACCGAGTACCTATCCTCTTTGAGCAATCAGACTCCAGCTATGGACTCAAGCACCCTCGAAAGCGAAGACGGTCTATCAGCCGGGGGCGGTGTCTACGGCCGGGCCCGCAGCGCGACTTTCAGGGACTGCAGTATAGATGCTAACGGCTACTACTCTTGCAGCCTTGGGTATCAGTGCAGGAATGTGCAGCGCTGCTCATCAAGTTCAACACTCAGTCCGACGTGCGTTGAGAATTGCAACTATGCACCAGGTACTGCCTGCGGTGGGGGCAAATGCAATTCACAACAGGTGCCAGGGAAAACGATAGGGCAGCAAAATAGATATTCGGGGTACTGCCAGCCTAAGCCGGCTTCGTGCTTGGCCAACGGACAGCTGATTACACGCGATGACGGGGAAGTATTATAGCCAAGGGAAAATAGAAGTAGATGTGTTACGACTGGGACTCTGTCACTTGGAGCCAACAAGAATATACACCGCATTGTAATTGTGTTTGACTTGTCTCATAGCATTCATCATCGCAGAAGGACTTGATACTTCTTTTGAGTAGATTTTGGCTCCTCAACAGGACCATTTTTTGTATTTTGGGCTACACAGATATCACATGATATGCTGTTGATCTAGTTGTTCACAACTTAGTCCTTCCTCGTCCAGAAGGCCTGAGGGTTGCACCATCCCTTGAGGCCAACAACACCCCACTCCATTCCGAGACCAGCCTGCTTGTGTCCACCAAAAGGCATGTGTGGTCCAACCTCAAAGTGGGTGTTCACCCACACGCTACCTGCCTCCAGCTGGTCCGCGATCTTGGTCGCCTTAGCAATATCGCTGCTCCACACAGAGGCACCAAGGCCCGAGTCGAAGCCGTTGGCGCGGCGGACCAACTCAGCCTCATCAGACCACCGCATGACGGGCAGGATCGGGCCGAAAGGCTCCTCAGCCTCGAAGCGGGAGCCCTCAGCCGGGTCGTCGATGATGGTTGGGGGCAGGATGAAGCCCTTGCCCTCCTTCTTCTCCTTGAGACCGCCCATGGCAATCTTCGACCCGTCCTTTTCGGCTGCTTCGTACAGGTTCAGGACCTTAGCATACTGCATGCTGTTTTGCACTGGGCCGACACCCGTGTTGGGGTCTGCGGCCGGACCGGGCTTCATGTTGTTGTGGACAAAGTCCACCATGGCCTTCAAGAAGTCGTCATATATTTTCTCGTGGACGTAGATTCGCTTGATGTTCATGCAAATTTGGCCGGCACTAATGAATGCGAATGTGCTGACCTGGTGACTGGGTCAGTATGGAGGTTGCTCATCACTGTCGCCTGGAATTGCACACACCTTTGGCACAACCTTGGCGAGGTCGGCATCGTCGCACACGATGGCGGCGTCGTTTCCGCCCAGCTCCAGTGTAAGCCTCTTCACAGTTTTGGCGCAAGCCTCCGCAACCTTCTTGCCGGTAGCGGTGCTGCCGGTGAAGCTGACCTTGTTGATTCCACTAAAATGTGTCAATGACCATTGCGAAAGACGGGTAACCGTGAAAGTAAAAGATTTGTGCTTACGGGTGCAGAGTCAGCCGCGGGCCCAGGCTCTCGTCACCACTCAGAACCTGGATGACACCAGGAGGGAAGATCTTTGCAGCCAGCTCGCCGATCTTGATCAGAGTATACGGAGCGTAGGGGGAGGGCTTCACGACAACGGAGTTTCCAGCCATAACGCCAGGACCGATCTTGCCCACACCGAGCAGCAGGGGCCAGTTCCAGGGCACAATCGCACAGCCAACACCGAGAGGGCGGTACCGGACCACGGCAGTGCGCTCAGCCGTGTCCTCGACCGTCTCGTCTGGTATCCGGAGCCCAGATGTCACGCGGAGGTGCCCGATGGCGAATTGCATCTCCATGTTGGCCGTGTTGAAGGCCTTGCCGGACTCGTTCACCAGGAGGTCACGGATCTCATCATGGTTCGCCTCGATCGCGTCGGCGAGCTTCTGGACGCACGCGCCACGCTCTTCCCAGGTCTTCGAACGCCAGGCTGGGAATGCTGCCCTGGCGAATGACACAGCCTGGTCGACCTCCTCCTGGCCGGAGACGGGAACCTCAGGGAGGTTTTCCTCGGTGCTTGGGTTCACGCCATGTCTGGTTTCTGAGGTCGACTTGAGCTCGTTGTTGACCACGTTCTTGAAAGTCTACACAATTTTTCTTAGTCCGACGGTACACCTGGATTGCATCAAACGGGACAAGGGCAGGTTTGGGGATTTGTCTCCACGGAGGAAAGCACTTACCGTGAAGTCAATCTTATAATCAACGGTAGAAGTCATTGTGGCGGTTGAGGGGCGGAAATCACTCGGCGTTTTGGCAGGTTTAAAAACGGGGGCTCGAGGAGAGAGAAGCTGCTCTTGTCAAAGCCTGGTTGAGATTCCTTTTCGGGCGGAAATTCGTTCACTTATGTAAATTCACAAGCATGCAGTCAAGATCCGTATAAATCCAGGGGCAGTGGAGACAGGACGGCCTGCCGGTCACCAGAAACCCCTCGCTTGCGTGTGAGCTTACTGCATATAGTTGTGTTCCCCTCAAAGGGACCCCTCCTCCGCCCACGATCCACATGAAGCTGTCGCTTCTCAAGGCATTGCCCGGGCGGGAGAAGTTGTCTGTCGTCCCCGGCAGCTCATTGGTCTTCTAGTGGGCCCCGAGGTCTTGGTGTTGGGTCGCCCCGCCCAAACTGCAACCCGTCGATCCTTTGCTTGCCTTTTGGCAGGTAGATCGGCTCATGTAAAATTGGGCTTCACCTGCAAGCACCAATTCCATGCTTGGGTCCGACTATTTGCTCTCCCTGGCTGAAACTCAATGCCGTGATCATATCATGGTCGCGAGCAATGCATGTACGAATTGGGAACCCGGCATGGTTAGCTTGACCCAAATGAGAAGTTGCTGTCACATACTTATTAAAACCGCGGCCGTGCGGCTATTACCGATGATGGTGATTGCATCGCCGAGAAAGGATACGCTTACAGATCTAGTAATCATGATCGCGGTAATATACTGGCTTTCAAGAGTCAACTCGTCGCCTCTCCGCGCCACGGAATATTTCCGCCACACTTGACGAGCACCATTTCTTTGAAAAGAACTCCTTTACTCTGCGGCACAAGATTACAATACCGGATACTCCGCCCCTTGAGCACCCTTGCCGACGCAGCGAGGGATCCACATAGTCGAAGCAAAGCCAGCTTGGCCAAGAAGGCCGGACCGACATTTGGGGATTTTCCCGTATTGGGCATGTGATGATCGAGTCCAGATGCAGGGTCTTGAGCATCCCGGAAGTACGCGTGGGCACAATTATGTGCAATTGGTATTTTTTTGTGGCCCGGTACCCACCATTCCTACACATTTTTGGTTGTCTGGGGGCGACTTCCCACAGTGATTCGAATAGGAGTTGGACTGTGAGCTTCGTTCCAAGTTTCGAATGTGATTAATCATGAATCCACATGTACAAGCGCAGTCTACAAAACTCCGCCATTCCGCATCGCTGCACCCTCCAACATGGAATACCCCCTTCGGTTCGGCATTCCCACGTGGCCCTATGCACTTGCAGGTTTCGCGGATCTATCATTGAGAAACGACTAATCTAGTCGTGCTACACGGCGATCAAGATGGCGTTCACGTACAACCCTCTGGTAGAGATGTGGACGCTCTACGTTGTGGGGTCCATTCTGATCTTCCTGAGAGTGGCCACACGCTGGAGAATGGTTGGTTTTCAAGGATTCAAACCGGATGACTATCTCGTCTGGTTTTCATGGGTTTGTTATCCGACTCATACTATTAGACATCTCTTTACTGACTCGAGATTTTGTAATAGGTCGTTTACACCGTAATGTCCGTAGCAGCTCATGTTTGCGGCCAACATGCAGACCTCCACACACTTTCCCTGGAACAACGCAAGACCATGACTGAAGCAGAAGCTGAGCCCTACATCTGGGTCACTCAATGGTTCTGTGCTGGCGTCGCGACATATATCGTCTTCATCTGGTCTCTCAAGTTCAACATGCTCTTCTTTTATCAGCGAGTTGTGGACGGGCTGAGAGTTGACAAGTTCATCAAGCCCAGCTTTGTCCTCGTTTCTTGCACCTTCATCTCCATCATATGCATCTTGTTCGCTTCTTGTCGACCTTACTATAGAATGTGGACGATGTACCCAGACCAGGGAGCGAACTGTGAGCCCCAAGCGGAGATCTACATGCTGCCTGCACTCATCATGAATATTTTTACCGATCTGTGTATTGTAAGTACAATTGTTTTCTTTTTCAGGTCCCCATCTTTGATGAGTTTTCTTGATTTGGACTGTTCCGGAAGGCATCGCTTTAGGATCCATAGCAGGTGGCTAACACCTACTAGATGGCTATTCCAGCTCCAGCCATTTTGACTGTAAGGACAACCATGCAGCGCAAGATAAGTCTTGTCATAATTTTCTCAGCTGGTATATTCGTGATGATCGCCGCAATTCTCCGAGTGTCCATGGTTTTAGTGGGAGGAGATGGCGGAACGGCTGCCATCTGGTCTTGCCGTGAGGATTTTGTTGCCATTTGTGTGGGGCAGGCTCCAATCTGTGAGTATTCTTCAAACATCCTCTAACTGATTCATTCCTTGGTGATTCCACTGACCATGGGAATTCCAATTCTAGTGCGGCCTCTGTTCACAAAGCGTTTCTGGACAGGAGAAATGTCCCACCACTCAAAGAATAAGTCTACGATCCCGATAAACAGCGGCAATGATGCCTTCGAGATGGGCACAGCTCGGAAAGGCACCATTCAAGGCTCAAGGCACAACATGGACAAGAAGGGCAATGAGGTCAATATATTCTCAACGCATGGGAGAGATAGTGATGAGGATTCGACGGATAGAATCATTAACAGCGGCGGCGGCATCATGGTGAATACCGTGATAGGAGTCGACTCTGAGACTACGGCAACCCGTCGTGCGGGGCCTGTGGGCCACAGCCCGTCATTTAGGGATGGAAATTACTCTTAGCGACTTATATGTATATATTATTGGGTAATTCTTTGGGATTTCAATTACAAGCGCCAGGCTCCTTTTATTTAGATCTCAGAGGTTACCTTTCGATAGGATAACCTCCTGTGGGATGACCTTCAGTGAACTTCCTGTATTATGACTCCCAATACAACGATCTTTTGTAGTATTTTATTAGGTAAACTACTTCAGGACAGAGGAGGAGCTATACACGAGTCGCTGTCCGCAGTTCGTGGAGTGAACCTAGGTTTGGGCGTGGAGTCCGGCTGCGGTCTAGACCTACACTCTGGAACAGCACGATTCAGTCACAGCTCGTTAAATGGATCTACGCATGGTACTGACTGCATGGCCTGTGGGCATTGAACGCACAATGCTCTACAGTAGGATTGGAGGCCCAAAAATACCGCCAACTATTTAACTCAGATCTAGAGTTCGATGCCTGCTAGTGCAGATCCTGACTGTTCTCCCCGGAGCTCTGTTCCCTGTCACACATACATGTACCAGGCAACCACATTGCCTTTTAGCCATAACCTGCAATTGCTAACTTCACGATGCACCTTTTTCTGTTGATGAAGGATCGGTTCAACATCTCTCGTCACTGGTATGAGTGAAGTGAGCAATACTTACATTCCATGCGGCGACTCGGGACGCGGTAGCTCCCACTTCCCTGAAGCTGATCCAGGTTGAGTTTCACTTGATCCGCGTTGACATTATGCACGTGGCAACACCTGGTCATTGCTGCCTACAGCCCCAACGATCAGAGACTGGGAAGTGATTCGTTCCGGCTTAGTGCATCTACCACACTCAGAAAGAGAATGTTGAAGTGCCCAAGGTCAAATCAACGGCGCTGTGAAACGCTGCCTTCCCGCCTTTGGACAAGTCAAGCCCAGAGTAGTGTGAATTTAGCACCGTGCAGGATAAGCACTAATTCTAGACGGTAAGTGAATGGCTTACATTCAGCGGCTGACACTGCAGGAAAGCCAATGCCCCTTTAAAAGGTCGACACCGCAATCTCCCTTGGCATCGACCTCACAGTTGCCAAGACGCAACAGAATAACACGATCAATTGTTTCGATATGGGTATCATTGTGAGACTGGTGAGCTCGGGTCTGGGCATCGCAAGCGAAGCAATACAGTATGTGGGACAGCAGATGTCTTTCCCGCACATTGCAATTCTATTGATAAACACCTACTCCGATACATCCCACATTAAATAGCAGCTGCTAATTTCAGCGAAACACAGTGACTACCGCGCTCGCTCTCGTTCGAGGTCTGCACAGGACCAGTCAATCGAACCCGCAATTGCTTCATCATCAACATCGACAGGACCAAATTCCACAGAAGCTCCTCCGGAATATGTTGAGGTTGCCGACGAAGCAACAGCCGATCGACTTGTACGCAGCGGCAAAGCTGAACGCGTTTCTGACTACGCAGATGAGAAAAACCGCCAATCCAAGGCTTCCGAGGCCGGATATCCAGAAGAAGATGATGACTCAACAAGTGACGATAACTCAGACATCATCGAGGTGGATGACGAAGCTGCTTGGGAGCTAGATGACTTTATGGCGGAGCGCATCGCACCTCCTTCGTATGCCGACTCCGAGGCAGGCCTGTCCACACCAGCGGCTGCAGAAAATGAGTCTGATGAGAACAAAGTGAAGAAGGAGGAGCAAATGATCCGTGACTTGCTCCGTATGGCTGGGTCGCCACCTCAGCCAACCCAACGGGTTCCATGCCCAGTTATTATTCCCCAGAGGCGGCCACGGAATAAGGATCGAGGTTTCGTCAGGGCATACGCTCCTGTGCTGGAAGACTGTGGTATAAGCCAAGAAGTATTCCTAAAGTTCTTGAAGGACTGGCTTGCAGCGAGCCAGGTTAGTAGCGGTGCCTCGTCCAGAATCAAGCAGCACGGAGGTTTGTACTAATCAAAAGCTTAGTCTGACCCTTGGATTGATATCATATTTATCGCAGCGGGCGTTGTTGGCTTTGTCCCCGAATTGGCTACTCAAATTGTCAGCACGGTTGTACAAGTGGTTGCTGGTACAGCAAAAGAGCTGCAGTCACGCTCGAGGCGGAATACTTTTCTTGATCGAGTAAATCAAGAGCTTTTCATGCCTCGCGGCCTGTATGCTATGGTAATGGCATTCAAGGACGAGGTGCCTGGACAGCAACCCCGTGGGCCCTTGAGCAAGCTAGCCAATGCAACCGGCAAGGCACTGTTCTCGGCTGAAAGATTGGACATCAACCAGACTGTTGCTAAGTAAGTAACCCCGACGGCGACATGTCGAAGATGAAGAAAGGAATGCAGAACATCAGACTTGTCAGCGGCAAAACCCGCGGCGAGATTGAATTGCCTGAAGCAGCTGCCCTTGTCTTTCCGGAGCTGGATCGGGCAGCAGGCTTGGACCTGGAGCAACATGGAAAGGGAAAAGAGGCTGTGAGCGAGAGTACAAAAGAGAAATGGAAAAGCGCTGGAAAGTGGGTTCAAGACTACTTGGACCGAAAAGCCCAAGCGGGTTATGTGAGTCCGAGTCATCTTACGATACGAATCGTCATGTGGTTGCTAATAGTGTTATAGGAGAAAGAACACCAAGGCTCATCTCTCACCGTCCCGACAAATGCCCGCCCGGCCTTCTCCTCACGCTTCAGCGACCCTAATCATCCCGCCAACAGCGGCTCTCTGATTTCCCTACTCACAGGGGGGAGTGTCAACCCTGCCGCAAGACGCCAGGAGCGCCGAGCGGCCAGACAAGGTCGCAGGGAGTCTAGGCGGGAGTACAGAGACCAACGGCGAATGGCTCGTGGGAGAGCTCCGAGAGGCCCCAGACAGGCACGGAGGCCCAAGGGTCAGCGTAAGAAGGGCATCATCAAGAAGATTCTTCAGCAAGATGTTCTGTATCTGTTGATAGTGAATTTGCCCACAGAGCAGGAGGTGCACGAATCCGTGGCGAATCTTGAACGACTCATGACAGGGAGCATTCAGACGGTGTAAATGAACGTGTGTGGAGGATAAGTAGCCATTTGCGAGAACTCACAGTCAAGTCGATATCTTGGAGGGCGTCAAATACAATTTTGGCAACGAGCGAGTGAAATATGACAGGAGTGGAGCAAGGTGGGACAGATACCGTCACAATGTCTTTGATCGCGCTACAGCAATACTCTCTGTATTTTGCATTGAGTGGGATCTTCCACTGCCGACTACAATGTGCACCCATTCATGGAGTTCCGCTCCTCTTTCCACGACATTGTTCTCTATAACTGTACCCATACGTCCTTATTGGCTGCAAACGATGATGTCGGCTGGAGTGGGGAGCGCCAATATACTGGACACTTGACCGGGTACAGTGAGGCCAGCAGTGATAATGACCCGGCTGGAACTGCTTCTGCTTTTTCAATCGTTGTCTTCTGGCGGAGGCCGATCCACAGCCAAGTCTTTGAATGGTATGGGGTTAACTATTTCGAGAGTGGCCTCTGGTGGAAATTCGTCCACACGAAAGTCTGTAGGAAATACGGCTTCTATGTCCACGCCTGAAATCAGCAGTAGCAGCAGCAGTGAGCCATCTTACAGCCCCAAAGCTGGGGACAGAGAGGAGTATGAGGACTAGAGCAGGTTGAAAATGGGGAAGACGAAAATATCCAAGAGAATGGTAGCATCCCAGAGGACGGCGGACTCCAAGACACGGTGAGATCGAAGAGTCCGATGACTGACAGAGATCCTGAATTTGATATTTTTGGGAGGCTTGCTCTACAGAAATAGATCCTTCCCTTCAACCCAAGTAGGTATGCTCGGTGCGTGATCATATATTCGACGCTCTCTAGATTGGCCGAGTATGCAGCCAGGCGGGATTATGACCAAATTTGGCAGTAGATGGGATGAACAGAGAACTGGGAGAATGTGCTAGTGACCGTTTCCGCAAAGTTGAGATGGCTCACTATGGTGCAAGCCCCCCGGTACCAACGGTTGGTTGCCAGTCTATCACCACCCTTGCTTCCGCCGGTACCCTGGGGTATCTCGTGTTCTGAAACACCACAATATGCACCTCGTTGATGAAGAAGCGCGCGCCGGCGTGGGATGGCCCGGACCTAGCCCGTTGCCAAGCTGTGAAGGCCATCTAGATTCTGGTGTGTATGCCAAGGCATAAACCAGGATAGCGTTCGCGAGTCATCTCAGACTGCTGTTCAGACGATTATCCGTGGCCGGCATCTAGCCGAAGCATGATTGCCAAGGGAAGGCTAGAACACCGTTACTGCACGGTGCAGTAAAACAGGGCTTAGACGCATCAAGGTGAGCTCTATGGACCCATTGTTTCCTCTGACAGCCTTGGCAAACTCTCTACCGACGGCACAAATCGCCTGACATTGAGACCTGTGCCTAAGCGAGTTCTATACCTACAGGCCATTTACTATACCTTTGGTTTCTTGGGAGCCGGGGTCAGGGAGTCAACATCACTACTACCGAAACACAGAGTCAAGTGACCCTCAAGCTCCTAGCCAACGCAAGGGGAGCCAGTCAGAAGTCACGCGCCATTGTTGTGGATCGCCGCCTCGTCAATCTGATCTTGTTTAACGGTGGAGACCGCCGAACATGTTGCAAGACCAACGAGGCTGAAGAACTTTAACAGGGGGGATCTCCAACCTTAAGCTTATCCTGCAGTCACTTTGTACAAGGTGAACGCTAAATTTGGAAATGTCCTTGGCGACCTCAGCCCTGGTGACATCCATCATCGGACAATGGAATAGTCCCACCACGCCGAGAGACGCTCTGAATGTTGACGATGTGTGTATTTAAGAAGGGGAGAAGCACACCATTCCTGTCTGGATCTGTTCATCAACACATCAGCCATCCGTTCTACACAATAGCACGAGCTGCGTCCTTCGTTCCCATTCAGTCATTCCCTTGTTCGAATCATTTGAATATCAGCCTGATCACTCTTTACAGGCTCTTTTCCTCATTTGCATCCATCAGAGATACCCGTCCAATTCTGTCAAGATGTGCACTAAAAAGATCTTTTCGCTTGCAGCGGCGCTACTTGTGCTTCAGCCTGTCTTGGCAGTCCCCGTCGCCGACCATTCTCCAGCGGGTGTCTTTCCACGAAATGAGACGACGGTGGTGGATCCTCCCCAAAACCCTAAGCCCGACATCACAGAAATTCCGGAAATGACATGGGAGGAGCTCCAAGAGCTTATAGATCATTTCAAGGATGAAGGGGTGCAGCTCGAATCCAGGACATACGGTATCGATGAGCTCGTCGCTAGGAATGAGCAACTTGTCTCCCCAGACACTTCCCTTCTGAAGCGCCAGAGCGGTACATCGAAGGAAGGCCCTTTCCTGTCTTTTCTGGACGGTGAGGTGAAGCCAGGCACAAATCCGCAATGCGAGGACTTCACCCTTAACGGTCCTTTCACAAACATCCAGTAAGAACCTCCCAGTCTGAAATCTTGATCAACTGATCACTAACACTCATCGAACAGCGTATTCATGTAAGTGTACTCAGAGCACTATAATGGTCTGAATGATCTCACCCTGGCTATATCACGCTTTCAAGAAGCAACATTGCCAAGTTTAGCGCACACAGTCCCAGTCACTCCATGCTTGAATACCACCCTTGACATAGCCTTCGCTGACTTTGACTGACGGATAGGGGCTCTTCCAACCTGCGCGGTATCAAAGCTACGAGCTACTCGGGCAACACATCGGAGTTGCACTCCAATGAGTCTCTTGCCGATGCCGAATTTACATTTGCCGACAACGAGCGCATCACCAAATTTTCAATCGCCCGTTCTAGTGCAAACAGCATCTATGTCTCTGGCCTTAGGTTTGACACCGACGCCGGGAACTCATTCCAGGTCCTCGGTAGCATCTTCGAGCTTCCCGATTCAACTGGCCCCGTATGGCAAGATATTCCAACCGGTTCTGGAATCCTTGCTAGGCTTCGTGGCACGAACTGTAAGCAGCTGATGAATACAACCCTTACCCCTTGAAGAACAAAAATCTCCTATTTTTAGCCTTGCCACAAATATTTTAATCAGGCTTCAAGTTTTGGGACAGACTATGGCCACCTTGTGGTCTATTCGTCACCATATTGGCATGGCGCTACTTCTTTGGTACTCTGATGGCTGACTCTAAATATTCTAGGCGACTCGATGGAGATCTTCGGCAGCTTTGGTGTAGACTTTCTGGACGATCTCGGGTCTATCTCTATTAGCAACATCGACTACGAGGGCTTCTCCAGCAGCATTTTGCCTGCGGGGCGGGGGACGCAAATGTCTGTCGGCTCCCAGATCTTAGACAATCGCAACAGCTCGGCCTCACAGACCATCAGCCTCCTGACCACCGATGCCGTTACCGAGTCCAGGACTATCAACACCCAGATCCGGGCCCTGGTTGGCGGCAGCGTCGCGGTCGAGGGAAAGGTCGGGGTTCCACTGATCAGCGAAGGTTCCGTCAGGACCGAGGCTAACTGGCAACTCGAGACGTTGAACGTGAGTTTTGACCAACACCTAATTCCATATTTTGCAGTTCCTGTAGGCTACAGGTACAGCTTTCGCTGACAAGGTCAAAACACAGAATGACGCTGAGATGGCCGGCTCCACAACCACTCGTGCCGCAACATTTGCTCTCGCCTGTCCGGCGGGAAAGTTCTGCACCGCCAAGGCTTTCTTTATGCAATATAAGGTCGACATTAACATAAATGCGACCTTCACCGCCACCACGAAGTCTGGCTCGACTTTCAACTGGGTCCAGGGCGGCACATACAAGGGAGCCGACAGCCTGGCCATGCAGTTCAACGTCACCGAGGTAGACCGCATCAGCTAGGCTTCTTCGGGAAAATAGGAGGCTCGCAGGATACTGTGGCTTCTTTTCCTTTCCGGGCTGCCTTGTGTTCTTGTAGATTAGCTTTTTCGGTTGCGTTGTGTATTGCTTTACGATTGTTACGATCCATGTTTTTGCAGATTGCATTTTGTTATGGCCCTCTCATGTGGCTACAAGCGGCATTAGAGCTATAGAACTTACGACATTCAAATTTTTCTTCCAGCATCTGAACTATATTTTCCGCTATTTGACCTTGTGACATGATGGTAGAGATGTTTGGACGCTTTTTGCACATGTGCCATCTTCCATGCACATCTATGATTTAATTTCAAGTATGTTCTGAGATGAGCTGCCTCTTGGAAGAGTTGAGGGATTGATGAGGTCTTGGAGAAAAAAAACCGAAAAACTTGCTACAGAACACTGTAGGATGTGTTTCATTTGGATGACCTCGAGTAGTATAAGCTCCTATAGGATAATATCCTATGAGATAACCTCGCGTAGGATAACCTGCTTGGCTTCAACTTTGCTTAGATATCTGCTGTTTGGCTACAGCATCTGTGTGATAAAAAGAAAAGAATATACGGTATGCGCAAAACTACGTGATAACATTTTCACTTGTTCCTTTCATTCTTCCCTAAGCAGAAGGTAAACAAGCCACAGGGGCTCTGCAATGGAATTTGTAATTTTTTTGCTTTTGAGAATATGGCTGTGTTGGTGCAATAGTCTATTCCAAGTGATAGGAAGGACAGCCTGAAAGTTTGGGGCCTACCAGGGTACACACTTGGCTGCAAACAGTCGCATGCAAGCTGGTTTCAATATGCACGATAGGGCTACAGCAAACAGTTTGAGGATTCCGTAACACATATCTGGTCTGATGATAATATTCCTTATAGAGATAGGGGTTTTCCCGCGTGTAAACTCCTGTTGTAAGCACTCGCCTATGGATGCCTATTTAAGCAGGTAGATGCGAGGGAGGCGGCCTGGGCGTGCTGCCGACATCCTCGCATCCGGGGGAAGCTAGCCTAGACTGGGCGTTTGACACGTGCGGTACTGACGGCGTACTGAGCTTGAACAATCCGGATAGTCATCGAATGGGCGATAGCGCCGTATATGGGTGGCCAAGATGCGCTCCCAGACGCCTGGGCAGCAATCTGACAGCCTCCGCAATCTCCTTATCTCTCTGCCGGCCCTTGGCGGTCTCCACCGAGGGAGGAGATATGTCTCTTGCCAAGTCTCCATTCGTAAGTGCTATTCCCCCTTCCTGGGGTCAAATCTTGCTTATCGGGGGTCTTTACGCTGACGGCTGACTAGCAGACACCACGCGACGTCCGGGGAAGGGGGGCCGATCGCTTGTGGTGCGCGCAGTATATGTTGAGCATGCGGCCCGCCTCGCCCTCTCAGCTCACAGCATTTTGGCCACCATCGCTCTTACCGAGTCGCTTACACTCCCAATCGACGCAATGGGTGTCCCAGAAGACCAGAAGGAGCCCACGGGCATCTCGTCCGCCCAATCCGACACCAATGTGGGCGATGTTCAAAAAGTCGCCGGTGGCGGCGGCCTCGAGCGACGGGCCGAGTTCGAAACGCAGCGAGGTCTCTCTCCCCGACACGTCCAGCTCATGGCCATCGGCGGAAGTATTGGCACCGGACTCTTCGTCGGTATTGGCAGCGTCTTGTCGCAGGCAGGTCCACTGTCGCTAGTCCTCGGGTACCTGTTCTGGGGCATATTGTTTGTGTGGCCCTGCTACCTCTGCGTCGCCGAGATGTGTGCTTTTCTACCTATCCGAGGAACGATATTCGAACTAGCATCTCGCTTTGTCGATCCAGCCCTCGGATTTGCAATGGGATGGACATACTTCTTTGCTGGGACTATGCTGGTATGAATCGACCGCTTGATCGTTTATCCCTGCCACATTGCTAATCGAGACACTTAGGTCTGCGTCGAGTACTCTGCGGTTGCCACGGTCATACAATTCTGGGATACTGAGACAAACCCCGCCGCGTGGATTGCACTTGCTATGGGGATTTGTGTCTTCCTAAACGTCGTAGCAGTCAAGTGGTACGGTGAAAGCGAATTCGTCATGGCCTCTCTCAAAGTCTTGCTCCTCATCGGACTCGTTATGGTTACACTCGTCACAATGTGCGGTGGCAACCCCCGGAATGATGCCTACGGTTTCAGGAACTGGGGCGGCGGGAATTACATGATACCCTACTATGCCGAAGGAGACACGGGCAAATTTTTGGGGTGGTGGTGAGTTAAACATCTCTTGGGGATGCAAAGTACATATGCTCACATAGTGCTCAGGTCCGTCGTTATCTACGCAGGGTTCACGATCGCAGGCCCCGATATGCTCGCTATTTCTGCCGGAGAGATCCAGAACCCGCGCCACACTATCCCACGTCTCGCAAAGCTCATCTTCTATCGGCTTGTGGGATTCTATGTAATTGGTGTCCTTGCTGTGGGGATCATCTGCTCCCCAACGGACGAACGCCTTATGGGGGCTATCGAGGGCTCAGGTTCTGGAGCGGCGGCATCTCCCTGGGTCATTGGCATTCAGAATTTGGGAATTACCGGGCTGCCTAGTCTGATCAATTTCTTGATTCTTACGTCTGGGTTGTGAGTGGCCGTCCTTTGCCCTTTATCAGACTCAAGCTAATTGCTAGCGCAGATCGTGTGGAAACGCCTACCTTTATTCGGCCTCACGAACCTTGTATGGCCTTGCGCGAGGTCAGTACCAGAATCCACCGCGAGGTTGATGTGATGAAAATATTCTAACCGGCTGTACACAGACGGCCAAGCTCCCAGGTTCCTCCTTACTTGCACAAAGGCAGGCGTTCCCATTTACTGCGTTGCCGCTGTGTCCTTGATCACCTGCATCACCTTCCTAGTATCATCAAATTCGACCGTGACAGTCTTCTATTGGTTTGTAGACCTCACGACAACTGCACTTATTGCAACATATACCGGGTAAGCCCCATTAATCTCCTTTTACTGATCCCCATCTTTCATGTTTGGAATGTTCCAGAACGCAGCACTTCAGGATCCGTAGCAGGTGACTAACATGTACTAGTATGCTGTGGACTTTCATCGGGTGGTATAGAGCAAGAATGGCACAGCCTAATGCAGTGCCATTGTCGGACCTGCCGTACATTGCACCTCTGACCCCAGGGGCTGCATACTTCGCCTGTGGTCTCGGCTGTTTCACTCTCTTCTTTATTGGCTACGATGTATTCGTGCCGTTCAACTATCAGACATTCATAACGGACTACTTCGCAGTGGCGTTTGGTCCCTTCATGTTTGTGCTCTGGAAAGTTGTCAAGCGGACAAGATTTGTGTCCCCGCCCGAGGCGGATTTGCTTAGCGGCAAGGAGGAATGTGATGAGGAATGCAGGATCTGGGAAGATGGCGGAGTCGAAGAGAACGTCAGGGCGCGTTTGCAGGAAATGAACGTCTTCAGAAGAGCCTGGGAAAAATTGTGGTAGTCGGTAACATTAAAGGCGCCCTTCTTGGGAATCCAGTATTCAGTGTTACAACCACCAAAAAAGTTCATTGCATGAGTCTGAGATTCTGCTGTGGTAGTGGTCGAGTAGTGTCGGCCCAACGTTGGATTCCTGACTCTTTAACTCCATGCAAAAGGACGGCGGGCGCTGACTTGGAAAGTTTCGAAGTATGAACAACATCCACGGTCGCCCAGCGTGTCTTGGACCCCTGAGCATTGAGGCCCATGTTACCACCATTAAGTGAATCCTTAACTTCAAAATATCATCTTGGCTCGACTTTAAACTATGATACTAACTCTACTGCGAACTCAGATAATGGCTTGATTTCCTTCTGCACATGGCTTAGCTGGTTACTTTATCCGACAAGGTGCTTCTCATCTGCCCAAGGAATCACTCTCACCTCCTTTATTACTCTTGGCGCCCATATCTCATACATATTCTCTATCCCATAGGCACTGGACGCCTCATCGCTAGAGTACCATTTGATTTTGAACGATCCCTTTCCGAAGTGCAGTTCAGCTTTAGGAGGGAATAATTACCCTTTTCAGTAAATGACTAATAGAGACTGCTTAATTAGTAGGCCTAAAAGCTACATATCATTAAAGTACTTTAGTACCTATAGTATAACCCTCTAACTTATACTAATTAACTAAATAATTACTATATATAAAAACCTTATATATATAATAAGGAAGCTAACTAATAGGCTTATAGATTTTTTTTAATAAACTATATTAGCTTAATAGATTATATTAATTATTTAAATATTTTAGTATACCCTATATATATATATATAGTCTAAGTAATATATATAAATTAAAGGCCTAGTAATAGTAAGGCTAAATAGGGCTAAGTACTATAGTACTACTAATCTTAAATATTATCCTAATAGCTTACCTACCTAGGGTCATTATAATAAAAGTATATACTATAAAAGCTACTATATATCCTAAAAATAACTAATTAAAAGTAAAAATAGGTAGCCTAAGTAATTATATAGGCCACCTAAAAGCCCGGGATATTATAATAATACTTATAACTAATTAAAATAAAGAGCTACTTAACCTATACCCTAGTAAGGCTAGTTATAAATATTTATCCCCTAAATAATAATATATACCTTTAACGGTCTTATAAGGCTAAATATTAGGGTATAAAACTCTATATAGTAAAAGCCCCTATACTTACTATTAATATCTAAATAAAAAAAAAAAATAGCTATAATACTATAATATAATAATAATAATTATAAGAAATAATATATAATTTAAATATAACTAAATAGTAGCTATAAGTAATATATTAAGGTAAAATAAACTTCCTTATAAATATAACTAAAATTAAGAATATTACTTAGCTTAAGAAAATATTTAATTATATAGAAAAGCTAATAAATAATAATACTTATAGAAAGGTATTTATATAATTAAATAACCTATAGTACTATATATATATATAATACTAGAGTAACTATTAGAAATATAACCTTATATTTATCTATATTATACCCAGCCTAAATAAGAAGCTTTAGAAGAAACTTAAATACTTTATCCCTACTAAAAATAACTATAGGATAAAAATTATAATAAAATACTATATTATTACTAAGCCTAAGGGGCCTATAACTACCTATAATAGAAAAATTTATTTATATAATAGTAAAAAGGCTATATATAACCTTACTTTACTAATATACCCTATAAAGCTATTATATATAATACTAATATAGTAATATACTATTACCTAACTTACCTAAGGTATAAAGGATATAGTAATTAAAGCTACTACCTAGCTAATAAATAACTAGGACCTAAACCCAGGATATACTACCTCCTACCTATTTATCCCTATAAAATAGAAATCCTATAACCCCTAATAACTTATCCTCTTACTTATAAATAAGGATATCCTATATACTAATTTTAAATAACTAAAACTAAAAATTAATAATTATTAAATTACCTTTATTAAGATACTAGGCTAATTTAAAAACTAGGACTTACTTAAAAAAGGTATTAACCTTAATAATTTCCTTAAAGCTAAGCCTTAATATTATTATAATAGTAACTACTTCTACAACTATAACCTATATATAAACTAAAACTATATTATATATAAACCTATATTTATTAATTAAAAGTAAAAACTATATTTTATAAAGGTATACTAATTTTACTAAGCTAAACAACTTATACTATAGGGCTATACACACTATAAAAAGCTATATATACTATAGCTAACAGCCCTAATAAACTATAAAGCTATACTTATTTAAAACTATATCCTCTCTTAATACATAAGTATTACCCTTATTAAGTATATATAATTATATAACTATTAACTACTAATATTTAAAACCTACCTATTACTAGGCTTTATAATAACTAATAAAACTATACTAATTATAACTATTATTAGAGAGTAAATACCTAAACTAAATATTTAATACCTATTCTATAAGCTAGGAAAGCCCTTTAATAATACTATTAAGCTTTAAGGCTACCTTATATATAAGTACCTAGGCTATAATAAAAAAGAGTACCTTATTATTATTAAGTTATTAGTAATATAATAGAGGATATACTAGGTAAATATAGAAAGGTTCCTACCTAGTAACTTAATAACTATAGCTAAGATTAAATAGGTACTAGGGTAAGTAATATTATAAGATAATATCCTAACTTAGGAACTAAGATATTAAGCCCCTTAATATATTAATTAAAATTAGTAAAATATTATTTTATATTTAGCTTATTTTATACTATACTATTATTTTAATAAATTAAATTACTCTACCTTATTTTATTAATAGTATTATTAGTTAACTTTTTATTATATATATATACCTTATTAATAGGTAAATATAGGTAATAAAGTTAGTTATTAATAGTTAGGCTATAGACTAATTATAAACCTCTAACTCTTAGTAATAGTAAGTAAAAAGTATCTAGGGTTTTAATTAATTAGTATAATATTATATTATTCTATTATAATATATAAGAAAGAATGCCCTAAGTATTACTTATTTATACTATTTAATTATATATAAGCTTTATATATATTAAGCTAAAATTAGTATTCTTAATATTAACCTATTATAAATCTCCTAGCTAAATATACTAACCTTATCCTTAATACTAGGCCTAATTAAAAAGCTTAATTAAGCCTATATATATTATATTACTATACCCCTAATACTTAGTATATCTTATACTTCTAAGTACTAGTATTAGGATAAGGTTATAATACTAAAAACTATATTAGGTAATCAATTTAAGGCTATTAGCTCTATATCTATATAAATCTATATCCCTAAAAGCTATAGCCCCTCTTTATTATAAGTATATAATTATAGTACTATAAGGCCATATTCAATATATAATAAGCTATTATCCTTATACAATTAAGCCTATTAATAATAACCTTACTAATAATATTTACTAACCGCTACTTACTATATTTAATATTATAAGTATTATTAAGGGGTACCCTACATCCTTATTATAGGTAATAGTATAACTATATACTATACTACCTATACCTAGCCATAGTAGTATAGCTTTTATAATACTATTATAGGTTATATAGCTAGGGCTTTTATTAAGATCTTATAATTAGGGAGCTTAATTTAAAATAAGAGCCTACCCCCTTCCTAAAGGGTAAGTATAACCCTTACCTAGTATAGTAAAAATACTAGATAATACTAGGAAATAGTAGAGATAATGCTAATATTCTTTATTAGGGAGTAGGTTATTAAGTATATTTGTCCTTAGGGTATAACTATTATGCTTATATATATATTACTAATATTACTAATTAGATAAGTATCTAATAGTAAAATTACTAGGCCTACCTATAAGCTTAAGACTATAGGCTGGGTTAGGGTAGGTATATATTAAGGTTATAGGTATAGTATTAAAGAGATATATAAGGTATTAATAAGTTAGTAAGCTTTAACTATAGGCTAGTATAGAGGGGCTTATTAAAGGTATTATTACTAATAGTAAGCCTCTATATTATCCCTCTTATTTCCTTTCTTATCTATATTTTTCTTTTTTATTTTATATACTATTATACTACCTAATAATATAAATATTATAAGGTACTTACTTACTTAAGGTACTAACTCTTTATATATTATAGGATTTATCTTTTATACCTATTTACCTTAAAATAAAAAATATCTATTATAAAACCTATTATTAATACTTAACTATCCTAAGAAATATAGTCCTTTCTCTATACTTACCTATACTAAAGGATATACTAGGTAGCAATAAGGTTAGTTATATAGCCCTTATAATTACTTTATTTATTTAAACTAATTATTAAAAAGGCCTAATATAGTTATTAAATAAGAATAAGTTAATAGGTAGCTCTAGTAAAATAGCCCTAGCCTTATCTATACTTAAGAAGTTATTATCCCTAAAAGAGATAGTAAGCTTAGATTTTATAAGGTTTAACTTTAGCTTATTCCTTTAAGAGAGATAAAAGCTTAAGGATACCCTTAGCTAATTTATTACTATTAAGTAGCTTTTTAATTACTTACCCTAATTTACTATATTAGTATAGTTATCTTTAAGATAGTAAAACCTTAATAAGTTTATTTCTTTAAAAGATAATATTATTATCCTTAAACCTTTAGTATAAAAAACTTTCTATATTATAAGATAAAATTTAAAATATTATATATATATTAATATCTCCCTTTCTTATTAACCTTTCTTAATATCTATAGCTAATTATAACCTTATTACTATTACTAATATACTTATTAATATAATTAATATAATAAGTATTAAGCTATTTATAGAAAAGAAGTATAACCTTTTTAATATAGTTAATAAATAATTTACAAAATTTAAGAATATATATATTTATAGTAAGCGCATAAAGGATAAGCTAGAAAAGCTCTTACTAGCTATATATAGCTATATTAAATAAGTAACTACTAAGCTACTTATATATATTAAGGAGTATAACTAGGTAATAATATCTAACTTCCTTAAATAGGCTTATCTTACCTAAAAATAGTCCTTAGCTAATAATAAGCTAAATATATATATAAGTAACCTATTAGAGTTCTAGGATAACCTTAAAATTATCTAAACTATAACTAAAACCTTCCTAACTAGCTCTTAAGGCTTATTAATCCTCTTTACTATTATTAAGATAGGCCTTATTAGCTATTTTAAGGTATATAATATACCCCTCCCTAATATCCTAATAACCTATAAGCATAAGTATAAGTAATTAAGGGTAAGTAAAGGGTATAAAGTATAGCTCTAATTACCTTATTACTTTAGTACTAGGTATAATAATACTAATTCTAGCTTATATTTACTAAATAATCTAATAATTATTATACTAAAGTTAATATCTATCTTAAGACTTATATTAGGTTTTAAGGTAAAGATAAAGGTATTATTAAGAAGATTTATAAAATTACTACTTATTATAAGCTTTATTATAAGGGGGATAATTCCGAATTTTAAATATCCATTAATAATAATAATAATAAATATAGGTAATTATTATACTACCTTAATAAAAAACCTAGAATTATCTCTTATACCCTTAGCTAGTACTAAAAATCTTATTATCCCTTTAGCTAAAGCCCTAGGCCCTTAATAATAGGTAAGGGTATAGAAAATAATTTTAATTTAGTAAATAAATATAATAATTAATTCTTTATTATTATAGCCCTTATTTCTATAAAGTAAAGTCTATCTAGGAAATTAAAATATATTCCTCCCCCTATTTATATAGGTTATAACCTAGGCTATTATTTTAATTATAAGCCTATTATATATTATTATAATTAAGCTTAGGTATTAATATTATTATTATAAATATTAAAGAGGTTTTTTAGAGATTATAATAAAAGGGTAAAAATATTACTTAAATTAGGGGTTATATTAATAAGTATAAATAGAGGGATAAATAACTTATAATAACCTATATTAACTTTTAATAATTATAAATAAGGAACTAAATAACTTATAATAACCTATAATAGCCTAAAATAACCTAATTAGATATATTATAGTAGGTAAATAATAGCTAATAGGTTAACTCCTAAGAGTATAATTAATCTATTAATAACCCCTTAATACTAATATAGTAGTGCTAAGAAACTTATATTAATTAATAATTAACTTAGGTATTAAAATAAGTACCCTAGCTTAAAAAATAGTAAATAAAATACTTATAATAATCTATTATTATTTTTATTATATTAATAAACCTAGAACTAGGTAGTAATTTAAAAACTTTTAAAATTAGGGATAGGGGTGGACTTTAAAAGAAACTTCCTATACTTCTACTATAGGACTAGTATTATATAATCTATATAGCTAATAGATATACTATATTATTTAAATTAGATACTTATTCTATAAATAAATATATAATTAAAACTAAGTTATATAATATAGTTATAGAATAATTAGGATACTAATATAAAAAATTTTAGTAATATTTAGAATAATTAATAGTTTTTTTTTTATAATTTAAAAAAATTACTTATAACTTTATATTAGAACTAGTACTATATAATCTATATAACTAATAGGTATTTTATATTATTTAAGTTAAATACTTATTTTTTAAATAGAAATTTAATTAAAATTAAGTTATATAATATAGCTATAGAATAATTAGGATATTAATATAAAGAGTTTTAGTAGTACTTAGAGTACTAATAGTTTTTTCTATAATTTACCTGGAATATAGTAGTAAAGTACCCCTAGTACCTATTATACCCCCTATACTATAGCTATAGAGTGCCTTAAATAACCTAAGAATAAATAATAAACCTATTAGGGTTTTACTTAGCCTAAATTATTAGCTAATTATTAACTTAATAAAATTAGCTTTAAAGATAATTATATATAAATATTCTTAAGTTATACTCACCCTATTAATACCTTACCTTATCCTTATTACCTTAGCTAAAAATTATGGGTAAAGGTAGTCTTTATAATAATACTTAAGACTATCCCCCTTAAATACTATTTAAGGAAATAGAGTATAAGGTAAATAGAATATAATACTAGAGTAATTAAAAGGGCTATATAGCTATAAGTACATAGTAGCTAATTAGTATTACCTATTATAGCCTTAACTTATAACTTATTAAACTATATTAAAGCTAGCTAAACTATTCCTACCTTAACTATATTAACTTAAGAAATCCCTTACTATATAAATAGAAAAGCCTATAATATACCTTAACCCCTATTAGGATATATATAATAATACTATAAGTAATAGCCCTTAGTATACCTTATTACTAAAGCCTATTACTAAATACTATATATAATCTCTAGCTTAACTAAGCCTAATTATTACTATATATACCTATAATTACTAATACCCTAAAAAGTATATATACTAATATAAATACCTATAAGTAGTATACCTTAGTATTAGCTAAACTACTAATATAATACCTAAGAAGGGCCTAAATATTAAGAATAAATTATCTAAGGTAGATATAATTAGGTATAAGAATTAATAAATAGTATACCTTAGTATTAGCTTAATTACTAATATAAAACCTAAAAATAAATTATTAAAAAAAGATATAATTAAATATAGGAACTAATAAAAGGTATATTTTAGTATTAGCTAAGTTACTAATATAATACCTAAGATAGAGCTAAATAGTAAAAATAAATTATATAAGGAAAGCATAATTAAGCCTTAAAACTAATAAATAATATACCTTAATATTAACTTAATTACTAATATAATACCTAAAAGTAAATTATTAAAGGAGGATATAATTAAGTATAGGGATTAGTAAAAAGTATATAGAGATAAACTATCTAAGGAGAATATAATCTAACCTAAAAATTAATAAATAGTATATATTAATATTAATAATTTTTTCCCTAAGGAAAATATATACTACTATAGGTATTACCTAATAATATAACCTAGTACTAACCTAGCTTAGAATATTACTACCCTAAGGTAAGAGGATAAAATCCTTATATAATAATAATCCCCTAGGGGTAACCTATTTAAGCCTAAAAACTTATTACTAATAGCTAATAATATTATACCTATAGCTATAGAAATTAAGTAAATTAAGTAATAACTAAAGAAAATAGCTAAATAGGACTATAGCGCTAAGTAGCTATATAATATTACTATTTATATATTAGGCCTACTCTTTATAGAATATAGATTATTTAAGGGCCTAATTATAAGGGCCTTTATAGTTAAAAAGTAATATAATATATTATCCTAGAATTCTAAGGAGAAAAAATATTAGAATTAACTATTAAACTTTTAATAATTTAAATTAAAATAATAGTTCTAAGTAAGTAAGTATAAGGCGGATAAATTAGTATAATTAATAGGGGAAAAGAGAGAGGAGTTTTATTAAAAGTTAAAAAGATTTAAGGCTAAGAACTATAGGCTTAAAGTATAACTATAAATAGCTAAAAAGAAGAATAAAGAGTATAAAAAGGAAATTAAGAATATAAAAAGAGAACTAAATAATATATAGAAAAAGAACTATAAGCTTAACCTAAAAATAAGTTATTTAAGTAAAATTTAAGCTAAACTAATTAAGCTTAAATACTTAAAAGAATATAGAAAAGAAATAATATATATAAAAAAATAGCTATATAAAAGAGATAAGTAAAATATTAATTATTATAAATTACTAATACTTAAGCTAACCTTAGGCCCCTAATATTAATAATTTAAGTCTATAATACTACTAGCTAATAGTCCTACTATCCTTACTTATACTTAATTATAAAACTATCTCTAAATATCCTTAAACTTACTATAGGATAGCTTTAATATATATATAACCCAATATAGCCATATTTAACTAGTACTAAAAGTAATCTATATAGTAATAGGCTACCTACTATAGTATAATTCTTATATATAATTATAGGAAATTAATCTATCTTAAAAATAAACTATTCTATTATCCCTATAATACCTATTTCCTATTAGTATAAGTTATAATTATATATACCTATACCTAAAAATATATAAAGAGGGGAAAAAACTAGTATCTATTAAATATATCTAAAACTATCTTATAAAAACTTATCTACCCCTAAACCCCCTTAATATAGTATTACCTACCTCTTAGGCCTCTTAGGCCTTAATAATAACCTTTTTTAATACCCCTTTTCTTATTAAAGGAATTAGGCTATCTACCTAAACTATAGGTATAATTAGTAAATAGTTATAATAAAACTAGCCTAAAGTACTTATCTATTTATCTAAATATAAATAGGCCTAGTTATTATATAATATAGAGCTAGAGGCTATAGAGTAAAGGGTATTATATAGGCTAAATAGGTTATTACTTATTATTAAATCCTTATAGGCTTTTATACTATTATTATTTAGCTTAAATAGGGGCTATAAGCTATTATTACTTAGTATTAATAGGAGTAGCTAGTTATTATTACTTATAACTAATATTAGTACTAACTTATTATTACTTATAATAAATAGGGGAGTTAAGTTATTATTACTTAGCTTAAATAGGGGTTATAAACTATTACTATAGCCCTACTCTAAGTCCTATATAAAGATATATATACTGTAGTAATTACTTCTCTTTATTATTCCCTTAAGTATACTATAAAACTTAAGGTATTTCTAGATTAATAAGTTTACCCTATAATCCCTTTTATTATCCTAGGTATCCTCTCTTTAATAATTAATATTAGGGGGCTAATATACTTACTTAATACTATTATTATTAATATAAATAATAATATTATTATTATAATATAGTTTAAAAAGCTTTTATTATAAAAATAACTTAATTTTAAGTTATACTATTTCCTTAAAGCTAGTATATATATAATTTATTAGCTATATTAGGCCCTTAATATCTCTCCCATAGTTCTAAGGGTAGGGCCTATAGGTAGTAAGGAATTAGAATATAATATAGTTATAATAATTATACTAGGGTATTTACTTAATTAGGCTTACTAATAGGTAATAAAGCTATATCCCTTTAATTAGCTATTAGGCTAAATTAGTATATTATTAAGATATAGGGGTACTACTCTCTTACCTTAGGTATAATATTATATAACTTTAGCATAATATAGTATAGCTTAAAATTAGCTTAATAAGGTTAGTAATTATATATAATAATGGGATTAGTAATTATATATAATAATAGGATTAGTATTTATATATAATAATAAAATTAATACTTATATATAATAATAGGGTTAGTAATTATATATAATAATAGGATTAATTTATATAGGAAACCTATAAGTTAGGGATTTAAAATATATAATTCTTTATAGTAAAAAGGAGGATTAAAAAATTATAGTTAAAAATAAGAATTAAGAGATTATAGTTAAAAGTAAAGTTAAGAGACTATAATTAAGAGTAAAAATTAAGAGATTATAATTAAGAGGGAGGATTAAGAGATTATTATTAAAAGTAAAATTAAAAATAGGAAATCTTTTAATATAGAAGTATAGTAGGTACTTATATCTTATCTTTAGTAGTATAATATTATATATTATAGTAATAGCTTTACTATTATTAAATAATTATATATAAAAACTAATTAACCTTCTTATTATTAGGTAGCCCTATTAAAAAAAAAGTAACCTTTTTATTATTAGGTAGCCCTATTAGAAAAAAAGCTATTACTATTAAATAACCATATATAAAAACTAATTAACCTTCTTACTATTAAGTAGCCCTATTAGAAAAAAAACTAAGCCTTTTTCTAATTAAAGATATCTTTAATAGTTATATATAGTATAAAAACGGAGTAACTATTATATATAAAAACTTACTAACCTCCCTATTAGTAATAAGCTAGCCTATATTATCCTATTATAGCTAAGGCTAGCTATTAGGATTACTAAGCCTCTTTATTTACTAAAATTCTTTAATAATAATATATAATTAGGAATATATAACTACTACTTTCCTTTCCTACCTTATACCCTATACACTATAGGCTAATACCTACTATATACTATAGTCTAGCCCCTAGGGCTAATAAGATAATAACCTTATAGCTATATTAACCTAGGTATCTTAAAGGTATATAGGGTAAAGGTAAGAGGAACCTTAGTATTAGGTATAATTTAGTCTATTTATCTTTATACTTATCTATATAAGGATAGGCTAATAAGGGCTCCTATATAATTATATTTAACTTAAACTAATTATTATTATATTCCTATATTTAATACTAAATTAGGCCCCTAACTTAATAATAAAATATAACTATTAACTTTTAAATTAACTATAAACTTCCTATATAAGCCTTTAATAATATAATATAAAGTATACCTTAATATACTTACTAAGTTACCCTAATAGTAGAATAATATAATTATTACTTTATACTATAACCCCTAAAACTAAAGTCCTTTAAGACTTATTTAATTATTTATATATAGCTATTATTACTAATAGGGAGGTAAGAAATTAAACCCCTTTATAAGCTTACCTTAGTACCTATAGGATATATAATATATAATATAATAGTTTATTTCTAACATAGAAAATATATATATTAGCTATAATAGGCTTACTAGTAGCTACTTCTAGTATTATAGGGGTATATAGGTATATTATAACTAAGCTTATTCTTATTATTACTAGTCTTATTATATAATATAATATTATAATATATCTAAATTATCCCCCCCTATATATTATAGATTAGTAATATTTAGCTTATAAATAGAAAAACTAGTTATACTTTTTTTATAATATTCCTTTTTCTAAAATAAAGAAAATTAATATAAAAAAAATAGGTACCCTTATATAGTCCTTTTCTTATAAGTAGGTATATATTTTACTAATACTATAGCCTATAAGTTCTAAAACTACTAAGTTTAAAAACTAATACTACTACTATTTAGGAACCTATTCCTATAGTATAATAGGAAATAGCCCTATATTAGTATACCCGGATAATAAGGCTCTAGTAATAGGGTAAATAATAAATAATAGCTTTTAATATTTTAAGATAATAAGGTTATCTTACTTATTATAATTTAATATATTAAGGAGGTTAAGGCTACCCCTATATCCTAGTATAGTAAGTTATTAAGGTAATAGTGTTTATTAGATACTTAGAGGGTATATTACCCTAGGTATAGTAAAGTAAATATAATTATAAAGGTTATTCCTATTTATAATATAATACTATATTTCTAAAATATAAAATTATACCTTACTATATAATTACCTAATATAATAGCTAATAGGGTATAGTTTTATAGTAATAAGATAATATATAAATATATTTAAATATTATTCCTATTATTAAGGAAATTTATTTAATTATATAATTTTATAGTAAATACTTTACTTATAAGGATATAAATTTCTATTATTTTTATTAAGAACTTTTAAGTTAATATATATAAAAGCTTTTTCTCCTTTATACTAAATTATATAATTCTTACTTATAAAAGTCTATATTTTAATATTATAATTATTATTAGAAAGCCTATAATTAACTCTTAAAATAGCCTTTTCTCTCTTTATTAATATATATAGGCCTTAAATACTATTTTTATTATTAAAATACTTATAAATAATACTTATAAGACTTTTCCCCCTTTTATTAACTTATATATACTCTTACTTAAAAAAGTATAAACCTCTTAATATTCTATTATTAAGAACTTTATTAACTTATATTAGTAAAAGCCTTACTTATCTCTTATTAACTTATATTAGTAAAAACCTTATTTACCTTTTAATAATAAATATTAGTAAAAATCTTATTTTTTTTTTTATTAACTTATATAGATATATTAATATAAAATTATTTATTTTTATTTTAACTTTATTTACTTTTATCTTAATCTTATTTACTTTTATTTTAACCTTATTTACTTTTATTTTAACTTTATTTACTCTTATCTTAACCTTATTATTTTCATCTTAATTTTATTTACTTTTACCCTAACCTTATTTACTTTTATCCTAATATTATCTTCTCCTATTCTAAACTCCTACCTAAGCCCTAAAAATACCCCAAAAACCCTATTTACTAGCTTTTACCTAGGTATATATCTACTATAGGTAATAGATAGCCCTAAAAGCCTTATATTAATATAAAGCTAAGTAATAAGGCTAAAAAGAAATTATAAATAAATATTATAAACTTTATATAGAATACTAGTATAAAAGTTATTAAAAAGCTTATTAATAATAATAGGATTAGTAGTAAGGCAATACTAGCCTTATTATATAGCTAGGCAGGCTAAACTATAGGTAATAATAATAATAAATTATAGAGCTAGATTATAAACCTAATATAGAAAAATATAAAAATAGAGGATAAGGTAGTAAGTATTAGTAATAATAAGCTTAAGCTTATAAGTAAGTAGGTAAATCTTTACTAATTTATTCCTAAATCTAAAAAGCCCTATATTATTTATAAGGATAATAAGGATAAGAATAGGGTTAGTATTATAGTCTACTTTAATATATTTAATATATTTAAAATACCTTATTACTTAATATACCTAAAGAATATTATTAATATATATATAGCTAGTATTAATTATATAAAATTATTTTAAAATAAACCCTTTATAAAAATAGGCTATAGAATAAGTAATACTAAGAATAAGAAATAAGTAGATTTCTATACTAAGGCTTAGTATAATATTTTTAAGCCCTATAGGGTTTAAATAAACTTTATTAAAAATAGTAATTATAATACCCTATTATATATAATATTTTATTCTATAATAGAGTTACTCCTTATATTAAGGAGAGCCTCTAGTATATCCCTAAACTTAGCCTTATAAGTTAGCCTTTATAAAAGGAAGTTAACTTAATATATACCCTTAAGTATTTACCCCTAATTTATAGCTAGTAATTAGGTACTTAGCTATTAATTTATAGCCTATAATAAGATCTTAATAGCCCTTTACTATTAAGTTACTTAGGATATTATAATACCTTAAAAGTAGTAGAAATTACTACTCTAATAATTATATAATACTATATTTAATCTTATAGTAGTATAAATAGTTAACTTATACTATAATAATAATAGCCTTAAGGAATAGGTAAGGTATTATAATAAGTAAAATCTGGATAACTTAAGAACCTCTATACTCTTTATAATATACTTAATTAGGGATAATAAACACATAATAAGACTTACTAAAAAGTAAATTAGAAATTATAATACTACTTTATAATTTAAAAAGTATTTTAATAAAAGACTAAGAAGAGTATAAATAAATAATAAAAAAAACTTAGAAAATATTAAATACTATAAAAAAGAATATAATAAGCTAATTAAGGCTATCTAATAAGCTACTTTAAAATATCTTAATAAGCTAAGTAAGAAGGAGATAAATAGGTATTTCTTTTACTATAAGGTACCCTAGCCCTTCTATAAAAATAAGTAATAGTTCTTCCTAAAATAAACCCCTAATTACCTTATTATAATAGTACTTAAAAAGGTTAAGTATAGCTTTAAGGACTATAATAGGGCTATAATTAAGTATAGCCTTAATAAACTAAATCTTTATAAGGAGGAGAATTAGGTATGGATTATCTTCCTAATATTTATAATATTTCTTAATTAGCTTATAATTATTAAAAAGGCTATTAGATTAGGATATAAAAAATAGGCTAAGGAGCATAGGTAGGAGTATATATATAATAACTATAACCCTAGCTTTATAAAAGAGATTACCTATATACTAATAGATAAAAAGGGTAAGCCTATTATAGCTGCTATAAAATATAATTATTATTTTATCTATAATAGCCTTAATAACCTATACCTTAATATAATATCTGGGTATAAATAGGGCCTAATTAGTAAATAACTTAAAACTAAAAACTCCCTAAAATATAATAGTAATAATAAGTTTAACCTTATTAACTCCTTAAATAAGGGTATATAGTAGATATTATTCTCTAATAATATAATAAATATAGTATTAGGTAAGTAATACCTATCCCTTTTCCTAGAAAATAAGTCCTACTAGCTCTATACTATTACCTATAGGCCGCTAAATAGGCTTAATAACTCCCTAAGCATATATATATAGCTATTACCTAAGCTAGAAAAGTACTACGGAATACTACTAAAATACCTATTCTCTATACCCCTCCCCCTAGTATTAGCTAATAAAATTATAAGTTAGGAATTTAATAATAATAATAGCTAGCTATACTACCTCTTATAAAGCTATATATTACTAAAGTATTAGTACTCTAATACTTATTAGGGTATATTACTAGGTATATTACTTTATTACTATATTATATAGTATTATAATAAAGATAGTAAGCTTATATACTACTATCTTAATTATAATATATATTTTTACTTTAAGGACCTCCTTATATACTATTAGGAAATAACTTACTATATAATTAAAAAGTACTTTAAGGTAATACTTAAGTTCTAAAGGAACTTTAGCTATTATATTATCTAGTATAGCGCTAGCTATAAGTATAGCCTAAGTAAACTTTAGTTTTATAATTTAAAAAATCTCTAATACTATATTTATACTTATAGTATCCTTATTAATAAATAGGGATTTCTTTATATATATAAATACTTTCTATACTAATTTAACTTAGAAATTAATATTATTATATACTAAGCTAATAAAAACTATAAAAAGTAAATAAAACTACTAAATAATATAGATAATATTAAGTATAAAAAATATAAAAAATATAGCCTTTACCTTAATAATAATCCCTTACTTAATAGGTTATATAATAAGTAATATATAATTATCTAGTATTATAATAATAGCCCTAATAAAATAAAGATAATAATAGTAAATAATAGGGTAATAGATATAAAGAAGTAAAAGGCTAAGCTTAAGCTCCTTAGATTACTATATAATAGAGAGGTTAATAGTCTCTATATATTTATTAATTAGGCTAAGCTATTAGATATATTACTAAAAAATAGGTATTATAGTACTTATTAGTAAAAGCTACTATAAAGGGCTAGTAATATAAAAAGATATATAACTAGTAAACCCTATAAGGTAATAGAAAAGCTATTTAAGTTCTTTAGGTTATTAGGGGTTAAAGTTATTATTATTATTTAACTACTTTAGGTAGCCTATTATAAGTAAGACTTATAGGTAGTATTAAATTTCCTAATTAAATATTTCTCTATAAAAATCCCTATTAATAAAAAAGAATTCTATAAAAAAATAAAAAAATATTTTAATATTAAATCTCTAAGAAGATTTATAAAATAAAAAAAGACTATCCTAATATACCTTAAAAACCTTAATAAAAAATATACACTTAGGCCTTATAACTATATAGATTACTATATACTAAAATTAGTATAAAGCCTATATAAGGTATAAAATAGTTAATACTAAATCTCTAAAAATTACCTCTAAGTTATAGGATTTATTAATAATATACTAATATATATAAGTATTAAGAATATTATAAATACATAAAACTAGATTAGGATAGTATATAAGATTTAAAGGTATTATAATACCTACATATAGGGAAATACTATACTAAAATAAGGGCTAAAAGATAAGGGTAATATAGGGCCCTTACTTCCTATTCCTAAAAAGTAATAAAGATAAGGGTATAAGTAGGTAGTAAGTAAGAATAGGGCTATAAAGAAGTTAGTATAGAGGTTTATAACCTATAAAGTAACTAATAAGTAACTTATATTTAACCCTTTTAAAAACATACTAATAAAGCAAATATATCTATATATACCTCTTATATATATAAAAAATTAACTTTATTAATTAAAATTTATATTACTTAAAATTAATTTAATAAAAAAAAGGGTATTCCTAATATTCTAATATATCTTTTTATCTTAATACTAAGGTTTTAGTTATAAAAAAATTTATATTAAAAGTTTAACTAAGGATAATTAAGTATCTTAATATTTTAAAAAAGTACTTATAAGTAATTAAGACTTCCTATAGGTATAAAGTAATTTAGGCCTTAAAAATATACCTATTCTATTTTACTTAAATAATACTAATATATAAGTATATTTTAAATACAAATACCCCTATAAGTAGACCCTTTATATTAATATAGAAAAAAGTATTAATAATTAAAAATAGCCTAATTTTTTTAATTTAAGCTTAAACTAAATTAAGATAGCACTTATATTACTATACTTAAAAATATTATAAAAAATAGTAAAATTTAACTAGGTATTATAAAAATATATACTTTTAATATATATTTTATAATAATTACTATTCTAATTTAGCTAAGCCCTAAATTAAAAAAATTAGGTTATTTCTAGCTATTTATATTATTATAAGGGGCCTGGCTATAAAGTAGTCTATAATATATTAATTAAATAATATATATTAAATTTAAAGGTATATAAATATATTTACCTTATCTTTAAGAGGTTAAATATAAGTTAGTATATACCTAAGTACCTTATACCTATAGTATAAGCCCCTAATCTTACTATAATAACTAACTTTACCCTTATATCTATATACTTATAGGCTATATATATATAAATAAAAGCTAACTAATAGTATTACTATTATTAGAGTACCCTCTATAAGGACCTTTATTATATAAGCTAATAATATTATAGCTAATATATCCTCCTTATAAGTCCCTCTCCTCCTTTTTTCTATTAATATTTCCTATTAATACTAATAATATTTAAAAATAAATAATACTAAAAATATATAACTATAAGTAATATTAATACTATTACTTCTCCTCTTAATCCTCCTTACCCTATAAAACTTATTATTAAGGGCTTAATATCCTTTATAATATTTAATACTCCTAAAATAAGTATATTTTCTATATAGGGGTATTAGAAGTAGTAAGAAGTTATAATAAATTAAAGATAATATCTATAACCTGCCCTATAAGGGTATAAAATTACCTTTAATAATTTAAAATATAATTCCTTTTTTAAGTTTTAGCTTAGGGATTTATTAGATATATAAGTACCTATTTAGGAATTAGTAACTTATCTTAATATACCTTTTTATAGAAAGTAAATATAAGGGGTTATTATTATAATCTAAACTAGATAAAATATTATTATTTTCTTTAAATTTTAATAAGGTTATTAGCTTTTAGCCTAATATTTTAGGTAATAAAAACTATTATCCCTAACTTATATTTATATAAATATTATTACCTTTATTATTTAAGTACACCCTAATAGGAAAGTACTATAAAAAAATCCTACTTATTATAATTATTTTTAAACTTATAAAAACTAATACTAATACTTATAAAAGGCTTAAGTAGGTTTTAATATATCCTAAATAATAGTATTAAAAACTATATTATAGCTAACCTTAATACTAAATTTTATATAATTACCCTACTTAGCCTAATTATAGTAAATATATATAAATTATAATAAATATATATACTATAATAAACCCATATAAACTAGTAAACCTATATTATAATAGACCTATAAAGTACCTATATATAATAATACTAGCCTAATATAAATATAATAAATTATAAATTAAACCTAAAATAGCTCTAAAAAATATATATCCTAACTATACTAAAAGTACTATAATATAAGGGTATTATAATCCTAACTTACTATAAGCCTAAATACATTAACCCTAACCTTATATTTACTCTTATTTACCTTACTATTAAAATATAGCTCTAAAATATCCCCTTTAAGAAGCTATAAGTATATTATAATAATATCCTTAAGTTACTTATGTATTTATAGTATAACTTTTCTAATATTAGCTTAAAGAACTTATAAGTCTAAATTATTAACTATACTATTAGCTAAATTACTACCTTTATAACCCTAGAAAACATAGCTTAAAGTAATAATAGGTTTATATATATATTAAAGCTTAAGTTCTAGGGCCTTATTAGGCTAAAAGTTAGTCTCTTTACTATATATATAGCCTTCTACTAGGAGTAGGGTAGTATAGTAAATTAGGTAAATTAATTATACCTTAATAATTATTATATTATTAAGCCTATTCCTAGGAATAAATATATATAATATAGGTATTTAGGATAGGGTTAAGAAAAATATACTAAAAATAGGGGGAATATAAAAATAGGAAAAATAGTAAATTATTATTTTTAAATAAGGCTACCCTAATAATTATAGGCCTAAATAGGTATAAATAGAGTTAATATTATATTATATATTAAAAACCCCTATACCTATATTTCTATAGCCCATAATAATTATTATTAGGATTACCTATAATACTATTATAATTTATAAATTACTTATACTACCCTTAATAAGAAGTAGGATAAAAAATTATAATACTATTTACCTAATTTAAAGCCCCTTTTTAAATATATATTTTATAATATATCCTTAAATACGGATTTTTAAATTTTAGAATTAATAATTACCTCTTAAATACTATTTATTATCCTATACTTATAGGGGAAGAATACTTCCTTATATATAGGAGAGGAGAAATACTTCCCTTTTTACTCCTTTTTTTAATTTTAAGTTTATATCCCTTACCTCTTTCTTTAAAATTAAAATTAAAGGCCGAAATTATAGGTTAAGATTAGTAATTAAAACTAGAATTTATTAAAATATTACTTAAAAGCCCTAAACTAAAAAAAAATACTATAAGAAGGAAAAGGAAGGAACTCCCTTTTAGTTAGTAGATAAAGTAAAAGACTTACTATAGGGGACTAGAGGGAGAATCTTTTTAAAAGTAAGTTACCTTATAGGGAGAACCTCCTAGGAGAGCCTAGTTTTACCTAAAAGATTACTTTAACTATATGACTACTTTAACTCTGTAATTACTTTAACTTTATAACTACTTTAACTCTGCTACTTTAACTCTATAACTACTTTAATTCTGTAACTATTTTAACTCTGTAATTACTTTAATTTTATAACTACTTTAACTCTATTACTTTAACTTTATAATTACTTTAACTTTATGATTATTTTAACTCTATAACTATTTTAACTTTACTACTTTAACTTTATAATTATTTTAAGCCTTTAAAATCCTATTATAATTTATAAGTAATAATTTAGATTTAATTATATAGCTTAAATTAATTATCTAACTAAAGAAATATATTAATTATAATTTTATAGCTTAAAGGCTAAGTATATAATAGCTAGATAGTAATTAATAATAATTATATTTATAGCCTTCTCTTAAGCTTATTAATATATAATCTAAAAACTATATATATATAGGTTTTATTATATAAGTTAGCTAATCTATTATAGTATTTCCATATAAAATTAAAAAAAGAGATTTCCTATATCTACTATATTAAATACTTATTTTTAATATATCTTATAAGTACCTATATATTACCTATGCCTAATTAAAACTTAATAAAATAAAGTAATTACTTTTAAAAAAGGGGGCCTAATCTTAAATACTATACCTATTATAAAACTAGCTAATATAGCTATATCTTTCTTAATTATATTTATAATAAACTATAATTATCTTTTTTTAAAATAGGTATAGTTTCTAAATTTAATTATAGAAGTATTAAAGGGTACTATTAAATATATATATAATTACTTATTTACTCTATTTACTACTATAGTATTTTATTATTAAATATAATAAGGATTAGATAAAGATCTAATAAATAATAATTTATACTAATACCCATAAATATAAAAAATAAGCTTTACTTATAATCCTATCTCTCTTATTATATACTAGGCTAAGCTCTCTATTAGTACTTTTACTTATATAAAATTACCCTAAAAAGGCTATAATTATAAAGAATACCTTAAAGGTATCTATTTTATATATCCCTTATACTTCTTTACTTATTATCTCTAATTATTTACTAATAGCCTAAAAAATATCCTATAATAAGGGTAGCTTAAATAGGATTATTTAGTCCTACCTATTAATATACTCTATATAGCCCTAATTAATATTAGCTATTATACCTAATATAATCCTAAGTACTATTATTCCCCCCTTAATAATATCTATAACTATAATACTATTATTAATAACTAAAACTATATATCTAATATAGGATATAAGCTTAAAAACCCTATCTATTACTATTATAAAAGTAAAAAAGTACTTAGCCTTATTATAAGAACTATAGGCCTATAATAATAGCTCTAAGTTCTCTATAATCTATACATAATCTTCCCTTAGTAATAATAAGTTATTATAAATAATACTATTAATTAACTACTATAATCTACTCTATATAATAAGGAGACCTAAAGCCTAAATAATACTTATACCTACCCCCTTAAAAGCTATCTACTTAAGAGTAAGCTATATTAGTATACTATTACTAGGGTTATATTTAAGGGTAAGCTATAGGCTTATAATAATAACCTTAAGGTAACTAAGAAAATTAAGAAAATTAAGAGTAATCTTATTAACTTAAAGGCTACCCTAATATAGGTTAATTAAGAAGTTAGCTATTTTATAATACCTTTCCTTAATATACTAAAGCGCCCTTATAAGCCTATTATACTTATCTAAAAGGCTAAAGTCTAGGCTAAAGTTATATTAAGACTATATAATATAAATTACCTAAACTTTATACCTTAATAGGGTAAGAACCTAGCCTTTACCCTTAGTATTATCTATAGCTAGGTATAAGTAGGCTAGGGTATTAGGGGGCCTATTTATAAGCTAGGAGTAAACTAAATTATAGAATACCCTAACTATATAATAAGGCCCTAAGAGTAATAAAGTAGCACTTAAAAGTAATAAATAAAGGTTAAAAATTAAAATAATATCTTAATTAATAGTAAGTATAATTATCTTTATTAAAGGGAAGTTATAATTAAAAATAAACTTAAAAAAGGTATTTATAATATAAGTAAAATAAGCTATAAATAAGTACTAATAGTAAAGCCTTAAAAAGGCTATTATATAATTATCTATACTATATATCTAATTAAGGCTAAGTACTAATTTAAGCTTTATTATTATAGGGGTACCCTTAGCTATATTTAAGGCCTATAAATAGGGGTCTTATATTTACCTAATATTAAGTATTTAAGTATTTACTATTATATAAAAGGACTATATATTACTTTATAAGAGAATAAATTAAATTAAAAATAAAATTACTAAAACTACTTATTACTATATAAAAGGACTATATATTACTCTATAAGAGGATATATTAAATTAAAAATAAAACTACTTATATCTACCTAACCTTATACTATAAAGGATTACCTAAATAGTAATTATTAAGTTTAGTACTACTAGTTATTACTATAGAAAATCTAGTATAAGTAATATTAATATATTTCTATTATTAGTAAAACTATATATAATTATAAAATAAAGTATTTATTTCCTATTAATAAGCTAAGCTATACTAAAATACTACTTAGGTATATATATTTACATAATTATAATATAAAACTATATTTCTAACTATTAATTAAAAAAACTAACCTACTTATACTTTCTATTACTAAGTTATAAATAGTAAAAAAAAAAGTAATTAACTAATAAAGTTAAAAAAACTATTATATAAAAACTAAGGACGGCCTAATTATAATAAGCTATACTTACTTAAATTTAAAAACTTACTTAATTACTAATATTAATTACTAGTACTCCTATACTACCTTAATATATAAAACCTTTTTTACTATTACCCCCTAAAATTAAAAGAAAAAGGGAAAAATAAAAAAAAATAAGAATTAATTTATTAAAGTTATAAGCCCCTCTATTATCTTTAAGGAAATAAAAAAAGCCCCTACTAATTAGTATAAATAAGGAAAAAGGCTAATATATAATCTAATATAAGATATCTATAATTATTATATAATTACCCTTTTATTTATAAAGAGGTAATAAATAGTACAGATAATTTTCTTAATATTATCTCTATTCCCTATATTATAAGCCTTATCTAGGTAATTAATAAGTTTAAAAAGCTAATAACTAATATTACTACTAATAAGACCTAGTAATAATATTAATATAAGCTATTCTAATAGGGTATATTAGGGCCTTATTAGTTCCTACCCCTATATACTACTTTAAGCTATTAGGGTTTAGCTTTATAAATACTATTAGCTATTAGTAGGACCTAATATAGTAGTAAGCCCTAATTAGGTAGCCTTTACTCCTAAGCTATTACTTAATAATAGCCTAGCGGTATATCTATATAAGTAGTATAGTATCCTAGGAGTATATACTATAGTAGAGGGTAATAGCACTATATAGGTAAGTAAAGTTAACTAGTATATATATAAATTACTTAAATTACTATATAATATATACCTATACTAGCTATTTAGGCTATTAAAGGGTAAACTTAAGTATTAAAAGCTAAGTAGCCTTCTTTACTATACTATTTATATACCCGGGCCTAAGGTTCTTATTAATATTACTAGAGTATATTCTAAAGGTATATAGTAAAGCTAATATATTTATAATTTTAATAATATAAAATAGTATAATAAAATTATCCCTAGTACTAGTATTAATAGTAATCTAATCTATTAGGATACTATATATAGCCTAGCTTTATCTTAATAGGGGCTTTACTATTAGGAATAGGGTTACTTATATTTATATTACTTATATTATATATATTATATTTTCTTATTTACTAAATTACTAATCTATTAAAATTAAATATTAGTATATTATTTTACTAAGATAATATCTAAATATTTAAGGTTTACCTTCCTCCTAATTAGGCTAACTATAGTAACTTAAGTAATAAAGGCTTATTATTTTAAATATAAATAGGCTAACTAGTATTTAAAATACCTAATATCCCAAATATAGGATAACCCCTTATTACTTAACTATATTAGGGCTTTTATTAATAAATAAATTAAGGTAATACTAAAACTATAAGGATAATAAATAGGATATAAGTAAAGTAAAAGAAAAATAAACTAGCCCTACCTAGGGTATATAGGTAGGAAGAGGTTTTATTACTTATTTAAAAATAAGTTACCCTATTAAAATATATATATTTATTCTAATACCCTACCTAAAAAATAATACTAATATTAATATTAAGTTTAATATCTATAATTAGAATTTACTTTAAACTTACCTAACTAACCTTATTAATAAGTTTTTTAATAAGGTACTAGCCTAGTATAATATCTATAACTTAATACTAAGGTTCTTATTCCTAAGTAGAGTAATATTAGTATATATTCTAAAGTAGTTTATAGGCTTTATAAAGTTTATAAGTAAGATACTTAAGACTAAGTTTAGGGCTATATATATTAATAAAGATAAGTACTTTAAAAACCTTAACTCTTAGCCTTAAGTATACCCTATAACTACCCTACTTAATTATAATAGCTTAATACTAATAAACCTTTTTATAGTTTTCTTAAAAATTCCCTATACTTAAGCTCTATTAAAAAATCCTTTTAGTTAGTAATTATTTTAAAAAGTATATTTATTATTATATAAAGGGACTATATATTACTTTATAAGAGAATATATTAAATTAAAAAAATAAAATTACTTTAAAAAGTATATTAAGATATTATTATTATTAAGAGCTAAAAAGTAGTATATTACCTATTTTAGTAAATTAGCTATATTACTTAAGTATAGGTTTAATAGTAATAATTTATATTATACTATAATATACTATAGAGGTACTTATTCCTATCTACTTATATAAAAGCTAAATTTTAAGCTTTAAAGTTATTACTATAATATTCCTTATACTATAGTAATAAGTTATTTTATCCTAATTTTATTAATATAAAAGGGCTTAATATTATAAATTATTATAAATTATTAATTATAATACTAATTTATATTAAGGCCTTAAAAAAAGTAGCTTATATATCTCTATTTATATAAAATTATAGGTTTTAAGTAATTTTAGTATTATAAGTAAAGGGTTTATAGGATATCTAAGAAATAGTAATAATAAAAAAATTAAGCCTTTTATATTTTTCTAAATTTTAGGCTCTTAAGTATAATTATAGTATATATATTATTATACTTAATTAGACTTTCTTATTTTTAGGGGTAATAAAAGGTATTATAATAAGTAGTATTATAAGCTACCTAAATTTTACTATTATAGCCCTTTTATATTTATATAGGTATAAAAATATATAATTTAGCTTTAATTATACCCTAAACCTACTTATAATATATAAACTAAAATATACCTATAGGCTTTTTATAAAATCTATTAAACCTTTAATTTTAAATTAATATAATATAGCTAGTTTTAATCTAATTCTAAAAAGAATAATTTTCTTAAATCCCTAAATTTAAAATACCTATTTTAGTTTACTTTTTATTAAATAAGTTTTAAAAAAGTTAATATCCTTATATAATTTTATACTCTTATTTATATATATCTATATAAAAGATTTAAAATAAATACTATTAAGCTTTAAAATTATTATATATATAATCCTTATAATAGGGTATAAGAAGTACCTTAATTAGGGCATTTTAAAACTTATATCTATTTTTAAATTAAATAAAAACTAATAAATTATAATAATATTTATTTTAAGTTTTTTATAATAATTATACTAAATAGGCCTTATTTTATAAAAATAAGAATAATATTAAAGTATTTATCTATATCTAAAAATTATAATAATATTAGCTATTTCTTAATTAGGGTTAAGCTATTTAAAGATATAATAACTATTAATACTATAATTTATAGGCTACCTAGTAAGTATAATTAACCCTATCTCTATTAATAGGTAACCCTATAAGTTACCCTAATTTATAATAAAGGGTTATAATAGATATAATTAAGGTAATAGGGGATAATTTAGTTAGGAGTTAATAGTAAGGTTAAAAATTCTATTAGTATAATATTAAGGGTAAATTAAGAAGCTTACACATTTTCACTATCTTACTATATATTACTAGTATAAATAAAAAGTCCCTTCCTATTACTAATTACTATTTAAAAAAAAAACCTACTTTAAAAAGAAAAAACCCTACTTTAAAAAAGAAAAATCCTATTTTAAAAAGAAAAAACCCCCTAGGGATTAGATTACCTACTATACTACCCTAAATATTATAGAGTATTATAGTCCTCTAGGGCTAATTAGGATAAGGCCCTTAAAAAGCTATAGCCTATAACTATACTATACTATTATACCTTATAACTACTTAGGCTTAATAGGCTTAAAAAAGTTATTATTATTATTATTACTAATAATATAAACCTTATTCCTAATAGGGAAATATATATAATCTACCTTATTTAGCTTTATAATCTATTACTACTTAATATATTTTACTAACTACCTTAAGTAAATTATATTATCCTTCCCTAATTACTTATAAAACTATACCTACTTAATAAGCTTATTACTCATAAAATAATTAAATTTATAACTATAATAGAAAATCTAATTACTATTCCTTCTAATTATTATTACTATCTTATCCTTAAATAAATCTAGCTCTTTATAAGCGGCCCTAATAAAAAAGAATTTATTAATAAATAAATAATTCTCTATAGAAGTTACTATTATAGCACTTAAATATAGCCTAGCTAAAATAAGGAACTTACTACCTATATATAACTTAGCTAATTTTTTTAATATTATTATTATTATTAAATAAATATTATAAATAAACTTTATAGCCTTAATATTAGCTATAAATAATACTTAAAAAGAATCTATATTAGGTAATTAATTAAACTTAGGGTATAATAGCCCAATTCCTAAAATATATATATAAGAGGTATTAATAATAATTACCTTAATAGAAATAATAACTAATTAGTCTAGTATAATCTACTAATCTAAAACCTCATACCTAGTAAACCTAAGCTTAATAAACTTAAATACAGCTATACTATTACCCTAGCTTTTCTACTTACTATTTATCCTTATATTAATCTTATTATATATAGTACTTAATATACTACTACTAAGCCTATAAAAGCTAAGCTAATAGCTTAATTTATTACTTTCCTAAATATTATAAAAAAGCCTTATAAGCTTCTTAAAATTCTAGCCCTTACTATATAACCTACTAATTATAATATAGTATAAGGGTCTACTATACTTAAATAAATACTTAGGCTTAAGCTTTATTTATAAGTTTAGGTAAGTACCTAGCTAATAAGTAAAGGAAAGGCTTTTAATAATAAGGCCCTTATAACTATTAATTATTATATTTATAAAAATTACTTCTAATTCTTTAACTATAATAGTAAAGGTACTATAGTATTACTTAAACTAATTTACAATCCCTATAATATATAATAATATAACCTTATAGCATTAGTTAAGTATATATTTAGTTAATAGTATACTATTATAATATAAAATATTAAATATATAGAAAAGCGGCTAAATAAAGGGGCTATAATAGGTAATTAGTAAGTATATAATATATAATTAAATCTTATCTAAGGTTAAGTCCTATATAACTATCTCACTATTAAGAATTAGGGATATTAGTAATACCTACTTAGCTAGCCTAAGTACTAATACCCTACTAATATGCTAAACTAGGATACCTTTAGATTTACTATTATTATACTTATATATATAGTTAACTCCCTACCTTAATTACTATTAAAAGTATATTTTACTATCTTTATCCATAGTAATATATACCTATATACACTCCCTATTAAGTTTCTCCTTAATATAAAATAGCTAGCCCTTTTTTATACCTAATTAGCCTATAGTCTTTTATAAGAAGTACTTAAGGGTATTATTAGTCTCCCTTACTTATTATAAGGTAAGCTAGGGCTAAAAATATTATAATAATTATATACTAAGCTATCTTATACCTACTAAGCTACTACTATTAAATTCTTAATAAACTAAGTATAAGTATAATTATAATATTATTAGCTTTATAGCCCTATTATGCTATTTATAAATAAAAATATAGTTTATTATTAAGTAAATATTATTAAGTATAATATATATAACCTAAGTAAGCTTACTAAGTATTAACCCATAGCTTATATTACTTAGTACTTAAATATAATTATCCTTTTTAATTTTAAGGTATAGCTAGTTTAAAAGGGTATAAACTTAATTAATAGTTATAATACTACTCTTACTTAATATCCTACTCTTAATAATATCCTAGTAAATACCTATAAAGGGGATATAGTACCTATTCTTATCTTAAGTTTCTAATCCCTATTTAGCTAGCTAAATATAATTAGTTAAGTATTTACTATAAAACCCTAGGATATAGGGTAAGATCTTCACTATAGTCTTCTCCTTAATATTAAATAAGCTACTTTTAATATTAAATTCTAGTATAATTAGGTAAATTATTAAGTATATATTTCCTTTATAGTCTAAAGTCTTCTTAATAAGGTTACTAATAATATTCTACTACTACTTATTAGGGCTTAATTAGTTCTTACACTTAGTAAATAGGTATATATATTACTTATTATTCCTCTTAATTTCTTTTAGTAATTTAAGGAACTTTATAATAAGTATACTAAATAATATACTATTATAATACTAATACTAAGATAACTTCCTATATAGGTATTTAAGTTAGAGTTTACTAAAATAGGTATAATAGGTATTAAACTTATATTATTTTAAGCTTATTAGCTATATATAGCCCGCTATAACTAGTTACAGCCTTAATTATTTTAATATAAATAAGTAATAATAGGTAGGATATAAAATATAGTCTTAAATAGTAAAAAACTAGGGGGCTAGGTATTAAGGGATTAAGTATTAAAAAGTAAACTATTAGGATTAAGTATATAAATATTTTATACTCTAAGAGTTACTATTCTTAGTAAATATAAGCCCCTAATTAAAAATAGGGGATATTAAGGGATTAAGTTATTATATCTTAAGTAAAGATTTAGTATTTTAAGAAATAAAGAAAGTATTTTTAGAAATAAAGAGAAAAATAAATAGCTAAAAAATAGGTAATAAGTTAAGAGTTAATAGATAATAGGTTAAGTTAATAAATAGTAGGTTAAGTTAATAGATAATAAGTTAAGAGTTAATAAAGAGTAGGTTAAGAAAATAAAATTAATAAATAGTAAGTTAAGAGAGTAGAGTTAATAAATAGTAAGTTAAGTTAATAAATAGTAAGTTAAGAGAGTTAAGTTAATAGATAGTAGGTTAAATTAATAGATAATAGGTTAAGTTAATAAATAATAGGTTAAGAGAAGAGAGTTAATAAATAGTTAATTAAGAGAGTTAATAAATAATAAGTTAAGAGAGTTAATAGATAAATAATTAAGAAATTAAGTTTAACTAAGTTTAATTAACTTTAAATAAATAGGATAAGCTTTTAATACTAATTTTAAAATTCCTCCCCTATTATTATTTTTAATCTAGTTAATAAATAAGAAATATTAGGCTTTAATAGCTAAGTTACTCCTATAATAACTATTTTAACTACCTATTTTCCTATAACCCAGATTAATTACTATAGTATTATCTCTAATATATTATAAATATATATAAGCTAGATAGAATACTAACCTATAACTAGGGTAAGGTAATATACTTACTAGCTATATACCTAATCTATTATACTAGGCCCTAATATATTTAGTAGCCTAAATAAATAGGCTAGGAAGGGGATATTAAAGCTATAGTTTAACTTTAAGGCCTTTCTTTACTTAATAATAAGTAGTATAAGTTATAAGATATAAATAGCCTACCTACTATTATTATAAAGGTACTAGTAAGTAAGTAATATAACCTATACCTTCTTATTATCCTACCTACTTCTTAGTATTTAATTAGCTAAAAGGCTATAATATATATATAGTAAGCCTTATATATATACCTAATATTACTATCTATAATAAGCCTAACTATAGTAGTAAAGGTATTAATATCCCTAAAGAATAAGATATTATTAGTTTAAAGTATACTAAAAAAGTTAAAATAGGTAATATAATTATTAATAGCTCCTAACTAGTAAGTATAGACCCTATAAGACTTATATATATAATTAGTAGCCTCTTTACTTAGGTTAAGTATCCCTATAGGCTAGTAAGTAATATATACTAGCATAGTAAAGGCTATTATAGTAGGCTTCCTCTTTCTAAAGCTAATCTATAAGAAGAGAATAGTAAAAATACTAAGGATTACATAGGTAGTACTCTTAATAGGGTTTATAGTAGCTAAGATATAGTAATAAAAAAAAGGAAGTTCCTAAGAAAGGGGGATTTTTAAAAAAAGATAAGTATACTATTTAATAAGTCTAATAAGAGTTAGGATAGAGTATATTATTAAATAAAATATAGTTACTTAAGGGTAGGTTTTTAAGGGCTTAAAAGATATATTTAAAAGCCTTAAGCCTAGTTTAATAATTTAAAAATAGCTATCTTAGTTAGCCTTTATTTAGTATTATAATATACCCCTTTACTATATATCCTATTATTATTAAATAGGATAATATAAGAGTTATTACCTTACTATTATTAATAGGTATAATATTACAATTTCTACTAAGCTTATATATTTTATATCCCCTAATATATATTAGTTAAAAATAACCTTAGCCTAAGTAATTTAATCCCCTAAATAAATTTAATAAGCTTAATATAGGTAGTCTTATCTCCTATACCTATTCCTATAGTATACTTATATTAATAATTTATAATTTAGTAATAATTACTTACTCTTAACCTATTATTATAACCCTTAATATACTTTATAGGATAGTATATTAAAGCTAGGTATGCTATTAGCCTTATTTAGGTATAAGTATAGTATTAGGCCCTTACCTATATATTACACTAATCCTAAATCTTATACTAATATTAAACCCTATATTAATATTAAATTTAAACTTTATACTAATATTAAACCTTATACTAATATTAAATCTTATATTAATACTAAACCTTATATTAATATTAAACCTTATACTAATATTAAACTTTATACTAATATTAAACCTTATATTAATATTAAACCTTATACTAATCTTAAACTTTAATTATAGCCTAATACTAAAATTCTAACTTAATTATTAAAAGGTATTAGATAATTTATAAATTAAGTAAAGGTAGTATATATCCCTTAATAAATACTTAATATCCTTATACTTATCTCCTTTATCCTTACTACCCTTATCTAATTTTTAATACTATAAGTTTACCTAAATAGTAATTTCTATATACTATTATCTTAAAGCTAGGGTAATATATATAGTATATAATATAAAAAGGCTACTAATATATACTTTAATATTATAAAGTAAATATATTACTTTTAGGGCTAGGCCTAGTAGAACTTATAGGTAAATAATATACTTATAATAAGGGTAATAAAGGTAGTAGAGAGGATAAGGTACCTAATAGTAAATATATCTATACTAAAAAATAAGTTTAAGAAATTAAATATAAATAAGGCTAATAAGCTAATATATTTAGAAATAAGGCTATTCTATATATAAGATAAGGTATAGTTTTATTAAAATACTAGGTAGCTATAATTACTCTACCTTAGTTATATATTATATAGCTAGGTTATATATATAACCCCTTACTTAAGATACCTAGCTATAGTAGTAATCTATAAAGTAGATATAATAAGGGATATACTTTTAAGAATTAGTAAAGCCTATAGGAACCTTATAAAAAAGTATTATATTATTTAGAATAGTACCCTAAAGCCTATATATAATAAAATCTATATTAATAGCTATAGTAATATTTTCTAGTTTTAATCTAAGAACTTTAAGGTAATAGTATTTAGGATATATTACTTAATTAATTATAAGCTATAAAGGGGGATTAAGTTTAGGGATAAGTTTATATTAAGGGTTAGTAAAAGGGTTAGTATAGTACTAAATAATATATATAATATTAGTAAAGAGCTTAATAATATTTATACTAGTTTCTTATAGTACTTAAAATATATAAGCTTAGGTATAGTAGTACTAAATAGCCTAGTAAATATAGTTATTACCTATATAGCTAATAATAATAAAGTAGTTAATAAATTAACTAGTAAGGAATAGGGGTAGGGGAATAGTTAAATTTATAGATTTTATTAATTTAATTATACTTAACTTTAATATAAGGATAAATAAATTTATATATACGCCCTTATACTTATAGAGAAGTTTAATATATAGGATTATTTATAATTTATTTTATTTTATTACTTAGGCCTTAGTATTAGGGGTATAGACTTATAATAGTAAGTAGAATATAAAAGTATTTAAGTATAATTATTAGTATTATTAAAACCCTTTAACTTTTATAATAGCCTACATAATAGCCTTATAATATATAGTATAGTAAGTTAGTATTTATTTATTTAGGATTAATTTAAAAACTTAATAGTATTATTTTCTAATCTAATTTCCTATAGGTAGTTAAGCTATAGTCTAGTAAAGTTAATAGTAAAGAGTTTTACCTTAGTTATATATGGATATTTTTATATTTTACTTAAATAGTTAAGACTTATAAAAGGGAGGGGTTTTTTTTTAAAATTATATTTTAGTTTAAATATAATTATATTTTTTAAGTTCTAATTTATTAATTCCCTTATTTTATATTTCCTTTAATTTATATTTTACTTAATAGGAAGAGATATAATTAGTATAAATAAGTATTATTATAATAAAATTTATAGGTAAAATATGTTTAATTTTGGGAAAAAGTAAGTAAGAATAAGTATAATAATATAAATCTAGTTTTTTACTTTTTACTTATACTTTTTATAGCTATTATTAGGCTATTATTATATTTATAGCTATTAAGGGCTACTTAGCTTAGTTTTTTAGATTTTTAAATAAATAAGCTAAAGTATTTTATTAGTATATTATTTATTTTTATTAGATATAGAATTTTAATAGGCTAGTTAATTATAAAGTTAGCCTAAGTACTTTACTTAATAGAGCTTTATTTAGATAAGCTATTCTTAGTAATAGTGGCTTAATATAGTTAGTTTTAGTATTTAAAAAGTTAAGGGGAGAACTTATACTTAAACTTAGCTTACTTATTAAATTCCTTATTACTCTTATTATTATTAGCTTTTTTAGCCTTTTTGCTCTTTTTTATTTTATACTAGATATTATTATAGCTAGTTATTTAAGCTTAAAAATAGTATAGTAAAATAGAGTAAGTTATAAGCTAGGTTATATTTACTTTAGTTATTTAGATTTTAATAATAAATCCTAGTTAGAATAGGTAGGTAATAATATAGATTATAATAAATATTAGAGAATTACTATAGGTATTTTTATTTATAAAAGTATAAATTTTTATATTAAGCTTATTATTATAGGTTTATTTTAAGGTATAAACTTTATTTATTTAAAATAGCTATTAGTTATTATAAAGATTAGTTATATCTTTAATATTAAGAGGGTATAATATCCTAAGGGAGTAGGTATATTAATTTATAGATAATATTAATATTATAGTACTTAGTATTAAGAGGTATAGTAATAGCTTAGGTTAGATAATAAGGCTAAGGGGTAGGAAGTTTATATTAGTACTAAATTAGTAAGGGAGATTATAGTTAGGAAAAGTATAATTAAGAATAGTAATATAGGAAAAAGTAGGAAATAAAGGTATAGTTATATATCCTAAGGTTTTTTTTAAGAATATTTATTTCCTTTTTACTAACCTATTTACCTATTTATAAACCTCTAATTATAAAAGTTTTAGTTTATAGTATCCTTTTTAATATTATATTTATTTTACTAGCCTAATAGGTTATTTAAAAACTTTTAATTATAAGGTTTACCTTTTATTACTAGTATTAATATACTTAAATAGCTTTTATCCTTTTTAGTAATAGGGGGTAAGGCTATAGTTAGTAACTATTACTTATTATAAGTAATTACTAGGTTATAAGCCCTAATTAGGTTATAAATATTAATACTAAGTAGTAATATAGGTATATATATTAGGAAATAATATAATCTCTTATTATACCCCTATTATATAAGATAAATTAGGATAAATATAGTTCTACTATAGGGATAATAGCTTATATATTAATAATATTATTTAAGGTAATTTATTAAGTAATTAAAATTAAGATAATAATTAATAGGGTTTTTAAAATAGAACTTTAGGGTTTATTAATTATCTAAAAATAATAATTTATTAAATAAGTAATAATAAGGTAGTAGCTAATAAGGCCTTAATACTTATTATTATTTACTTAGATAAGTTTTATTAGTATTATTTATAGGGGTATATATTTAATCCGATTTTACTTTTTATTATAGTTAAGTTAAAATCTACTATTAATAGATATAAATATTAAAGTTAGAGTTAAATAAGGGCTATAAGATAAGGGGGGGTTTTAAGGGGGGTTAGGTTATATAAATAGGTATTAAATTTTACCTTAGGATTAGCTTTTTAGGTTTTAAGGTTAAATAGGCCTTTATATATATACTATATTAGTATTTTTATAAGGGTTAACTTAAAAGATTTCCTTAAATATATATATACTTTTAGGTAGTTTTTTAAGTAAGTTTTTGGGTAAGTACTTAATTATGTCTTTTTATAAGCTTAGAAAAGGTATTTTTTTATTAAATAAACTTTTATATAGAGTTATTAATAGGCTTTTTTATATTTATTATAAATACTAAATACTATCTATACTTAAGTAAGGTTTATTATAGTAAAAAAGGATAAGTACTTATATAAAAGCTTAAAATATAAGTAGTTTTAATAAATAATAGTTTAAAGGGTATATTATTATTTATTATAGGCTTAATTTTAATATTAACTTATAAGCTATAAAAATTTATAGCTATATAAGAGTTAGTCTTTTATTATATACTTTTATATTAGGAGTTAGGGGTTTTTAAAAATTAGATATAAGCTATCCCTTATAATTATTATATTTAAATAAGAATAAGTTTAGTATTAACTAAATAACCTTATTTATAAAAATTAGATAAATTTAAAGGTATAGTTTTTAAGTAATTATAAATTATAGGAAAGGGCTATTAAGAGCTATTATTTTAACTTAGTTAAGGGGGATAAGGCTTATTAAGTATATTTAGCCCTTATTAAAATAGGGTATTTTTAGGGAATTTTATTTTTTTACTATATATATTTTAAACTTAAAACCCTTAAGTACCTATATAGTATCTTTAAGCTAGAGTTTTTTAATAACTTATTATTAATATACCTTAAGTACCTTAAGTTATAGCTTAATATAAATAAGCTATTAATATTAGCTATTTATATAAGTATATTTTAGTATTAATAAGGGTATATATTAATTTTAGGATAGTATAAATTAAATAAATAGGTAAATAAGAACCTATTTTTAGCTAAGTCCTTATTTAGTAAAAGAATACTTTATTAAATTAAGGATAAGTAAAAGGAAGTTAGTAGAATAAAAATAATTAAATAAATTAAAGTTAAATAGGAGAAAGCTAGTAAAATTCCTATTAAGTTTATACTTAATAAGAAAATACTTATTTAGGTTAAGGTTAAGTAGGAGAAGGTTAATATAAGCTTTACTATTAGTAAGGTATTTATTAAGGGTATAGGTAAGGGCTATATAGGTTTTATATTATTTCTAATAGCTAATATAATAAGGAAGGGGGTAGTAGTTTTTTAGGCTTTAAAGGGGTGGGGTAGTAAGGTATTAAAAAGGAAGGGGGTACTAAGTAATAATAAGTAATAGTTAAAAAGGAGCTAGGTTATAAATATAATTAAGGAGTAAGAGAGATAGTTTATTTTTATTATTAATAATAATAGTAATATACTCTAACCTAGCTTAGGTTATATAAAGATAGAAAATATATTAATAAGTTATTACTAAGTAAAAAGTATAGAAATATACCTAACCCTTACCTAATTAGTCCCTATTAGTTAAGCCTTACTATCTAAAGGTATTATAGGTATATTTTAGTTAATTCTTTTAGTTTAGGTTAAAGGTTTGTATTATAGGTACTAAAGTACTTAAATAAGGTATAGCTTTTACTAAGAAGGTAGTTTAGTAGCTAGTAGCTAGTTAGTAGGTAGTTAATAGATAGAAGTTATAAATACTATACTTCTGATTTTTAGTAATAATAACTAATAGCTTTTCTTTATTTTGAAAATTGGCCAAAAATAGAAATACTTTCCTCCTAAAGCTGTATAGACTTAGCTAAGCCTTGAGGTGGTGGGGGTTGATGTGTTTGGATAGGCCTGCCGAGAGTATTGTTGAGATCACATTTTCGGGCATTGTGTGTGGGCCAGTGTGCGACCGTTGGGATTTGCGTAAAAGACTCAAAAATTCCATACTGTGGGCGTGAGCTCGACGGGCTGATTTGGATTCCTTTCCAAACTGCAGCACAGTTTGGGTTGCGGTGGTCCAAATAAGGCCGATGACCTGTCGCCTACCAATATAGTCACTTGTATGAATGTGTGTAGCAGCTTTCTGTGATTCACGTGTTCAAGTTAAGTGAGTAACGAAATATCGTGAGCCATTCAAGTTGTCCCAAGTCTGTCAGGTACAGGTTTCAGGCAAATGCACATTCCTCTACGGAAATAATCTATTGAAGAGCATCAAAAAGACTTAAGATGAACACCAGGGAAGGATATCACTGTCAAACAACCTTGCATTTCGTACAGCAATGGGATTGTATGGGTTGGCCTGTTTCTCGATGCTGCTCAAGTTTCAAAATTGCTCAATGAGCTCGCAGATAGGACTATGAGTTAATCGCAGAACAGCTCCGATAACTGCTTCCTTCTTTCTGCGTCTTGGTGACATGCGCTGCCAGACACATTTCTCCAGGCGCTAGCTAGTGCTGGCTTCGCCTTTGGTCTCTGATGTTGATAACTCGGTAGGTGCTTTCCAAATCCCGAGATGCTTCTTCGCAAGAGTTCCTGTCCCCCTGGCAAAACGTGAGTGACTCGAAAACAAGTGGACTGATGGGTGTTTACCTGTGTAAGATATTCTGGTGACCAGAGTTGGTACATGGTGTTGCCGATCAAGCTCAATCCGTAACCCTCATGGCCGAAGCGTCCCTTCAGGAACAGCTTCAAGAGAATGGGATTAATCTCCTGACTCGAGAAATACTGAATCTCCCATCCAAGGCTTGAGTACCCGTCACTGTCCAGATGCACGCCGGAGATGCGATCGATCTGGTTGTCTTCGGCTACAAATGACGAGAGGGAGCTCGCAGGACTGCGATTGGACATTCTGCTGTCCTCATGGCACAGGCGCCGAGGCGGGATTGCTGATGTAGGTGTAGGTTCGCGTAAATGTGGTCTCATGGTAGTGGTAAGATTTGACAAGCGGTAGATCCGTTTGACTACAAGTTTGAGAGTGTAGAAGAAATCCAAAGCCTCGCAGTCCAGACAACACGTACATATACGTATGGTCAAATATGAGACATGTGATTCAGAAAGTGTGCATCACAGAAGGTCAATAGTAACCTCACATCTCCACACAGATTCACTCGGGGCTGTAGCAAATTGTGTTACTTGGATCACATCAAACTCGATTTTGCTCAGGCAACCAAGGACCCTTTTCCGGTGATCGAGGTTCCAGTGGTTCACTACATCATGTGCTTCAGGTTTTTCTGAGCGCTTTACGAGCCCCTCGTGATCCTCATCCATCCATAAGTTGATTCTCGGCTTTTGTGCCCCTCAAAGTCCTCCGACCAGCACGAGCCTTTTATCGTCTTCTGTGCCATTCTAACTGCAACATCGATTTCCAATACTCGGCTATCTCATTCAGCCAACACCCAGTCTGCGATCCCCTTAGCATGTAGTTCCATAGTGTCAAGGAGCGGAACGGTAACATCCTCAGCCTTGACGATGAATTGTAGCTCCGTGCAGGCCAGAAGTATTACTTGGGCGCCGTTTTCAATCAGCCTGTTCACTACACCGGCAGCCTTGACTTTTGTCTCGTCTCGGAAAATCCCAGCACCGAGTTCCTCAAATATGGCTTTGTCCATTGCTAGTCTCTCTTCTTGATCCGGGATCAACACTTCCACGCCAGCCTTCTCGCTCAGGCGGCCCTTGATGAAGTCGTCCTCCATAACCGTCCTTGTTGCAAGCAAGCCAATTTTGGAGAGGCCTCTCCGCTTGATCTCGTCGGCCGCAGCGTCGGCTATGTGTATTAGGGGCAAGCCTCCCTCAGCTTCTACTCGGCCGGCCACCTTGTGTCCGATGTTGCAACCGATAGCAAGACCCTGGGCGCCCGCCGATTTGAGGTGGTTTGCAGCCGCAATGAACTTATCGGCCGCTGCATCCCAGCGTCCGGCAGTGAAGAGTGCGGAGGTCTCTGCATGATTGAAGGAGTGCATCAACATTGGCGCTGAGGCTGCGCCCCCGAGTTTGGACTGCACATATCTGTTGATGGAAGTGTAATAGAGCGCGGTCGAGTGGTAACTCATGCCACCGAGAAAGCCTAATGTCTTCATGCTGTCCGCTGGTCGGTATGCCGTGATGTATTTAAATGTTATTAATGGAACGCAAGAGAGATGGAAACGGAGGTCCAGGATCTCGTTGAAACGAAATTGACTTGAATGCTGTGGAAGCAGCGGAGGACTCTCGAGTGTGGTCTGGATGAGTCAACCCGCGTGAGAGGGGCAATGGCCACTGGCTGAAGACTGAAGTGGGGCTTGATGACCTGAAGGGCGCGTGCATCGCATTTGAGCAACACCAAAACGGATGACTTTTGGGGCGGTTCAGAATGTTTACTGCCACAAAAGAAGAGAGAAAAAAAAGGTCAGATTTTATCTTACGGCTACAGCCCCCTCTTCTTTTGCTCTCCTGGGTGGGTCTTCAATAAGACAACCTCCTGTAGGAGAATCTCCTTCGAGATACATCTACGCAATATCCTCCTAGCCTGATGTAGAATAACCCTTTCATATAATAACGTCGTCTGGAATGAACTCTGCTAGAATAGCCTCGTTACCCCGTAGAACGACCTCACATGGTCGAACTCTTGTGAGAAAACATCTTGTGAGACAATACATCACCCAAGGACCTATTGGCGGTTTTAATTTACTGCAAGCTTGTATTATAAGCCCACAGGGATGAGCAATAGATTTGGGGCTTTTGGGTGATGGTTGCTTTAGGACCCCATAGTCCTTTCCAGAATCCAGCTCTTGTATGGTATTCGAAAAAAGGGCCACAAGAAGCGAGGCCATGTTCGGCTTATGATCATGGTCCCATGGGACTTCAGGATGGAGATTGGGTTCATTGATGTCACCTCAGCTCCCACGGCTTGAGTGCAGCTTTTCCGGCCCCATGTTTTTCCCTTTCCTTTTCGTCGCTCAGATAAGCAGGGAAAGCAGAAATTGATTTCTGAAATTGCGACGTCACTGTAAGTGCGGCCGCGCCATTGTATCTGAACGTCTGGTAGAGAATAGGGCCTACGATGAGTAGAGGACCAATAAGTCTATGAAATACGTGTCTTCTATGCCTCCTGCAGTTAGCCTTTGGCCAATGTTTATCTCGAATACGAAAATGGAGCATTTTGCGAAACGTAGTCATCCGTTCTGCATGTCTGGTTTCCTGTAATTTTCGGCCATGATCAACAGTCCACAGTCAACTGGTAGTTCTCACAGGACAATTCCCAATGCGCAATTCCTATTTCTAGGTGATGTTGTTCTTGCGAAGAGGAGGAGCCAAGTCACAGCAGAATTTTTTTTTTCGGTTGGATAGTGAGAAGCAGAATGTGTGGATTTGCTGGCAAAACACTTGGCGTTCCCGGGCTGCCACAAATGCTGCTTCGTGGGGACAGTTCCAAGCTATCCTTTCAAGTTGTAGGTATTCTGCTCAAGCTTGAAACAACTTGCCATGCCACGGTCAACTGGAGAGCTATTCTACCGCATGAACGGATAGGCTGTGGAATGGACACTGTGCTGAAATACCGGGAGTCGAGGTTGTCGCGGTATTTCGCTGGAGAAAGGAAAGGCCATCAATAGCATGGTTTGGACCGACATTGATTGAAACAAATAGCCAGAATCTGTTGCCCCTCATCAACGCAGCATCGAGCGTGGGATGATTGGGGGCTACTGTCACACCTGTATTCCGAGGCGCGGGGGCTAGGCAACGACCTCAGGAGTCCCAGCCCACCGAATGGGCAGAAGGTGTCGGTGCACAGAGCATGTGAAGATGGATGAATGTCAAAGAACACACATGTGCAACCAGCCTGCCAGCCTGCCCCTCAATCTTACCCAGTCTACAGATGGTCTACAGTAGATCTGCCTCCGATTTTCAGAGCGATCATGACCGAAGACTGGAGCCAGGTATGAGTTCCCGCCGAGTCCACAGCTGAGGAATTTAGTAATAGTGGCACAAATTGCTTTCAATCCCACGCTGAGGAAATCCGCCCACGCGCTGCGGGGAAGAACCTGTGAAGGCTTGGTGGCTTCTCTTCAACTTCAATTCAGCAATGCTTGCTTAGACCCCTTTTCATCGAGAATCCAAGCCTTTTGAAATTGGTCTTTACGTCACTTTGCGTCAATCTCATGCAGTTGTTCGCCGTGCCATAGGTCAGGGCCAGAAGATGTGGTGCAGTCGCGTATTTCCCTGCAGCTTCGCGATTATCCGCGGAGCTGGAGAGTCACAGGAGAAGGCTGCCTGGGCCAGGGCCGGGAGGATGCCAGCATCATCGCCATTCACAGAAAACGTGTTTCTCTTGCTAAAAATTACAAAATTCCATCTTGTCACATCCAAAGGAACGACTGCCGGTTTCCACGAATTAATAGAGGTCCCCAGCAACCCCCGAGCAGGGTTGACCTCTGTTGGGTCCACTTTTCCCCCGCCTGAAGCACCGAACGTTCGGCCGTTCGGTACGGGCCCTGCAGATTCCGGTCCCCACCTTGTTGACCCCACCACCGTCGTCGAACGGCACCGAGACCGACCTGTCAGAGCCGGTTACCCTCGGCGGGACTCGCCAACACATTCGGGGCCACCTTTTCCCCGCGGCATTTTGGCTCGCCAAGGCCCTCGATCCCAGTATTGTCATATGATAGCCACATACGACGGCATGCAGAGGACAACATGTCGCATGCATGTGGGTACATAAATAACTGCACCTGCCCACCCCGCGACCGCGTCGAAAGTGGGCCGGTCAGCCAGCACGAAGCAGTAGAAGTGCCAGAAAGTACCCGCCCGTTCCGGGCATGAACATAGTCCTCCTCTCCCGCGGCCCATTTATCCCCAGGAAGAGAGGCCCGAGTAAGAACCCTGACGTCAAGGTTTGTGTCCTAGCAGGATTGAGGAACGGGACTGCATCCTCTTCTAGCCCAAAGGGGCGACGGCGACAGGCAGCTCCCAGGGTGCGCCGCCTAGTCCTGACGACTTAGATCGCTTCCCTGACCATCATGAGGGTGTAACCGTCGGAACTAAGTTGAGAATAGCGGGGAAAGAGTCGCGTCCTAAGCCACGCTCACCCAGGATCATTGTAATGTGTGACGCCCGGCCGTTCTCGAGCAGTTACGCAGATCGACATGGTCGGTGCCTACTAGAAGCTCCGCCACAGCCTGCCATATTAAATGCAGGTACCGAGTATATCTACTCCTATTCCGCTAGACCCCAATTGGGTTAAGCGTGGAAACTCATAGTATATATAATAGTATTTAAAAATCGTTTTTAACCTAGTTTTAAAAATAAAAGTTATATTTAACTATCTAATTAATATTAAATATTTTATTAGTATTATAAAAGTTCTATTAAATATATTATAATACTTTTATTATAATCTACATAGGCTTTTATTTTATTGAAAACTTATCTTTAAATTTATTAATATGTTTGAAAATGAATCATATTGATAAATATAGAAAGTCAGTCGGCCAAGGCATACACAGCTCTTCCGTGCCAGGGGCGATTTGGCTCTGCCTACAGACGTAGTAGACTTCGCCCAACGCAGTTTTGACAGAGAACTGCGGTTCGCCAGGCGGCATGTAGTTCGTATAATGCGAACGATTGCGCCATTTGGGTGCAGGGACTGAGCTTCCCAGGTGCGTCACATCGCCTGCGGACTCCCAGTCCCCCAGTTCCGAGGTGAGGGCTGTGCGGCTGCTGTATGGCCCGACAACACCAAGGTGGGTTCTCGACATGGTACACCATGTAGCTAAAGGTTTGAGCATCCAAGCTATACCCTCGGCGGCCAATTGTTGACATTGAATGTGAGCGCCTCATGCAGTCCGTGGAACCGTAGCGCTGATCTTGGACATGCCGAGCCTTCGATGTCGTCGGCATCTGTCAATGTGATCCGGGACGTGGTGTTGAGGAGAATATTTAAAGCCCGTCGTTCGCGCGGTCGATCGAGAGGTCGAGGAAGGATCTGCACCTTCAACATCCATCTCCCCAACCCCAAGATACCACAAACACAAGACGCACCCTCGTTTCCAAACCCCAAGAACCCACGCTTAGCCACCCTCTGTTGACCCAGTGCCCAATTCAACATGTCCGTCACTACCAACACCGCAAACAACCCCCACCTCACCCGCTCCTACGTCCTCAAGGATGCCGTCGAGGCACAGGACGTGTACGACTCATGGGCCCCAACCTATGACTCTGACTTGCGCGACCCGTCCCAGAACTACGTCGGCCCAGCGGCCGTCGCACGCCTGGTGGCCAAGGCGCTGGGGACCTCCACCATCAGCCCGGAGCTCCGACTCCTGGACGCCGGGTGCGGGACGGGCCTGGCGGGCGTGGAGCTCGCGCGGCTCGGGGCCAAGCACATCGACGGCCGGGACCTGAGCCCGGGGATGCTCGCCGTGGCCCGGCAGTCCGGGGCGTACGAGGGCCTGCAGACGGCGGACCTCAACAAGCCGCTCGACACGCAGGACGGCGCGTACGACGTCGTCGTGTGCGTCGGCACCTTCACGCACACGCACGTGGGCGCCGCGGCGCTGCGCGAGCTCGTCAGGGTGACCAAGCGCGACGGCGTCGTCGTCGCCACCGTGCTCGACGACATCTGGGAGAGCCAGGGCTTCAAGGCCGAGGTGGCCGGGCTCGAGGCCGGCGGCAAGGCCAAGGTGCTGAGCTCCGAGTCCGGGGACTACAGGAAGGGTTGCGGGGTGACGGCGACCTTCGTTGTTCTCAGGGTGTTGTGATTTGATTTTGCAGAGCGTGAAGCGTGAAGCGTGACAGTGACTGCGTGTGACGATGATGATGATGCTTCGTGAAGAAAAAAAGCGAAAAGTGCCATCGTGAGCTGCAGTCGAGAAACGTTGTGATATAACAAAAGACGACATGGAAATATCGGGATGCCTTCTTCTTCCGGAGTCCACTTACTGGAGCCCAAGCAAACACTGGAGCGCCGGCCAAAAAAATAAAAGTCAACTATCGCACGTCTGTCATCGTCGATCAGACATACTCGCAGACGGACAGAGACTCTCGTCGTCTCTCCGTGCCGCTTTCCTCACCTGCTTTGTGCGCCATGATAATGCAATTGGATGTGTTCTCCTCCTTGAATGAATCGTAGAGCGGGGTTCTTTGGAGTTTTGGAATATACCAAGGATGAAATCTCCGCACTTTTCCATTTTCGCGGAGTCGTGTCTATGTAGTTCAACCATTCATGGTCTTGTGCCACTTTCCCCACTGCCACCTGGCACTTCTTTGGGGCTTCCACCAATGTCACACCATTTTCTCAAGTTAAGCAAGCTAGCTTCTCCAGGCAGGTATTCCAAGGTGTAATTACCAACAACTCAAGTATTTAAACATGCTCAGCAGACATTAATGGAACATACGAATTGGATGCTTTTGAAAATTTGGAATGGAAGTTCTGAACGGGTGTGAAGAACTGCTCATCTATAGTCGAAATGAAGTGGCTCTTGAATCATACTGGATTTCTGAGAAAAACTCAGATCCACTTTTCTTTTCTCAAAGAGTGACACCTCCATTTACGCCTGGAAATCTATCATCAAATTGCTTCGTTGAACACATCTGTCCGGCCTGTGGGGGTGAACTCACACAACGCCCATACTCTGGGTCTATCCACAGAGCGCTGCAAAGCTGTGAATAGCCTCAGAAGTCTTAAGTGGGCCATTCGGGCTGATCAGGTAAGCCTTCTCAGTTAGTTTGTGCAGGATTGTAGATTCACAACCATTCTGCACAGTCAGCTTGTGCTCTTATTCCATGAGACGTGAGGACCCTCTCAAACTTCAACAAAGTCTAAGCCGGGCTATATTTGTAATCAGTGACATCTCGAGCAAGATGTGGCACTCATCCCATCACTAAGGATGCGCTCAAGGAGGCCCTTGTCTCTTATAGCTATACCTTGATTCCGGCGACGCCGCCATATCCATATCGAGAGTGGATACGACCACATAGTCCTTCTCAGTGCGTCTGTCATCTCTGCTTCACTGCCACCGGTATGAGCAACAGGTACACCGTCCTTGAGAGGCAGTGTTCGGACAGCATACCATTCTGAATTCATCCAGATATACAAAGTGGTATGGTTTTGGACATTGATTTATACCATTGTATCTTACTGTCTCATATGATTGAGCACCAGCTATTCTGCTGTGAGACATTCACAGAATTTTAATGTAATGACTTGTCTGGAAAGACAGCTGATGGGGACTACAAGGCTGTAGTAGCGTTTGTCGACTTTACAGTACCTGATAGCCCCATTTTCCCTCCTGCGCTTCGGCACGAGTTGAGCAGCGGCTCTGGGTTCAGGACGCTGATTGTCGACGAGTGACATTCTGCGCGCCTTTGCCTGTGTCCCAGGGAATGCGGATGCTGATCTGGTAAAGATAATGAAGTGAACTGAGTAATTAAGGCATCATGTCAAATGTACTTTCCCACGATACGCCGGGGTCAACACCAAGATACTCGTGACTGTCCAGGCGGCGTGTATCACTAAGACACTTCTTTCTGATCAGTGTCGGCATCACGACAGGGTTGCTACCGAGGGCGAAGGCGCATGTACTCTGTTGTGCATAAGCCGACACCCCGTATCGTCACACTTGTACAATTGGCCTTTCACATCCGATTAAATACAGCCGTTGGCCGGTTTAAATGTTCGGGGACGGATGCTCTGAGCACCGAGTCCGACCTCGACCCCTGTAAGTTCCGAAGTTGATCGGCGGATTCCCCGGGAATGAGTGGGGACTCCCTGGAGCTCCTACCCTTGCTGCAGCCTCCAGGCCCAATGAGACGCTGAGAATTACCAACGGGAGCTTGTTTGGCACCGAAACTTGTGCCTGAAGCACCTGAGAGCACTAGCCTTTGACAGGTGACGACAGCGCCCGGCCGACAAAGTGGAAATGGCGAGCAGTCCGCACCAGAGCTTGCTAAGCAGCATCAGCCGAGGCGAGGGGTGCCCGATCGTACGACGGCCCTGATGGTGCCATCCTGTCCCTCCTCAAACAGCAACAGCCAGTAGCTCAGCAGCAAAAGTCGGCAGACGCGCAGGAAGCAGCCCATAGGCAGACCGGAAGCACACATATATCGGCACACTCCTGGAGGGCAGCCGCATTCCAATATTATTGTTTGACCGCCAACATGCCTTCTCTTTTGACCCTTTTCCTGGGAGTTGCCACACTGCTCTTTGGCGTCTTTGTGTCTCGATCACCGTTCATGATGGCTACAGCCCCGGTCTCCGGATCCAACCCCTGGGCGGACCAACCCATGAAGCTTGTTGCGACTCCCCAGTACGAGACCAAGAAGGTATGGCACCACCCAGCTCACCGTTCCAGGCACGCGTGCTCTCCCAATTGGACGAGGACGAGACAGCTAACATGGACTGCCACTCCTTGTACAGACGGACCTCTTTAGTACAGGCGCAACACATATGGCCCTGTTGCACAATTCCATCTTCAGAGGATACAACAGCATTTACCTGCAAGCCCCACATGTCCAGGACGCGGACAAGGCCGACTTTATCGGCTACGCCTTGACTTGGTTTAAGTTCGTCAAGTCACACCACGATGACGAGGAGGAGTCCCTGTTCACCAAGATCGAGGAGCTTCTCGACGACAAGACCGTCTTTGAGGAGACACACAAGGAGCACGGTACGTCGGGGAACCCCGCCTGAGCCCGGAGGCTGTCCACAACGCACCCGTCAAGCTCAAAGCAAAGCACAGCACACTGACCCCCATCACCCACAGAGTCCTTCCTCCCCGGCCTCGCCGAGTTCAACAAATACCTACTGTCTGTCCAGCCCAACCCGCAGACCCTCGACCCGACCGAGCTCGTACGCATCATGGACGGTTTCGCCGCCAACTTCGAGAACCACTTCCACTCCGAGATCAAGACGATCGCCAACCTGGCCGAGCACCCGAACGCGCCCGCCCCGGACACGCCCCGCGCTGCCGAGGCATCCAACACCTTCAAGACCTGGGGTAAGAGCACGGTCACAAAGGCGGGCACGACGGACGTAGTCCCATTCTTCCTGTTGAACCTCGACCGGTCTACCCAGTTCGAGGAGGGCCAGTGGGCGAACTGGCCGCCGATCCCTGCGCCTATCAAGTGGGGGTTAATAAACATCGGTGGCTGGATAAACGGCAACTACTGGAAGTTCTCGAGCTGCGACGCTTCGGGCGCCCGGAGGGAGCTTTATGCCCTGCAGGGCGAGAAGGCCAAGGCATAGTTGCCCACCGGCCTAATCACGCTGTTTTTCGCGAGCTTGTGGTTTTGTGCTTTGTACTATCCAGTCTGAACGCATTGTTACTTGGACTTGGTGCGGGTGGGAATTGGCGTTATTGGGTTGAAGAATTGATATTATATGGCACCTTTGCAGTTGGGAGGGCCTGTCACTCATTGCTCCGGCGAGAGCAAAAAGAACGCCACTATTCAGGTTTGTAGAGTCGAATAGGCGTTTGTTCACGCCCTGGACACCGAGTGACCGGGCACCTAACGCCAATCAACAGCAGAAAATGATCATTCAATCTTTGTTGCTGCAGCTACCGCGGATGAGATTTGCTGGCGCAGGTAGAGCTGAGTGGTGGCAATGCCTGGGCCGTTGTTGACCTGGACATCTAAATGCGGTTCCAACGTGGCTTTGGTATGGGAAATGCCAGGCAACGTGGGCTTCGCAGACGGGAATGTCGCATCCTATTGCCACGCCGCTGTTTGGGTCCTGCCTAACTAAACCAGGGACGGTCGGTGCTGCCATTGCACTTGACTTCTGCAAGGTTGGAACCAACTTGGCTTTGCTATTTCGGTGCACAAATAGGAAGGCTGATCCAAGCCGCCTGCCGTACTTGAAGGGTTGTGTTTCCGGGTCCTGACCTCAAAATCTCCCATCCGACAAAGTCTCTCTCTGCCGCTCCCGTTTCTGGCTCTTTTGTCTTGGTCCATTTTTAGATCTCCGTTTTTCGTCGGGACCAGTCCAAACCGTCCTTTCTGCACATGACCGAGGGAAGGAAGCGATCTTCTGCCTTTGTCCGAAGTCACCAGAGCTCGCCGAACGGGCCCGCTCGCATCCCAGCCCTCGATCCAGTCCGACCTGCTCCCCGCTTCTTAACATTGATCCCGCGCGTCCTGCTGGATGGCAACCTGCGAGCCATAACTCCCATCACCCTGAAGACAACCTTGGGCCCCGCTTGATAGTTCAACAGAAGACTCAAAATGGATATGTCAGGCATGGACATGGGGACGATGTCGGAAATGTCGATGAGCTCAACAGCAACGACATTGGCCACGTCGACGACCGCAACGGCCATATCTTCTGTCTCATCGACAGCAACGAGTACGGCAAGCAGTACGGCCACTGCTGCAGCTACAACAATGTCGACTGGTATGGGGCCGATGGGGATGGGAATGAGTATGAGTAGCGTTGTGGGCAGTGCCGGAAGAGTCTGCGAAATACAAGTGTGTACCTCGGCCTTGCTTGATCACGATAGGCAGTCATTAATCCGCACTGGCCCACACGCTTCAGTATCAGTAATTGAACAACTGGCTGACTTGTGATACCCTTCACAGATGCTCTGGAACTGGCACACCGTCGGTGCATGTTTCGTCACGCCACAATGGCAAGTCGCATCCTCAGGGGCAATGGTGGGCACCTGCTTTGGTGTCATTTTCCTTGTAATGGCCCTGGAGGGACTCCGCCGCAGCACAAAGCAATTCGACCGCTACATCATCCAGAAGCACAGGGAGGCCGCCGAGGCCAGCTACCACCAGGTCTCGCCCACGGCTCCGGCGGACGCGAACAGCCACACGCTGCCGGCCCCCGTCACGGCTCCGACCCCCGCCGAGTGTTGCACGGGATCCAGGAAGTCTAGCTCCACGGCCATGGTGCCTGAGTGGACGGGGCTGGTCGGTGGTGGCGACGCCGCCGCCAGCGTCAAGGAGAAGCCAGCCTTGGCTGCGCGGACTGCTCGGGGCCCCGCTGCCGCTCCCGCCGCTGGGGGGATAACTGTTGTCCCAAGCGGGGAGCCGGGATGCTCTGCGCCGTTCCGCCCCAATGTGTGGCAGCAGATGATCAGGGCGCTGTTGCATGCGGCACAGTTCACCGTCGCGTACTTTATCATGATGTGAGTAACTTACCCGCCCTGTATTGATGCCACGAAAGGCCCAAGGACTTAGCTGGGGGATTTCACTTGCTGACAAGTGCTTGAACCGTATCAACAGGCTCGCGATGAATTACAACGGCTACATAATCATATCCATTGTTGTGGGTGCTTATTTCGGAGCCTTTATATTCTCCTGGGAAACGTTGTGGGAGGGGCCGAGGTTGAACACGAGCGCGTCGGAGGAGCCAACCATCTGCTGCTCATGAGGCGTGATGGTTGACTAGCTGCACAGGTGTGGACAAAGACGTCAAGGCAGAGTAAGAAAGATGGGGGTGACTATTAGTTGAACTCGAGCAAAACTGTATCAAGTCTGGGTGCGCGGCGCAACTGCTGCCCCCTGTGTATTCGGTATGCGGTATTGGTCTGCTTCTCCTAGGTCTGGATTTGCGGCCTTGTTTGAACCTTGGCGTTGGTGGCTGCGAAAATGTTACTCTCCTTCAAATAGAAACGTGGATCATTCGGTGATTTGAATCCAATGGCCGAAATCGCAATTGCCCTCGTCCATCGTCTCTTCGAGGAGTTGACGTGGAGCAGGCCGGGAGAGAGCAGAGCAGCTGCCGACTGAGCGGTTGCGATCGATGCTGAGTCATCACAGTGCATCACAATGCGACGGTGATGATGATGAGTATGATTAACGCCATGGGCCGTAGGCCAGTGGCAAAGCCACCTAATCCTAACTACTAAGGGCCGCCACACGTGGGGCATAGGGCGTAACTAAGGACAGTAACAGCTAACTAGGTGTAGGTACATGAGAAAGAAGGAAACAGGACTTCCAGGCCATAACAACACTCAGTAGCCTAGGTAGCGGGCTAAAAGAGTACCTGAAGAGATTGGCAAACCCTGTCAAAGACAACAACTTTCCACCCCAACCACCCAGAGAGCTGCCATTCTCTGTAAGTTATGTTATAGGCTTCGGAAAGCTCTTCAAATTCGACTCCCAGGCCCTCTGTCAATATCGAGAACGCTGAAGAAGCAGCTGTGAACGCTGCCCGGTCGTTCTAAGCCAGATTCCTTAAGACTTTTGCCGATACTGATTGCTCGAGTTTTCGTTTCCGTTCTTAGCGCTAGGGAAAACCTGCCCGGGCAGGAGAAAAACCTAACGCGGCTTGTACCGTAACACAGGTGCGGATATGGTGTCAACTAGCAGTTGGAACTTCCCAGAAAGGACTGCTAGGGCTTTTCGAGTGGGGATGCATTTGTTTATCGTTTGCTGAGGAAAGGGTAGAGGCGGAGGTGGTGGTGTTGAGGACAAATTGCGTCGAAAAGTCTTCGAAAATGGGCGCCCGTTAGGGATACGGACGTTCTGCCATACTGTTTCTTAGCAAAGTGGTCCGTGCACACAAGCCAAGAAAAAAGTAAAGGAGGGGAAGTTTCCACAATGCGACGGTGAGGTTCAAAAAGGAGGGATGTTTGAGCAAGACGACAACCCTGCTGACCAACCATCTGTTCAACTCATCGTGAGCTCCAGCTCCACCATCGCATCGAGTCACCCCAATAGCGTGTGCCATCCCGTACCGCAGAGCAGAGTGCGCGAAGATACGAGGCGCTCACTTTCATTCTTGCGAGCCTCGGTGGCGACGATTTTGGTTGCGGCCATCGGTGCCGTTGGGCACGTTTTGGCACGGCCCGGCTTACCAAGACCGCGTTCGCCTCGGCGCTTACCATTCATTTCACAGAGTGAACACAGCAAGACTCTCTTATTTGGTTTCCTATAAGCACCACACGAGGTGTTCATTATTTCCAACCCTGTCTGTGTGGGGACCATTCCTGACGCATCATGAGCAACAAGCCGTTAGCACGCAGCTCAGACGGCTGCTGGACATGTCGTCTCCGCCGAAAGAAGTGCGACGAGGGTAGGCCTCGCTGCGCGGCATGTGCAGCCCTGGAGATATCGTGCCTCTACAACGATGAGAAGCCGGAGTGGATGGACGGTGGGGAACTGCAGACCAAGAAAGCAGAGGAGGTGAAAGCAGAGGTGAAGCAGAAGGCAGCCTGGAGAAGGGAAAGGAAATACTTGACCGGCATAGAACCTGGCATCGAGGAGTTGAGCATGGCCGATGATACCATCTCGGATTTGACTTTCACCAGCCATCACGATGAAAGCAGCGCAATAGCTGCCACGGGAGCGGACAAGGGCGCCTCATCGGCAAGCAGCTCTTGGGACTCGCCACAGAACTCCTCATCCGATGGGACAAGTAACAACACGCCCCCATCCTCGACTTCGGAGCCGGGCGCTTTTCACGCCGTGGACGGTATGTACATCCAGGGGCAGCATTTTGCCCCGCCCGCAACAACGCAAGGCGCCTCATCAGCAGCCTCCTCGACCGCAGTTGCGTACAACAGCCTCGACGAGCGTGAGCTCACATTTCTCACGAATTTTGTCGATTACGTTTTCCCTTTTCTCTTTCCCTTCTACCGGCCATCGCTGATAGAGTCTGGCCGAGGCTGGCTCCTGATATTACTCATGCGGAAGAGGACCCTGCTCCACTCGACATTGTCGCTATCCACATACTTCTTTGCAGTCTCGACCGAAACCCTGCTTTCGGGGCACGAGTCCTGCCGCGAGCACAACCTCTCGGAGCTAGAGAAACAGCACGAGCTCACCCTCAAGGAGCTGCAGCAGGACGTTGCGGTGGTGAACCAAAAAGGCGTTGGGTCAGATTTGGTCGAGAGCGCTCGGATCATGGAGAGCATCGTCCAACTGGTGGTCTTCGAGGTCGCTGTAACCCGGAGGATCGCGTATGCTGAGAGTTGGATGATGCATCTCGACGGTGCTTTCGTCATGTTCGAACAGATTATGGAGCACCATGGCTCAAGCGGCGAAGGGGATGCGAAGCACTACTGCTGGCACGCGATAACAGCGCAGCTAGGGGTGGGCTCAGCGATGCCCACCCTGGGTGTCTCGCCGTCCGGAGACCCGTATCCTTACAATTCTGACCAGGCGGCCATGCGGTTCTTCACGTCGCTCTTACTTTTCGCCGATGTCATTTCTGCCACGGCACTGGAGCAAACCCCGAGGCTGTACAAGTTCCATTCCATCTTGCTCGACTCCATCTCAGGCACCTTTGGCGCAGTCGAGATTAACGGGCCGCAGATCGACCTCGAGAGCGTCGTCGGCGTCAAGAACGATGTCGTCACCCTGCTCGCGCAGGTGGCAGACCTGCACGCCTGGAAGAAGGAGATGACAAAGACAGGGTCGCTGTCTATGGTTCAGCTCGTCACGCGGGCATCGCAGATTGAAACGCTCATCCGTGGTCTGATCGAGTGCCTGGAACAGGAGAGACAGAACGCAGCCAGCGACCAGCCCACGATGAACCCGATCGACTTCATTTCGCAGTACAACGTCAGCCTGCCCATCGTCAAGGGCTCAAACACCACCTGGACCAGCCTGGTCTGGGCGCACGCCACGCTCACATACCTCTCCACCGTCGTGTCGGGGTGGCAGCCGTCGTGCCCCGAGGTCCGGACCAGCGTGGCCGCCACGATATCCCTGCTCGCCGCCGCACCGACGCCCGCCTCAGTCAGGGCCGTCGTCTGGCCCTTTTGCGTAACGGGATGCCTCGCACTGGCCGAGGAAGAGGGCATCTTTCGCGGCATGGTGGAGGCGCTGGGACCGCTGGCGAGCTTTGGGACCATTGCGGCAGCGCTACGCGTCATGGAGGAGGTATGGGCGCGGAGGGGCCAGCTTGGGCCAGAGTGGACAATGGCTGACGGATTGAGAGGTGTTGGAACGGCTGTCATGCTCTTCTAAGGTGAATGCAGTTCCCTCTCCGGTTGCAGCCATATCAGGAACTCTGAGATGGGACAGAGCAACCGGGAACCAAAACCACGAAACCTTTTGGCCTACGGAGCTCGAGGCACACTCGGCGATGTCTCCACAATGGAACCAGCATCCCACCACATACCTTTCAATGTGCGTCAGATACTTCGAGGATCCATGGACCCGAGTGAGAACACGACCGTTCCCGATGACAGGAGATACTGCTTCGAGAGCCGGCCCGCCCTGTCCCCCACTTCCGATCTATTTGGTCTCGTATACCGGTCTGGTTTGCCATGCCTTTCTTCGCCGCTCTTGACCAGCGTGAGGCTAAAGGGCTCGTGTCTTAGAGACACAATCCAAGCGACCGGATGGCATCGATCCACCGGTCCAAAGCTCCGGTCACTATTTAGTCAGCTGCCAGAACTTCTCCACGTCTTGAGGGGTCTGTCCTTGGCAGAATTTCTAGCTTTGTTCGACTTGTCACCTGCGCCGAATGGTTACAAGATATATGCCGCAACTCACCAGGGGCATTCTTCAACGGGGCCCTGAATATCGGCCTGGATGTCACTACATCAGATTGGCCGCCCGTGGAGCTGGACACTGGAACTATGCCATCTATGGTGACAGTGTGGCCCGGATGCCTGCATGAAGATGGTTCAACAAATGCATGCCCAGGTGCGGACCCAGCTGATCGCCCTAGCTGAAGCTTAATTCAACAACGGACTGCATGGGAATCGCCCTCAAGCCTCTCTCTGGAAGCAAACGCCCCAGCCTCACTGCCACAGTCATTGTTCAGGGGCCCTGTACTCTGATGCTGGGATTGAATGTTCTTCCAGCCATCAAATTCATGCGCCGCTCGCCAGTGGCTTTACATCGGCTGAGTCTTCGGAGTACATACCGCATTCCGACTCCGTCAAAGTGAACAACCCGCGACTCGACTCGGGCGATTTGCTCATGCAAATTGTGGTAAATTGGTTTGTGCAGAATAAACAGTCTTTTTTGAAAGCCTGAGCCGCGGACGAGTTAAATTGTTGTCGCCCTTGTGGATTTGAAGCAAGGTCCACGGCGCACTGCAATTTAGCATGCTTTACCTCTGCCGAGTCAGAGCGGCCCAACCAGATTTTGGGTCAACACGGAAACACAGTTGACGGTCGATGCGTCCTGGCCCTGAACCCCGGAGTTCTAGGCTGAACCCTGATGTGTCGACTGCCGACAGGGGTGTTGCAATGCCAGCACGCCGGGTGAAGCCATCTGTATTGACTGACTCCTGACCCCTGAGAACCTCCGGGCTCTGACATCCCGCAACGGAGACCGCCATGTCACAAAAGCAGCCGACTCCGTTGGCAAAAGTCCCCTTGATCCTGTTTTTGTTTTAAAAGCAGTGGGTTTCTCCAGAATCGAAAAGGGAAACATTCTTCGATTTGCAGGCTTCGAGTACTGCACAATCGCGCCAAGCACTAAGACAGGAGAGACACGATATCGATCGTGATGGCTTCATTCTCACGGCTTATAGCAGGCGCCGCTGCCCTAGCGACAACCGCTCAAGCGGCTTCCCTCCAGCAAGTCACTGACTTTGGTCCGAATACATCTGGGACTAAGATGTATCTCTACGCGCCAGACTCCCTCAGCTCTGCGGGAAACAAGACAAACGCCCCAGTTGTCGTCGCTCTTCACTTCTGCACAGGCACCGCAGAGGCCTACTTTTCTACAACACCCTATCCGGCTCTGGCCGAGCAATATGGCTTTTACGTGATCTACCCCGAATCGCCCTATAACGGCACTTGCTGGGATGTCTCCTCGCAGGAGGCGCTCACCCACGGCGGCGGGGCGGACACGAGCTCTATCGCAGAGATGGTGTCTTACACTGTTAGCACGTACGGCGCGGACGCCTCGCGGGTGTTTGTGACAGGAAGTAGCTCGGGCGCCATGATGACCAACGTGTTGGCGGCGACCTATCCGGACGTCTTCAAGGCGGCAACAGTGTACTCTGGCGTCCCAGCGGGTTGCTTCTACACGGGGACGGTGGACGGCTGGAACTCGACGTGTTCTTCGGGCGAGAGCGTCCACACGCAGAAGGAGTGGGCCGATACTGCGCTTGCCATGTATCCTGGATATACTGGCCCGAGACCAAAGATGCTGATCTTCCATGGAACTGCGGACACGGCTTTGTTGCCCCAGGTAAGAAAGAAGAGAGGTTGGCATCACCGTTGTATTAGGCGTCAGCTGACCATGATTATACAGAACTTCAATGAGACCATCAAGCAGTGGACTGGCGTTTTCGGGTACTCGGATGTTCCTGAGCAGACGTTGGAGCAAACTCCTTCCGCCGCTTACACCAAATATGTGTATGGAGAGAATGTAGTGGGCATATATGGTACTGGAATCGGACATACTGTCCCGGTGATGGGAGATGAGGACATGGCGTGGTTTGGCATTTCTGACACTACGACAGCTGCTCAGAGGAAGCTTCGGGCATCCTGATGGGGCTGGAGGCAGCGGAAAGCCTTGCTTTTGACATGTAAATATTGACTGCAGCCTGCATATAATTACCTGGGTTAAGGCTTAGTGTGTCCCAAGACGCAAGGGGGCCAGCCCCATCGAGGCCATGGTGTGATTCTGTCTGTATTGGGCTGGGGCGGCAGCCTTTCAAAGCGGAGCCCACGCGTTGCGAGACACGAGCCTAAGACATGTGAGAGCCCGCCTCAAGCTTCTATTCCGTGTCCGACAGATGCTCGGGTATACCACAGGCTGCTATTTTTATTACCGCATCCGATCCGAATCGTCTGGTTTGACTTACATTGCAAGGTCTCGGGAAAGGCCCGGAGGGTCAGGCTGTCCAATGGGAGACGTGTCTGGGAGGAGAGTCCCCAGTGCCCTTCCTAATCTCGGCCGCGAAGACAAGCCGGGTGTCCGTGAACTGGCTGAATGGGCAGAGCCTGTTCCTGTCTTGGCGGGGGACTCACGCAATACCCAGGTCAAGCTCCTCATCATCAGGCACAAATCTCGAGTAATAACAATAAAAGCCACGGCGGCGGTCCGGTGGCAAGCCCTGCGGGTGTGTGGCGCTTCTGGGGCATCCTTCAAGGGCGAAGACGCGCAGTGGGACGGCCGGGCTGCCGGGGCACCGTGATGCTCTTTACTCCGTACACTAGCCTGAACGAAGAGGATTCTCTTTATCATCTCGCAGTGAGATCCTCCCAGAAGGTGGCCGTATTGGGCACTGGCTCAAGAGATCCTTACCCGTTCTGGTGGCCAAATTCGACCATCACGAGCGCCAGTTGGTGTGAAGCTTTGGGTGATAATTACATGAGAAGCTTGGCAGGGATTAGTGTGAGTCTTGTTCGTGCAGGAGTGCTGCGGCCTGGTCACACAGACCCGCTGTCAATCTCGTTAATCTCGGGCCTTATCCTCGTGGAGTGAAGACCTCCCGGGGACACCCCGAGACGAACGGGTTAGCGCCAGGGGCAGGGAAGACTCTGTTTAGGCTAGTGGAATCCTCCACTGTCACATCAACTCTAATCGACCCAAGCAATCACTCAACCACTGCCAACCAGCCAACGAGCCAACGAGCCGTCCATCCCATCCCATCCCACCCACACATCATAATAAGCCCTCCCCCGGGCAGCGTGTGGATGGGTTCGTCCAACTCGACGCGCAGAGAGGCACGCGTTGATCTGTCATAGATCCCGGTTCCGAGGCCAAAGGGGCGCGGTTTGTAGAGTAGCAGTAGTCGGGCGCCCCCTTTTTTTTTTCTCTCTCGGTTATGTCGGCGCATGCTTCCTCCCTCCAGCTCCCCATCCGTCGCTGGCCCTTCCCCCATTTTCCCGGGGTCAGGAGAAGAGCCAGACCACGCCAGACGATCTCTGCGGGCCCTGGCTGTCACTCCACAAACACGAATCAACAGCAAGTCGGCCAATGCCGATTTGATGAGCAACCGTTTCGTATCTGCACAAGGCCAGCTGAACCCTGCCAGGCACCGCGTCCACCCCCCTGACTCGCAAGGGAAAGAAGCTACTGTGGGCTAAATTTGGGATACGGCAACACACTTGACAGGCCATGCGTCTCTGTTGATCCTCTGATATAAGGTTAACGTGCATCCGCGTCGCCGGGACGAGGACGAGGTTTCTTCCTTTGTTCTTATCGCTCGACCTTTGTCCACGAAACGCCCACAATCGTTTATTCTGCTTCCAGCTATTCGTCACTCGCTCGCGAATCTGTTTTAATTTTCCGGAACAAAATAGTACCAGCACCTAATTTCAAGATGGTCTCCTCCCTGACTCTCCTGGCTCTCGCCTCCAGCGCCTTGGCCCTCAAGGTCACCTCGCCCGACTCCAACACCATCTGGAGCACCGGTGAGAAGCAGACCATCGAGTGGGAGTCCGTCTCCAGCGACGCCTCCTCCTTCAACATCTACCTGTCCAACAAGGCCACCTACCCGCCCACCGACGTCCTGCTCGCCTCCGACGTCGCCTCCAGCGAGGGCTCTTTCGAGATCGATGGCAGCAAGCTCTCCAACGGTGACAGCTACACCATCAACTTCACCAACGGCACCAAGACCGAGCAGATCTACGCCCAGTCGGTAAGCTGAAAATCCAAGCCTCGGGTTTTTCCCACTGGTTACACCCGCTGACAATGCTCCCGTCCCGTAGAACCAGTTCAACGTGACCGAGTCCGCCTCCGGTTCGTCTTCCTCCTCCGCGTCGGCGACGGCGTCTGGCTCGTCGTCGGCCTCCGCTTCGAGCACTGGGGCTGACTCTACGGGCACAGCTTCGTCCACCGCGAGCAGCGGCAGCGCGAGCGCCACCGCCTCGGCCACCAGCAGCTCCGCCTCCTCGGACGCCTCTTCCACCTCGGGCTCCTCCTCCGAGGGCTCCAGCGCCACCGGCTCCGCCACCGGCACCAGCGCCTCCAGCTCCTCCACCTCCACCGCCGTCGCCGCCTCCGGCGCCGGCAAGGTCGTCGCCAGCTGGGTCGGCGTTGCCGCCCTCGCTGCCCTGGCTCTGTAAGAGCTTCGCATCGTGCGGATAGGAAGACGGGGTGGTAGTTTTAGGGGTGGTCTGTTCCCGTCTATGTGTCCCGGGCCACAACCATTATCACCATCACACTTATAGACGGGGGTTAATGTGTAATGAAATAGATACCACATGCTGCATGTCATTGAAGGCTCGTGTTGTTAAGAAACACTTTTCAAAAACAAAACATCAGAGGTGTGGTCCCACATTGTGAGCACCGTTAGTCGCAGTGCCGACAAGATCTTATTTCTGCGAGGCCAATAACACACATCTTTGACCCCCATCCTGCTCAGCGTTGTTTTTCCCCAGCTCGATAATGTTGCCATCGATCCTGTCTAGTGTGTTTTGTATAGCCTTGTCTGTGATTTGTAGATCCTTGTCAGTGAAGTACGTACGTGAGAAGCCACTGCCGCGCACACAGGTCAGAGTTGTCAGGCATCCGAATACCCCACGGAGTACTGAAGCGGTCAGACAATCTCATCCCACGGACAGTGGAGTCGGCCGAGGGTCGATCACTCGTCCCATAATTCTCGCCCCCGAGTGATGCGACATACCCGACGATATTCGCCACCATTCAGCTCCTCGACCTCAGCTTTTCCAGCAGTCTATCCAAGCTCTTCTGGTCTCCCTCCAGGTTCTCTTGGTGGAGATTGGTCGGGAACCCATCCTCGAGCCAAGAATGCATATCCCCGTCGTCCTCAGCTTCAGGCCAATGTGTTGGCAAGATCCCGTTATCGAAGCAGACATATCTCTGAGGGAATATCTTAGCACCACAGGTGTCCCGGTGCTCGATGCCGTACTTTGGCTCGTCCCGAATAGCCCACGACGAGCCCTGATCAAACCGGAAGTCGACCAGGTTCGGCAAGTCTCCGGCGATGCGGTCCAGGAACTGGCTCCACTTGCCACCGTACGAGAATTGGTCGCCCCAGTCGTCTATCAGATCGTCGTGCAGCCTGGTCCAATCATGGGTCCGGACCTTCCACTCAGCCGTGTTGGGCTTGTCGATGCAGATCCAGGAGGCGATCATGCAGTTGTGCAGGATGAGTTTTTTCAGCGGTTTGATGGCGAGGATCCAGTCGATATCGCTGTCGTGCGCAAGCGTGTAATACCCGAGAGCCAGCGTCTCGAGCTTCGGGAATGAGATGCCGCTGGGGTCGAAGTAGCCCGGGAAGGGCCCCCAGTTGTCCGTCCTGTGATAGATGGACAACGCCTTGAGATTCCCGGAGATGGGTTTCAGCCAGTCCGAGCAAAGGTGAGCCGGGAAGGTCTGTAGCTCGACCCGGGTGTAATCGTGGTCGGGCCCATGCTCGTTGAACTCCTGGGTGAGTGATAGGTGCAGTTCTTCCAGCTCGCCCATGACATCGCGGAAGAGTTCGGTAGAGGTGAAGTCGGGGATCTGCTATGTGTTAATCACTTGCTACGGGTCCTGAAGTCATACATTCTGGGACATTCTACAGGACAAATATTATGGAACTGTAGTAGGAGAGGAGTGATACTGACGGGGCAGTTCTGGAGGTTGGTGATGGTCAACTTTTTGATCGTCCTGTTTTCCTTGTCTGCCGCCCTGTCCTTGATGGCTCGGAAAATGAGCGCCAACAGGTCCTTGCGCCTCGATGGGTCCTCCACTACATGCTCATACCATTTGGTCTGGCGATCACCAACACATTCGGGGGTGAAGCCAATCTCAACGGAGTCGAGGTTGGGGAACCTTGACATTGCTGCAAGGGCCGCCTTGAACTCGTCGCCAATCTTCTGGTCCTCCCTATCACCGCCCCCGAGGCCGTGATCCTTAACGTCTGACTGCGTGTGGATGATGGCATGACGAGGTATCTGCCGAATGTTATCGTCCTGGCTGATACTGTTCCAAATGCTGACGTGCTTTCCCAATGGGGAGACAAACACGTCTTTAAAGAGCTCCTTCGCAGCGTGCTTGTCCAACTCCTTGCAAACCAGCCGCGTGTTCGATAGATCTCTCCTGCGCTTGACTTGCTTGATGACACTCTCGACTATCTCTGGTGCGAGGCTCAGGAGCTGCGGGCTAGGGGAGTTGCCGCCGGCGTTGTCTCTCGACGACATGATGCTGAATTCTCGTCGGCTGCAGATGCTGAAGGGACCAGTAGGGCGTCCAAGCCATAGGCAGAGGCAGATGATGCGGCTTTTATATCTGAGAGAGACCATTCCGGAAATATGAGGAAGAGGTGTGGACGCTGTGAGAAGGAGAAGGGCTAGCTTCTGCCTGGTGGCATGTTTCAGTCAACGACGGACCCGTGAACGCTATTCCCAATCTTCACCCAACCGTCGTTAGGCTGATTGGTCCAGCCGCGCCAGCTGCCTAAACCATTCCAGGGATGAGATCATGGAGCCGGTTATTGCTAGCGATGAGGCTCACGGTCTCCAAGTCTCCTCGTATATCTCTTTTTTGGGCTGCATTCGTTGTACGATCACCTTTCAAATGCTGAGTCTTGTGGATGAGGTGAGCGGGTGCCTAGTTCACGCGACTGCTGGCTTGGCGCTGTGATGCAGTAAGCAGGAACTGTGATTGATGCAATGAGACTCACCCGCGCCATTGTTCATAAGATTGCCTCAAGTTGAGGTGCTTAATCATACACGACACTTCATCTGAACAGGAGGCGCAAGAACGAAAGACGATAGATGGAGTTTTGAAAGTTGGCTGAATGTCCCGGTCAGAACGGACCCCATTCCCCGTTGAAGATCGAAAAGTTCCGGGAAGGATGGAATCATTTACGTGAGCGGATGTCTGGGTGGTGGGAGGGAAAGACCAAGACAAGGTAGAGAGCCAATAACAACTATGGACAGCAATGCATATCCGTCTTCGGGGCTGAAGGCCGTATCGATCACAATTGCTGGTAGGAGACCGGCGATATCAAGAACGGCGAACTCCAAGAAGAATGACCTACCAGTGATGGAGGGAAAAGCGTATGAGCAAAAGGTAGCGAAGTTGAGAACGGCCTTACCCTGTCTTTGGGACTCGTGATGAGGTAGGTAGACTGCTGTCAAGACGTTGGAGTGATACAAAGCGAAAGACCGCACGAACAAATACACCTGTAATAGTAAATGCCAAAGTTGTCATCGCCTACTTCCACCCAAGGTTTGCCAGTGTTGAGCGGAGCATCATAGAGAAGAGAATAGCGCCAACCGAGAACCCCGGGAGTGTAACAGCGATTCCCATTGCCAGCCCTGGGCGGCGACTGAAGAGTTAGCAACAACAGACATGGCGATCGTGACGATGCTGGCATCACCCAAGCTCCCCGGCAGCCCCAGACAAAGCATAATCTACCAGTAGGTGCTGCACTCCGCAAGTACAAGGCAAGACGATATCGTGATAGATACCGCTACGCAGTGTCTCCCAACCCAACGACAAAAGCAACCCTGTGACCGAGCACCCAACTCATAAAACGACAGGGTTTAGAAGAGGCCAAAGAAGGCGCAAAGGACTGCTTTTCGGTGTGGGTCGGTATTGAGAAAGTGGAAGTCAAGGAAGGTCTACCATCACTGGAACATACGGTATTTAACAACCGGATTTGTTCCCCTACACACACACCCTCCTTTTCACATAGCTCTTCCCCCACACACCTTCCTTTCCTTTCCACACTTTCTCTCACTACACCTTTGCAAGTTGACAACGCACATCTTCCTACACATCGAACCTAACAAATGGAGTGCAGAGTCACCTTGCGTGGTGGCACAATTCTAGTGAGCACTTCTCGAACCAAGAATCAGCTCATACTTACAACTCCGATACCACCTGCTCCACTGCTCGGCTTGAACCGGTCAGCCTCGTAGCTCATGTCTCCGCATTTCTTCGTCAAGAAAAGACCCCTACGGAAGTCTTGAAGCGGAGTTGAAATCAGCGCTTACGCTTGAGGCTTCTGTCATTCAGTAAGTATGTGTGTATGCTTTTCACATCACTTTGAACAGACACCCCTTAAAGTCTTCACCCATGCTTCTTTCTACACCGACTTTTTCCATCTCTAAGAGACAGAAGACTCCATCCCAACATCCGCAGTATTGAACAGTATTACCTAACAACTTGGACAGTACTCGCTTGTCAAATCCTCGAGCTTTTAACGGTGCAAAGAAAGCCGAAGTCTCCTCAAGATCTCTACCTACCTAGGTCACCCAGCTCATTCCTCTACCAGCCGTCAACCCATTTCTTCACCCTGTCAGCGTCATGCCTTCTGCCGATCAGAACTTGAAACGGACGGCCTCGCCTGAGACAGAAGAAGCAGGGCCGAACAAACGACACAAGCAAGATGACAAGAGTGATGTCTCCAGCGCAGAGCCTCAGATCGAAGAGTCACCAGCTGAAGCAGCAGCTATAGCTCATGGTGAAGGAACACAGACGGAAGGAGCGAGGTCAGAGCAAGAACAGAGCCAGCAAAACAACATGTCCGATGCAGTACCTCAGCTCGAAGTCTCGGTTGCTGGACCATCGACTTCAGCTCACACAGAAGAGTTGCACGCGGAATCAGACACAGATTCATTGACAGAAGACTCATCGACAGAGGATTCATTGACAGAAGACTCCGAGACAGAAGATTTATTGACAGAAGATTTAGCGACAGAACACGGTGTGCACGCGTCCGAAGAAGGTCGAAAGAAGTCCAAGAAAAAGCCCAGCAACAAGAAGAAGATGTTGGACAGGATCACCACACATGGAAACAAGACAGGCTGGTTTTCCGAAGAACTCAGGAAGAAGGGCCACAACTCTCGCCCACCGATGACACCCGATGAGCGCAGACAATTGTTCGACTTGGCTAAACAGAGCGACACATCTGAGCCATTAGTTCAGGGCATCGAAGGTCACGATCTGCAGCCAAAGGTTGACCTGGACTTCATGAGCCAATTCTCCACCCCCGTCGACAGCCCGAAAGACGCTGCTGCATTCCTGAACATCGACTTGCACACGCGAAAGATCTCTCCCGAGTCTGCACTGAAACTCAGAATTGACCAAGTGCAAACCGTCGCTTCCATGGGGAAAAATGCCGAAGGGCCCCTCAAGGGTTGCATAAATGGTAACGATCATGGCACGGGAAAGACTGTCGAGGCTCTTGCATCCCTTTTCTTCCTAGCTCAGAGGAGAGAAACCCCGGGCTTCACCACGCACAAAGCAGCCTTCATTGTATGCACTCACCAAGCTCTTCGAGGCTGGCAGGAAGCTCACGCAAAATACTTTTCTGCGTTGTTGACCCTACGGATCTGCAGCGAATCATTACCACCGGGCGAGCACAGCCAGCTCATCGAACCGGAGCCATCCGCGCCAGCACTTGCGAAGTTCCTGGACACATTATCGCCCTCTGACCCTCAAACAAGCCGTACAGTCATTCTTTGCACATATGCCGAGCTTTCAAAGCCTGAATTCCTAGCCAAACGGAAGCAAGAAGATGCCCGTGAAAAAGAGCTGTCGTTGCGCAGTTCCAAGCTCACCGAAGAGGTATTGGAGGCTGTGAAGGTGGCACAGAAGCCAATTCTCTTCGACCTCAACTTCAATCCGGAAATCATTGGAACGCTCATTGCTGATGAAGCACATGAAATAAAGGATCCAAGATCGGCAAAAGCACAGGCGGTATACTTGTTGGACGCCGACATCAATTTCCTTCTAACGGCAAGGCCGGTCGACAACAAAGTCTCAGATTTACGTGGTCTCCTGTTTGCTCTCTACAAGCCCAAGGAGTGGCAAATCGATTGGCAACTCTTTGCATCGCATAAGAGATTACTCTCGCATAAGAGACTCCTGAAGATGTTTGATGATGGCTTCGATCCCTTCGCGATGAAAGGTTGGGAGAGCTTCGTCCCACATGACGCGTCACCTGAGTACATACAGGCTTTGAGAAATGGGCAGCACCTGTGGCGTCTGAACCCACACTTATACAGGTTGTTGGCGCATCGGATGAAATGTCGCCCAGAGTTCTCACGCAGAGTCGTCTCATCAATCTATCGCCTGTGTCTTCTGCGTCACAATGTTGTCTCCGTTGCCACCATGCCCAGTGACGGGTCCAACACAATTTTGGGCATCCTTGCCTTACCGCCAGTATCAATCAGAACCATCGAGGTCAGCATGGGTGACGAGGAGAAAGGCTACATGGAATTGGCAGGCCCAGGTTTCGATCGGATCTTCCAAGCCGGTGGGAAGAAATCAAAAGCTGGCGCAGCCCGTGTCTTCAGTGCTAATGAGACACCATTAGCTGCGTTTAATAATTCCTGGGATACTTTTCTGGGCTATATCACAGCCGACCTCGGCTTGGCCCAGGTTTCGAGGGGCCCCATGCCTACTAAGAATCCAGCATCCCGCAATCCCCTCCCAGACATTGATGATCTGATGCAAAACAATACGGATGCTGGCATGAGCTTTTACTACAGCATGACACGATGTGAAACCGATCCAGTCCAGCCGCCTTCGGACAGATTGTCCATGATCAAATACCTCGTTCGCCGTTCTCCAAAGTTGCGATGGTTGCTTATCAAGCTGGAAGAGCTCAAGCAGAGGGGAGAAAAGACAATCATCTATTGTGTCCATCCTCTGACACAATGGCTCGTGGAAGGGGTATGCGCCATGGCCGAGTTCAACTTTCTATCTCTGAGGAGCAAACCGAAGCATGGTGACGAAATAAGAACTGATGTCATTGATTCGTTCAATAACCCAGCAGAGCGACACGACTTCCTCCTGAGTACAATGCGTGTCTTGGGACACGGGGTCGATCTCCATGTGGACTGCCACAATATCATCATTTTTGAGCTCCCTGACAATGTACCAGACATTCTGAGTGCTATCGGACGCGTACGGCGTGTGGGCCAAACCAAACCACAGGAAGTCTCAATCCTGACGATGAAGAACTCGTATGACGACTATACCCTGCACCGACAGTCTCAAAAATACGCCATCTCCATCTTGGCCTTCGGCGTGCTGGGGGAGGGACTGGACAAACTGGCATCTCAGGTGCATGATTTGAACGAGCGCGACAGGCTCAGAAACGTGAGGAGAATGTGCAAGGAACAAAAGAAGCGGTTTCGGCGGGAGATCAAACGGGATATGCCAACATTGGAAGTCGTGAAACTGCTCGGCGCCGGTGAGCTAGTCCGGCAGTATCTCGGTGCGCAGTACAACACGAGTTACATCCCTTGGCATCGTCGCTATGAAGTCCTCTTCGGTTACCAAGACATAAAGCTCACCGACTTTGCAGGTCGGAACATGAGCTTCAATACTGAGACTGGTAGGCTGATCGTTCAACTAGCTGCTCAAATCCCAGGAACCGAGACGTGGGATGCAGGCGTGGAATCCTTAGCTACACGCTTAGGAGACTTTTCGGGAGGTGGAGGGTCATTTTGGAATTGGGCTTAGATGTCATCATTTGCCGCGGCCTTGCTTGCAGTTCAAACGTGCTTTGATGGCAGTCTTTTGCACACCTTTTTCAGACTCGAAGGAAATATGGCGAAGAGTCTTGAGAAATCCGAGCTCTGTTCTGGCAAGGACTACAAGATAGCCAACGCTTTGTCAGCAAAGAACAAGGCATGGTGAGGTTGGTGTCGCCGTTGGTGGCATGTGGAAGCAGCGGTGGACATTTGTTGCATCGCTCGCAACGGGCTGGGTGTAGTATCCACAACCCAATGAAGCGAGTAACTGATGATTTCTTTTTGGGGAGAGGGGGGGACTGGAATGGCTTTCACACAAAACGGCTGCAAAACTGGCTGAGAAGTGCTTGGCCCCAGCCTGAGTTGACAAGGGCAGCGAGGATACTTACTTCTCAGCGGGCAGCTTCATGGTCCTCATATTTTTGGTAGACACTCTTCTCCACATATCACGAATAATGACTTGATTTTCAAATTGCTCCCGGCCCTGTTTGAATGTGATCAAATCGTGCGTCATCAATACTTGCCCGAGCTGACAGTGGATGCTTCATAGTTCAGCAGAAGCGATGTTCCTATGGCTACCGTCCTCTCCCTCTTCACCAGTGGCACTCTGTGGCTCTATCTTTAACAATTCGGAGCGTTGTATCACTTCTAATTTTGTCCAAGAGCTGATTATTGAAGGAGCCCAGGATTTGGTGGTGTGGTGTGAGTGAGTGATCACATCCTTCAAAAATGCCTCACGAAAGGATGATTTACAAGTTTTATCACGCTCCATGTTCGAAACGCACAGAACGAGGCTTGCATTTACAATGCGTGGGTTCTGAAGTCAAAACTTCTTTCTTGGCCTGGGCTTGTGGGAATGAATAAGCTGCGGTTGTGTACCGGGGTCTGAGCTTGCGGGACAACCAAAACGTCGATCTCTCATCAACTTGGTTTCTGCTTCCCTCACCAACCTGAAGACCTCCACTGGCCTCCTTGTGTCAGCAACAGCCACAAAATACTCCCCTTCCCCCAAACTGCGACCTATGGGTTGATCAATTGAAAGTTTACCATCATGCATTTCGTGACATGCCGCAATGTGGCGGCTGTGATGTGGCTGGTGGCTGGGCTCGTCAAGCCCAGCATCGCGGGAGACAGAGAATCCATCTGTCTGATGTACCTCACTGGGTAACAGCCATCATTATGCAGTCATGGAGTTTGAGAAACAATCGCTGATTATCTTCGGCAGGCAACACGATGTAGTCCCTGACAACAAGGCCCTCATCAACCCTATCACCCACGTCGCCCTTGCCTTCATGCGGTCGGGCCTATTCCTGGACTCGAGCCGCACCGAGTGGCCTAGTGATCGAAGCGTGGACTCAGCACGCCAGGCTTTTGCCACGGGCACCAAGATCTTGGTGGCCATCGGCGGCTGGGGTGATACGGACTTCTCTATTGCGGCCCGGAATGACACGTCACGAAAGTCGTTCGCCAACAATGTGGCCAGGATGGTAGAAGCCACCGGTGCTGACGGTGCGTCCTGTTTCTTGCCTGTTTCCAGCAACCTTGAATACTGATGCTTTATCAGGAGTCGACATCGATTGGGAATATCCGGGCGGGAATGGCGAGGACTACAAGCAGGTTCCAAACTCGGAGAAAGAGTGGGAGATCGAGGCCTACCCGCTCCTGCTCGGCGAGCTTCGCTCTGCCCTGGGCCCCCTAAAGTTGATCACGGCTGCCGTCCCTGGTATTGAGCGGGACATGATTGCATTCCGTGGCAACATCGCACACATTGAGCCGCATCTGGACTTCCTCAACGTGATGACGTACGACCTTATGAACCGGCGAGATGATGTGACGAAGCATCATTCCAGCATCGCAGGCAGTCGAAACACAATCAAGGCATACTTGGCCGACGGGGTACCGTCCGAGAAGATCAACTTCGGGTTTGGCTTCTACGTCAAATGGTTCAAGGTCGACAAGGAGGACTGCGACAACGCCAAGACCCCGGTCGGCTGTAAGACCTTGCTACTGGAGGACCCCGTCACGGGCGGAGACCTCGGGCGTGCCGGCGCATTCTCGTGGCATGATGAAGTGCCCGACGAGATGAAGAGTTCATTTCAGCGGGCGCTGTCGAATCGCAAGTACGACGATGATGAAGGAGCAACGTACTACTATGACTCGGAGGAGGCCATCTGGTGGACGTTCGACGATCAGGAGAGTATCAAGAGGAAAGTACAGCAGTTGAACAGGGAGCTCAACGTGCGCGGTACGTTTGCTTGGGGACTTGGGGAGGATGCGCCAGACTTCACTCGCCTGGAATCGTTGATTAAAGCCGTGAAGAACGACATCGGTGTGGAGAAGGACGAGCTGTAGTCAGTGACGCCTACAACGGCGGTGGCCGGAGCTTTGTGGCGGTGCGTTACCTGCGCTGCCTACTCTCCCCGGATGTAATCGTCGTACTCTCAGTTGACCAAGTATGAGAACATTTTTAGGAGGGTCTTTTACATCTCCAACTCATCCAACTCTGTCGGCAGTACGGATTGGTACAGTCACTAGTCACTGATATCAAAGTAGCCGGCTTGCACGAGACATTAGACACGCGTACTAATGGATGGAAATTATCTGCCAGATTACTTGCAAACTCAGAGAATTTTTGAGTGTGGTGAAAATCAGACTATTATGTTTTCTCGGTAACGACAGAAAAAAATCCCAACCACAAGAGTAGCCTTAAATGCTACCGTGTGGCGATCAGTCGTCTAGTCTCCAAAGCAGAGCCTCGACCTGCCTCGGTACCTAGGTACTTGGGTACAACATGCCTGCACAAAGCGGGCCGTCCCCCACGTTCAGCTCCTAGTGCACTGACTGGAGCTGGCTTCTAGAACCTTGAAAATCTTCAGATTCTTGACTCGGCCTTGTAGGTCAACTTTTTGAGCGGCCAAACCAACCCAAGGAACGCCCTCCACCTTGCTGCATGGCTCTTTGAAGAAGCGCGGGGGATGGATCGTGTCTGCTGAGCTCAATTGACCCCGATACAATATACGCGCATCATGTTTGAGAACCTCTGCACCCTCCCGCTGACCTCGGACCTGTTCACCCAGGCCGTCCACCCAACCGAGCCGGTCCTGACCGTGGGCCTCTCGAGCGGCCATGTCGAGACCTTCCGAATCCCCTCCTCAGACAACGACTCCGACGAGCAGGTCGACGAGAACAGCAGCATCACGAGTGGGAAGGGCCTGATCAGGAGTGTGTGGAGCACACGGCGCCACAAGGGAAGCTGTCGCAGCCTTGCATACAGCTACGATGGGCAATGTACGTCCCCGTCCGGGCCTTGAATACCGCAAAACATTTGCCTGGAATCCCATTGACTGACAATCCGCCCCCGACAGCCATATATTCCGCCGGCACAGACTCGGTAGTCAAGCACTTCTCGCCCGAGACGGGCAAGGTCATCTCCAAAATCAACATCCCGCCCCGCGGCTCCTCCGCCGACGACCCTGCTATCATGCGCGTCCTGAGCCCCCAGAACCTCCTCGTCGGCACCGACAGCGGCGCGCTGTATATATACGATTTGCGCGACAAGCTACGCGCCGAGAAGGACCCCAGCTCCAAGGACCCGCTCGGCTCCATCGGCGCGCAGCCCGTCCGCAAGCACTTCCCCCACGACGACTACGTGACCAGCATCACGCCATTACCGCCGAGCGCCGAGTCGACGTCTGGCGTCCCGCGGCAGTGGGTCTCGACCGGAGGGACGACGGTGGCGGTGACCGACATCAGGAGCGGCATCATCACGAGGAGCGAGGACCAGGAGGACGAGCTGCTCTGCGCCGAACTCATCCCCTCCGGCCTGGGCCCCAAGAAGCTGCGGAGTAATGCTGTAGTGGCGGTGGGGACCGGCTCCGGCGTGCTCACGATCTGGGACCGGGGGTCGTGGGACGACCAGCAGGAGCGCATCTACGTCGCCGGCGGGCGCAACAAGAAGGACGGCGAGAGCCTGGACTGCATCGCGCGCCTGCCGGACGAGCTCGGCTGGGGCAAGAAGGTCGCCGTGGGCGTGGGCGACGGCAGCCTCGCGATCGTGGATCTCAAGGCACGGGAGACCAAGGCCGTCCTGAGACACGATGATGTCGAGGGGGTCGTGGCTGTCAACTTCGACTGCGAGGGGCGGATGATCAGTGGCGGTGGTCGGGTTGTGAAAGTGTGGGCAGAACCCAGCGGAGAAGAGAAGGAGGCTGAGGAAGAGGAGGAAGATGGCGATGCCAATGGCAGCAATAAGCGGGCAGCCGACAGCGACGATGACTCCGAGGACAGTGATGACAGCAGCGACAGCGACCGGCCGAGGCATAAGAAGAAGAGAAAGGGCGGCAAAAAGGGCCGGCCACAGGGCGAGGCGTTCCCTGGTCTAGATTAGGACCCTCAAAAAGTTCAAAAGTCGGCATGATACCCTCCAAAACTCATTTCCACGGGCCAGGTTTCGACGCTTTTGTCGAAGTCCAATAGTCTATCTGTATATTAACTGGACCACGGGACATACACGCCACAAGGAGCTAAAACGGCGTCTCTGCTCATATACCTGTATAAAAAGATGGGCCCGGTCGTAGTGACGATGGGTCCAGAGGCTTTCAACTCTATGCTGATGTTCCGGACGCCGCCAATCTTCTATCCTGAACAAATCTGACATCACGCCCCGGGCCGAGTATAATCGAGACTCGTCACCCGTTTCCACACCTCTCGCACCAGCCGTTCCTGGCCCTGGCGCGCAGTCTCTGTGGGGGTGGGCCCGGCCGGTCTTACAGCGAGATACAGCCTGCTCCCCAGCCTCACGTCCGGGATGTCAGCCGTGGCCGGGTCCGCGGGCGGGTTCGCCGTCGTCACGAGGCCGCCCGCCTCCTCGAGGATGGCTATGCCGGCCGCGACATCCCACTCCCAACAGCCAGCCTCCCACCATATGTCAAATGACCCCATCGCCGTGTAGGCCAGATCGAGCGTGGCGCTCCCGAGGCTCCTGACCCCGTGCACCATGCCGCCCTTGCCGCCCCTCCCGCCGACCTCGACGGCCATGTTGGTGAAGCTCTCGAGCTTGCGGCCCAGGTTCCCCTCGCCCGAGTCCGGGTCCCGCCGGTCCTTGCCCCACTCGCAGCTGAAGACGCAGCCCTTGGGGGCGTTGGCCGGGATGGGCACCGAGGGCACCAGGGGCAGCCTCTGCGTCTCGTTGAGGAAGGCACCGCCGCCGCGGCGGGAGCTGAAGAGCTGTCCGAGGAAGGGCGCGTAGATCACGCCGACTACCGGCCTTCCCCCCAGGATGAAGGCGATCGAGACGCAGAACATGGGGAACAGGTGCGTGTAGTTGACGGTGCCGTCGAGCGGGTCGACGCACCAGGTGGGCTCATCCCTGATCAGGTATTCCTTTGACGAGCCGGCGGAATACGTCTCCTCCCCGATGAACCTGTGTGGTGCGTTGAGTACCTCATGATATATCCACGATCTCGGGCTCGGGTGACTCACTTGTGTCTTGGGTAGGTCTTTGATATGGAGTCGTGTATGAACGCCTCGACGTCTACACAAGCCGTGTCAGCCAATTGTATACAGTAAAATGGCTAGCAAATGTATCAAAGTCACCTGTATCCGTCTTGGTCACGATATCAACGGCGTTCTCCTTCTCCACGGACTCGTGTGCCGCCCCTCCGCTCGCCATCCGCAGCTTCGCGGCGTCCATGAGCATCTTGCCGGCATCTTTGCCGAGTTGCACGGCGAAAGCATGTATCTCATCCAGTTCCTTCTCGCTGATCTGAGCTGCCATTTTGAGATATAAAAGCCAGGGTTATGAAGGGCGCTATAGTCGAGCCAAGTTGGAGAATGAGAGCCAGCTACGAGAAGACAGCTAGAGCATCGACTACTGTGGCAGGAGGGCTTCAGTGCTGCTCACCCGGGCCTGGACCCCGCCAAACCCGTCTACAACGCCGCCGCCAGCCGAGCGGTTTATTTCCGCTGTAGCGGCATGACGTTCTGTAACCCCACTGTAAGCTAGTTGACAGTGTCCTGAATCATAGCTAACATGTGTCCACGGGTTACCCGAGGGCTCGAGGAAACCTTAAGTCACCCACTATCGCGAGCTCATGCGTCAACTTACTCTCCGTGCGAGCAACATGGGCTCCGAGGCCAAGAGAGCCATTTCTTCTTATGTATGGCCTCGAAGAGATGCACTCAGGGTCCCGCCGGGTGATGAACTGCTGGCCACGCGTAAAACCGAATCCTCGGATCAACATTGGGAAGGGCCACTTGGCGAGGTAAGCTGCTGGATGAGTTCTCTTCCGCGGCGGGAGAGCCTTTAGCCACTGGTCACGCCCTCCTCCCCGCATGTGGTCGACCCAGGGGTTCTAGCAGCCGACGTCACGGCTCGAATCAGGCACGGCATCGGCAACCCACGGTACCGACTCGGTGATGGGGCGGACTGCAGTGCACCTAACAGTGTCCCTCAGACAAACTTGGGGCCGGTTATGAGAAGCCGGCATCGGTTGACGGCTCGCATGCTGAAGGACTTAGACGGAACAGTGTTTTGCGATATATGACATTGCATTTGCCCTACGGAATACAAATTCACAAAGAAGCACACAACAGGCTCCAATCCTTGTGAATTAAAAGTCTATAATCAGTTTTATTTTCAACACTCACCACCATGGCAACCCGCGTCCTGCTCATCAACGGCCCGAACCTGAACCTGCTCGGGACCCGCGAACCCCAGATCTACGGCTCGACCACCCTCGCAGATGTCCTCTCCACGGCCGAGTCGCAGGCGCAGTCACTAGGCGTGACCCTCGAGACCTTCCAGTCCAACCACGAGGGCGCAATCGTGGACCGCATCCAAGAGGCGGCAGGCTTCGGCCCCAACGGCCAACGGAACACGGGGGGCAAGGTCTCGGCCATAATAATCAACCCCGGAGCGTACACACACACGAGTGTAGCGTGAGTTGTCTCAATCTTTTATTTTATCGATTAATTGGTTTTATTTTTGCTTCTGTCCGGACTCCCTAACTAAACCCCCCCCCCCCTCCTCTTCTCTCGCGAGGCGGAATGCCTCGATTCAGCCCTCCGGAGTACATATGACTGACACGCCACCAGTATCAGAGACGCGCTGCTGGGCGTGGACGTACCCTTTGTGGAGGTCCACGTGACAAACGTGCACGCCAGGGAGCCGTGGAGGAAGCACAGCTACTTCAGCGACAAGGCCACGGCGGTCATCGCGGGGCTCGGCGTCTACGGGTACCAGGCTGCTCTGGAGTTCGTGGCGAAGCACCTGAAGCGGTGAGGGACTACGACGGGGGACAATGCTGCTCGTTACCTGGTTTAGGGAGTTGGAAAAAAGTTACTTTGAAATGGTTTCGGCTCTCTTCTCGCCGTGATCTATTCTCGTCCGTAGCCTCTTGCGGCAATAATGCATGATCCTCCTTGAGGCCCTTGTTTGTTCAGATCTCATTTCCGCAGTATCTGAGTCTGGACCTGGGGGTATACACACCGCTATTTTGTCGGAAGTTCCCGAGTCCGAGACAGAGTACTGCAATGGAGTTCATGCCTTGGTGATGTTCGAGGTAGTAACTATTCCAGGTGGTTGCCATCAGCATCCTCGTCATGTCACAGGCTCATGGACAAGAGAGGCTAAGCCCCAGGACGCTGGACCCAAATTTTAGAGTCTGTACCTAGTCATGTCAAAGGATACGGTCACCTATCCCATGAGAACCAACATCAAGCTTTCTCGGGCCGCTATGGGGTTCTCGGCGTGCAATGTTACAGTATACATCAGATGTGGGCCAAGCTTTGGCGAAGACTCAGTGTACCCGGCCAGTCTCCTTGAAATGGGTAGGGTAACTCGCTGTCATGGATCAAAGGCGTTTGATATCCGGGTCCCCCACATCACGTCACACGGGAGAGTCCATTCTGGGCGAAGTTCAATCCTTCCTTCCTTTAGAGACTGCTAGTCAGTACACGTATCAAGTCTAACTGGGGGTAAGGGTACAATGGTCACATTGTGATGCCCTCCTTTGAACACTTGCTGATATGTTCTCGAAGCTATTTCTTTATGCGCGAGCCTTTGATGGCGCCACAGTAACCAGCCGTGGTAGGCTCGGGCTATCCAGTTGTCCATTCTGGTTGGCTTGAGCAGTAAGCACAATGCGGTTGTATGAGCTGGCTTGTATACGCGGTGACTTTCGTTATTGGATATGGAGGGCTCCTGCCACGTGCATATCTTCACCTGCAGGAAGACTTCGCTGTCTAGGTGTAACTCGGATGACACCGAAACCTTGATCCTCCTTGCATCTCCTCTGGATCGGTAATGCCCTCTCTCGGCTTCGGGGTGGTATGATGTCTGTGGGAAAACGTGGTCTAACTGAATCTCTAACCGTATCGCAAGGCATATCTTGAAGTCTATGTGGGAACATATCTCGCATTGCATGTTCAATTCTCCTGGGATCACCGCCCTTAGGAGGGCTCACTTCACGTCTCATGCCATCACTGATTCATATGTGAATCTTATCTTTAATCCTATCTCACATATACAGTCGAATTATATCTCAAATTGTATCTCGAATCATATCGCAAAGTATATGTCGAGTCATTTGTCTACCCCCTTGCTCGAGTTGTCGATGTTTTCCGTGAAACTGTTCCTACACCAGCTGCGATTCGTATGGGGCTTCTATGCTGGCAGGTCAAAGAAAACAGGGGTACTATAGAAACCTGTGGGCAATGATGTAGCTGGTCGACAAGGCGAGCAAGATCCACCTGGAACTTAATTCAAGGGCGGTCTGACTGACGAGACTTGTTCACTGGTCAAGGTCTTTGCCTCGAAAATCAAGCTGCTCTCAATTGACCCTCAATCAGTCAAATGACATCACTCATAATCTGTTGGAGACAAACTCGACTTTGTGCCAATCTACTCCATTGAAAGCGATCGTGACTAGTGTGCCTGTTTGTTGGTGTGTACCCGTCACCTTCGTATTACGTCGCAGACAGAGTAGGTAGATATAGGATATGAACTATTGAACGACTTAGATTATTTCTCAATGCTCGAATTTTTGAACTCCATGCCATTGACGGAGGAGATGGAACTCCAGGGCTGGCAAGACCTGCGGCCTGTCAGAGGGCTCTTCCTGGTTGGGAGAAAGTCTCGCAGACAATGGTGAATCAAAATTGAACGGGAAATCCTCGGGGCTCAAAATCGTATGCGATGCCTCACCTGTAGCCCCTCGAGGTAACTCCTGTTGCTTGTACATGGGACTTATCTATCAGTGTAGGGGCTCTTGTGGCGATCAGAATTACCAATGTTCAAGGATCATAGTTGTGACGGTACGGGTCTTATATACTGCTAGAGATAACCAATTGCAGATTGGTTATTATGGTCTTTTGGCCGAGCGGTGGAACTTGCTAGCAGTAATTCTCGAAAACCGTCTCAATAGTAAGCTCTGGCGAAGGACAGTCTTCTTCGTGTTTCTCGCCGTGAATTTGTCTCGGCCTTGTCCCTCCAAACTTCACTTCCACATATCATCGAACTTTCATCTGTCTCACAAGTCAGTGGCTAAATGTGATCTCCCTTGATCCTGCTTTGTAATTTCAAAATTTCGGAACACGGTAATTTGTCATCCTATTGTGGAATGTCTAATAATATGAGGCAATTGCTGTGTACGAGCCGGAATTAATTTCTTGTCTCTGCACCAGAACACATTACAGCAGAGCATGGATTTGAATACGACGAAATTTAAGCACTCGTGCATCTCAGGAGCAGTATATGAGATAGAAAAGTAAGAAATCATTCATTGAAGGCTAACTAAGAACAGTGCTCAATCTGTTTGAATTATGCCCAAGGTGAACCCGAACGCCTGTGAAACCCGTGCTTGAATGCTGCTATGCTTCGCCTGCTCTGCCGCGAGGTCATTACTCATTTCCCAAAGTCAACCAGCTTGGATCTGAATCCCTGGACCCAGGCCGACACCGCCTTCTGCGCGGTTTCGAATGTCCTGTTCGATCAGGAGTCGTTAGCAAGTGGCGGAGAAGGCGGCGGGGTGAGGTGGTGGACATACGGGGTATATGACACCACCGGGGCGTATGGCACAGGTGCAGGCTCGTCGACGGTCAGCCTCATGTCCTTAATCAGCTTGTGCCAGGAGATGGCGCCCCGGCGGGCCAGCTCCTCGGGGACGTCCTTGGCCGTGTCGCCCATGCGGCGGTTGAAAAGCTCCAGGCTGACCCATCCCTTGAAGTTCAGCTTGTTGAAGATGGTCTCGCAGATCTCGCGGACGGGCAGATAGGCACCGTACTCCGCCTCCCCGTAGAACAGGCGGCAGTTGCGGCTCCAGCTCATGCGGGAGGGCTGCTCGGCGCTGTAGAAGGCGTGGCCCGGGAGGAGTGGCGAGGAGAGTCTTTCGGCGTCGACGACTTGGACGTAGAACACCTTGTGGATGTATGGCTTCATCTCCCTGACCAGACGCTCCATGGACTGGCGGACGACCTCCTCAGCGTTCTCGCACTTCCCTGAGGCGGCGCAGGGATCGGCGTATATTCTTCCGGCGATGTTGAAGCTGTCAAGGCAGAGGCCAAAGTTGTCCCTGTCGATCTTCTTCACAATCTCCCATGATGTCTCCCACAGATCCGACCGGGTTCCCCAGCACAGGGACTCGTATACGTATCGGATGGGAGGGGAGGCTGCTGCGCCGATGTCTGCGATTTTCTGCAGGTCGGAGACGATGAGGTTCATGTCTTCGGACACCTGGTCCGCGGGGAGGAATGAGGAGGGGACTTGGATCATGTCGGTGCCGAGCTCATGGGCAAGGTCGATCCAGAAATATAATTTCTCGATCTGCTCGTCATGTGCTTTCCTGTCAACCAGGCCTTCGTAGTGTGCGAAGGGTTGCAAGCAGATGATGAACAGATCACGCTCCGCACAAAGGGCGCGGATGTATCGAGCAGCTTGCAGCTGAACTTCCTTGGAAGGGGGTGTGCCATTCCCAAAACGGGAGGCTGCCTCCTCGCACAAGTCCTCGTAGAAGAGTTCGATTCCCTTATAGCCGTATTTCTGGGCCATGTTGAGTTTGTGCGTGAGGGAGTGGCCGGCCGTGGCGCGGCCCAGCGACATGGAGGTGATTCCCAGCTTGTACGACATTTTCGAGTATTATATTGTGGATTGATCAAGAAGATGATGAGAAATGGTATCCAGTAGGATGAATCACTGGATCAAAGTTCTTTGGGTGACTGTCGTGTAAATCTGATAAGATGGCTTGTAATCTTCAGAGACAGTGTAAGCGAGGTTGTACAGAAAGCGGAAGATATTTTGTAATGAGATAGATGAGATCGTTGTTGAGAATGAGTCTGATGATTCTGATCGATATAGGAAGAGGAGGAAGACTTGAGCATTAAATACTCGGATCGGCCCAGCCTGTTCCACTCTCAAGTGCGTGGTGACTCGCCTATGCCCTCATGTCACTCTCTTCCAGGAGAGGGATCATTCCTTTGGCGCCGTTGGTCCACATGCGAGTCACCAGGGTGCTCAATAGAAGGAAACGACATGCAACCATGAGACACGATCACGTACCTGGTTGACCTGAGGTCTCGTCGGCCATACCCGGAGCACGGCTCCACGTCCTCGCCTTGCAGTAGCCTTACGAACGTCGAGCTCGTGCAGGCACGCGTGAAGTATAATTGTCTGTCATGCGATTGCCTTTCTGCTCAATCGAGATGCAAAACCTTGGTCTAGACGAGTCAGCCAACGACGACGTCCGAACTCTATCTTGATATAGTTGCTCACATTTGCGACTCGTGGACGGCGGCGGTTCGTGAGGATACGACAGGAAGGCGAGACGATGTTTTGTTTCAGGCGCAGCTTTGTATGGACACAATGTGTTGATCGTGAATCAATATTTGCAAGAGTGTGGTCGTCCTGGGATAATAAGGTTCTACAATGATAGCAACATGTCAGACATCGCGTTATATTGGGCCATTTCCAAGTCGACTTGCCTTGATGGTATCGACCTGTGCCCTTGGGATACGATTACTGGTTTGTAGAGGTGGACGTGTAAATGACTAGATACGTATTGAGCAAGTAGAGACTGCACCTATGTATGCAGACGATAACTGCACAGCACCCATTAATAAGCCACACGGCAGGCCGTCTTTATGTATCAGGCTTGATAGCGCCATGATGAGACATCCGAGATTCTCATCTCGTGGTGCCGAAGATAAGCGTGCGTGGCAGTGAATATTCTTTCTTCCAGACATGAGACGCTGGTTGATGCGTGGGTGTGGTAAAGGTGATAGCCTGGCAATACAAGTGATGTCAGATTGATAATGGCCGGTTAAACATTCAATAAACCCTGCCGAGCATTGGTCTGGGCAGGAACTAGTCCACAGTAGGTGTGGTCCGTAGGTGGTGGGCAAACGGGTTCCTCGGGGGGATACAAGATGGCCCGGCCAACACAACGTGGACAGCGGACTGTTCACACTCATTTGTAAGGGATGTGTGATGAAGTACTGCTGGAACAGGCTAGTCAATTCTTACGGAACTGCCTGAACAAGTCTAGACCAGAGAGGCGCCCCTAGTCAGTCGCCTTTTTGCTTTACTCGGGCAACAAATCTTAATCCTTCGGTGCTCCGAAAAGAATGCGCAAAGAATGTTCTATGATGCAAGCCACTCAGAAGAAGGTGACATTGACGCCAAGCATGTTGTTTATCAAGACCCTCGAGGCTGTGGTCCAGCTTGAACACACACAGAATATGCACACATTGAATGTTCGGAAGTCTGGTCCGCATTTGGTCTCCGAGGGAAAGTGTCCGCGTAGGCTCTTCTCCAACGGCTTACGAGTGGAAACACGAGGCAAGTGGAGGCTGAAAAGTCTTTACCCCTGCGGGAAAGGATTCACCAGTACGAGTTGCACGCCAATTCCCCACGGGCGATTGTTGTGGCACTGCGTAGTTCCAGATTAGCACTCGGTTGCACCATTTCGGCATCTGGAATCCCCTTCCTGTGGATCTGATCATTCAATACGGTCGCGGGCATGGCTAAAGGCCTCGGCGTTATTACAGCGTGTCCCCGACACCTCGGAACAAGGAGTATAAGGATCTGGATGGGGTCCATTACTTTACTCTATTCGTACACACAGTAATCCGACTTCTTAGAACTGCCCCTATTTTGTTGACAAGACCAAGCCTCTTTCTGTCTGCAGACTAGCCTCCAGTTTCTGAAGATCCGACACACCGGAACCTCATTTCACCCGAGTCAATTCACTGCATATCCACGCATGCCTCATTCCGTCAGCTTGGAAACCCCATCCGCCGGCATCATGGCGACCATGACCGTGTCATCCTCCACCACAACCACCACAACCACCACAACCCGTAGTGCTCCACGGCGCAAGCTAGAAGCGCAACCACCAACAAATGTGCCAAATGTAGACCACCTAGACAGACATGGCTATCTTTTTGGCCAGAAACTCACAGCATCTCTTTCTCCACTTCTACACGATGTCGTCTACCAAGAAATCGGACTGAACTGGGCACAAGTACGGCTGGACTCGACAGACATGGACCTGTTCCTCCAGCTCCGACAACACCCAAAATTCTATGGTGAGAAACCCCCCAATCCCATGATGCGCACAACCCGTTCTAACCCGCACAACAGGCGCAGCAGTAACAATGCCACACAAGGTCGCCATCCTGTCACATCTGGACGAGCTGACGCCCGAGTGCCGCGCCGTGGGCGCCTGCAACACCATGTACATCCGCGATGAGCCAGACTCGTCGTCACCAACGGGTTTCAAGCGTGTCTACTGCGGGACCAACACCGACGTCATCGGCGTCCGCGAGTCGTTCCTGCGCAACATCCCCGCCGAGAAGCACGACTCCGTCTTCCGCGGGAGGCCGGGGCTCGTCATCGGCGGCGGCGGCGCGGCGCGCTCGGCCGTCTACGCGCTGCGCAAGTGGCTCGGCGCGACGAGCATCTACCTCGTGAACCGCGACAAGGCCGAGGTCGACGCCGTCGTCGCCGAGTGCACGGAGCGCGGCTACGGCGACGGCCTCGTCCACGTCGAGACGGTCGAGCAGGCGCGGCGGCTCGACGGCGCCGGCGCCATCGTCGCGTGCGTGCCCGACTTCCCGCCCGTGACGGAGCTGGAGAAGCAGGCACGCGCGGTGACGGAGGTGTTCCTGAGCGAGAAGGAGCACAAGGGCGCCATCCTGGAGATGTGCTACAACCCCACCCCCTTCACGGCGCTGGGCAAGCTGTCTGAGGACGCCGGCTGGCAGGTGATCCTGGGGACCGAGGCCATGATCTACCAGGGCATTGAGCAAGATCGGTACTTTACTGGGCGAAGCACGGAAGATCTGCCCGTGCAGAAGGTGAAAGAGGTGATTGACGCGCAGGTTGCGCTGAGAGCCAAGACGGTGTCATAGCTGGGCACGTAAAGCAGGCGATCTGTTCACTCCCGAGAAAGGTGGTATATACGGGCATTTGCTTGATCTAGAGTAAATCTTCACAAGCTCTACACGTTTATCTCGAGATACCATAATAGACACGGGTACGCAAACAACTTACAACAGCACTCTCGAATGCTCAGAAGAGCGTGATGTCTCCGCACAAGGTGATAAAGTTGCAGCACATTCATTTCCATTCGCCTGGTACACGCAATTCTTTGCGAGTGTAACCATATACCCACGATGAGAAAGACGACAAATACACAACAGACCCTGTCTCTGATCTATCCCGACGGCTTTCTTCCAAGTTTCACTGGGATAGCTGAGCCCTTGGACAGATGTGCTCTCACACCCATTGACTGGATAGCGTTTCATCCCCAACCCACGACGTAGCACTTTTGTGATGAACCCCAACGGGCTTATCGCTCTCTTTTGATCGAATGCAGAAAGTCTCTACGAGTTGGATTATGCAGGTCCTAACAGGGAATAAAAAGCATATGTATGTGTACGCATGCAACTCTCAACCCTGCAGCGGAGCAACTATAGACTCCGAGTCCGAAGCCCGACTCCGACTTGCTCCTACCTAACTTGCCCATACATGTCAAATGTGAGCACCGCAAGTATTGCATCAAGTTCAGCGCATACATGCTTGACAATTACTGTTTCGAACTTGCAGGTGATCCATCCTAGGCTGCTTCGAGCCCAGGGGTCCCTCTGAATTATCCTGATTTAGCTCGTGTCTTGTGGTGGACAACACGCGCTGGAGGTTTCAAGAAGATAGCATCGATGGAAATATCATGCGAAGCCATTTTCGAATCGTCGTAGCTTTTGTGATCGTCTGCCAGCCCGGGGCACGAGCAGATTGAGATGTTGACGTCTGTCTACAGGTGAAATCACCTTCTGTTTCACGAATCCTAAGCCCCACAAGGCCACCAAGATGTTCGGTTAGATGAGATCGGGGCAAATGCTTCCAAAACGCCCACAGTCCGTCCCCAGCCTGGAGTGACGAGAGTCCCGATTCTACTCATGCGGTCGGACAAGAAACGCCTCCTTGCCACTGACCACAAAGGTGGTGTTGTGTGCCTGGATGTATAGACAGCCTTCGCCACCGCAGATGCCCACAGTGCCGGGGAGAGGGAATTTATGGTTGTCAGCGCAAAACGCTCATCCGGCCCACTGCTAGTGTGGCTTGGGATTTCCCTTGGCTCATCACAGTCACCCACAAGTTCGTAATTTCCCAGCTTGATGCGACACGAGGCGACCTTGGCGGGCAGATGACCGTTTGTGAATCGGGCGTGATCGTGCTCGCAGAGGAGCACTGAACAAGTTATAATATGCCAAGAATGGCTCGGCTCCTCTTGTATTCCACAGTCGAAGCTGAATTATGCGCGCAGCTGCTTCCCAAACTCTCATGGTTGAAGATACAGCCGGCCCAAAGCCGCGGAGGTGGAAGCCCGCGGAAGACGCCGCGGAACTTGCGTGGACCAGCGTCGTTATTATGATGAACACCATGGATTTTGTTAGGCAAACAAGCGGGCTGATCGGTTTTGTGACTTCTTCACAGATAGCCTTTTCAGCCCCTAATCAAGTCTTCTGATTTTCATGCAATCAAATCTCAAAAGCCAGAGGCTCCCAGATAGGGATTTCAGAAAAGAGATCTCATGGCTCGTAACTGTGGCCCTATATCGTATAGGGGCGACTGCGAGTACTTGAGCAAGATTGGCCTCTGCTTACAGTGACTTTCAAAGCCCAGCGTATTGCTCAAATTTGCAGTGGAGCCTGTGACCAGTTTAAAGAAGATGGTGAATTTCTTCCACGGTGTGTAAAATGTAGGGGTCTAGATGTCGTTGTACCTTGGAGCAGCCCTCATCGCGCTTCAAGGCCGCGAAGATGGAGTACTGTACAGCCTTCAAATCATAGTATGGTCGCCGTAAGTCAAGACTAGATGCTCAAACAGGGTGATGGAAGGCACAGCAGTACCCATAGGACATTGATGCGAGAAAAACCTTTGAGGCTATTCTGAAGTAGCTCTGACAAGCCAATGATCGTTCCAGTTTTGATAATTTCTAGATCTTGATCCAATACAGCGCTGAAGATGAACAACCCCAGTCCCGCTCGCCAGGAAAACAATTAAAAAGATGGTATCACACGCATACTAAGACATCCACTACAGGGGGGAACAACAACCCTATGCCGTTTCCTTTTTCAAGTCCATGTCCTCAATCTGGGAGATGCCCGCCTTGTCAGAGTCGTTTCCCATGTCCAGGTCGCCGGCGTTGCGCCTGAACTCCTCGTCGTGTATCCTGAGCTCCTCCATGATGACCTTGTTGGCCTTGCGCACGGGCTTGATCTCGAAGAGCCTGTCCATGGTCTCGAGCGGGATTGACTTGGTCTCGGGGATGAGGAAGAAGACGAAGATTGCCGAGAGGATCATGAGCGAGGCGAAGAACATGTAGACGCCGAACTTCATGGTGAGGAACATCTGCGGCGTGAAGCGCGAGATGATAAAGTTCCAGAACCAGTTGGACGCCGCGGCCGAGGCCTGGCCCAGGGACCGCGTGTTCTGGTCGAACATCTCCGAGTTGACGACCCAGGGGGTGCCGTTCCACGAGGGCGTGTAGAAGGCCGTCCACAGGTAGAAGAAGAACACGGCCGCGATGCCGCCGGACGACAGCTTGCCTGAGGTGTTGGGGTTGCTGGCCGGGTCGGCCACGCAGATGTATGCGCCGATGATCCACATGCAGACCGAGCCTCCCAAGCTACCGTAGATGAGAAGGTTGCGTCGTCCGAAGTTGTCAATCATGTACCTATGCTAGGTTAGTTGCTGAAGGCTGGACGTCAGGCACGTCGGAGAAGGAGGACACTTACAAGAGCCAAATGAACGTGAACACAGTCTTAACGCAACCAAACAAGCCAGTGGTCAAGAAGGACGTGTTGGTGCCAGTAATACCCAGACCCTTGAAGACAGTCGGGCTGTAGTAGTTGATGGCGTTGATGCCAGAGCCATTCTGCCAAAGGAAGAGCATGGAACCGAGGAAGAAGCGCCATTGGACCTTGGGGATCTTGAGCGCCGCAAAGGGCTTCCAGAAACCGGCACCAACTTCCTTGCGGTATTTCTCGAGATCCTCGTCGATGTAGCTGACCTCCTCGACGATGTAGATGTCTCTTTCGCTAAGGTTCCTGATCCAGCAGAGGACCGCCATGCCCTCCTCGCGGCGGCCCTTCATAAATAGCCAGCGGGGCGACTCCTTGATCCAGACGGCGCCAAACAAGAGCAGACCGCCGGGGATGAGCTGGACCGCGAAGGGGATCAGCCACTGGGCGTGGTTAGAGGGAAGCGTTGTGTTGACTCCATAGTTGATCCAGAAGCCGACAAGACCTCCGATCTGCCAGCCGAGCTCGTAGATGCCGACCAGGCGGCCACGGATGGCGGGAGGAGACAGTTCAGAGATGAAGATGGGAACCATGTTGCTGGCCCCACCGACACCGATACCGGCGAGGACGCGGCCGCCAAGGATGAGGCCGAGGCCACGCTGTCCATTGGCACCGAGCATGAGGCCGGCGCCGAGGTTGAAGATGAGAGCAAAGACGAAGAGGGACTTGCGGCGACCGAGGAAGTACGAGGTGACATAGGCGAACAGGCTGCCGAAGAAGGCGCCGGCTTGGTAGATGGAGACAATGTTGGACTTGACAAGAGCCAGCCCTTCATCGCTGTACGTGTCAAACTTGAACTCATCCTCAAACGAAGGGAGAGCAAGCGTCGTGCCGATGAAGGCAGAGTCATAGCCGATCATGCATGATGCAAACGAGGCGACGGCGGCGGTGGTGTAAACGCGCCAGTTGTACACGGCCTTTGGCGTGGGCCGGTCCTCCTTGAGTTCCAGCAGCGTCATGGTGTTGCCTGTCTCTCTTTCTTTGCAAAAGCAGAAAGAATTAGGTGAGACGAGGGATTGAATGGCTGAGTTGGTGAGACGCACTGAGGAGCAATTTCGCCAGCGGGGTGGTTGGAGGCAAGGCGTGGTTGATATATGAAAATATTTCACTGCGACCTGTGCCAGGGGTTCGCTCGATGAAAGGGGGGATCATGCGGGACCGTGGAGTCGGTATCGGTGTTATAGGCTATCCCAGGAATACCCACATAGCAAACACGGGGTCCCCAGAGTCTCGGAGTCTGGCCCTCGTTCAGACTGCAGACAGACCGACGCAACCATGGGGTATACATCTATCCGATCGTGGACTCCTTCTCGTGGCGTTCTGCTCTCGTCTTGTGCGTGCGGATGAGGATTGAACCAGGTGGCTGCGGACGGCTCTGCGCCCAGCTGGCCGCTAGAGACCCCGGCTGACTCGTCGAATATCCTCGAGTGCGCGTGGGATCCCCGCATCCTGGCATGCGCAAATTGCTGGAAACAGTAGACCGTTAGCCGACCCCACAATCCGGGGGAGTCTGGGGGGCAGTCTGGGGACGTCAGCGTTCTGCATGTCTGTGCAGCGAGGTCCCAAGTACCGGGCAAGCCCATGGGGAAGCCATGGGGAAGTGCTGGCGTATCGGAAGCAGAACATTCTTCAGCACGAGATCCGACGAGGGTTGGTTGTCTTTGTCTGGATGAACACTTAGCCGTACTGACCGGGCTCTTGGGTCAGCAAACCTTGGCGATCTGCCTAGTGTACGCTGGGCTTTTTTCTGACTGGTCTGCCCAGCTGACCAGTCTTTGCATAATCTGAGATCGTCCGGGGAGATAACAGGTTTCACTGTGGGAAGTGCGGAGGCGGGAAAACTTACTGCAGGCGGCCAAGCTTTGCATCACCGCCGCCGTCGGTAACTCCTTCGCCGCGCATCCGAGGTCGTCGTGATGCAGTGCAGGTCGACACATCGAAGCCACGTAATGCAACAGCTAGAAAAGACCCCGGCTCCTCGGTCCCATCTCGGTTTCCGGTGCTCGCCCTCATGCAGTTGAATATGTTCTCGGCGAGCATGCATGAACAGTAAAACTGACACAACCTACCAACATTGACCGTGCTGGCATGGAATATCCATATGGGCGATTTGCCCCCTTTCCGGCATTTCATTGGGATTATTTAAGAGACCAGCGTGCCCATGGAACACTGGAGGCTTCGTATACACCTGTGCTCGCGCGGACGATTTAGATGATTTGATTGTACGGTAATTCCCACGTACACGTCTCGCAATATGTACAATCGACGTGGTCATTCCGGGTATATTTAAAACGTGTCCTTATGCTGCCGCGATGCGAGACAGCCTTTTGTTGGCCGACCATCCTGAGAGATGAATTCCCACAGACCAAGTTCCTGTTAACGAAAGGCCCCTCTGACCCGTAGTTTGGGGGAGGGGGTTGTCCGGCGACGCCTGTGGACAAGATATGATTCGGAGCCATCTCATGGCTCCTGCTCTACGATATTTTCTATTCGAGGCCTGAGGTGAGCAGGATGCCGGCCCTGCTCATCGGTGTATGCCCTGAAAACTTCTCGCCTCATAAAGCGCCTCGGTGCTCGGCGGCCCGTAAAGAGCTCGAATTGGGCAAACCCCTGCTCTGGTAGGATGTCGAGGCCGTCCATCGTCACCCAGCCTCGGTGAGCTTCTCGGTGGCTCTGGTCTAATAATGGTGTGTGTAATGTCTTGTAGGCGAATTCGACCACCACGCCTCCCGTCGGGCTGTCGAGCCACTGTGGGGGCAGGGTGAAGTCTGGGGCCGGCTGGTCGCCGACGCCGTGGCCAGGTATGGCGGAGACGATTATCGTGGGCTGTCGCCATGTCTCGGGCCATGCGTCCTCCCTCGATTTGAGGATATGGAAGCGGGTCTCGACCTCATTGTCAGGGCTGAATAGGGGTAAATCGTCCCTCGCTAGTAGTTTTGTGAAATGCCCGACAAGCTTTTCCGCGTTTGAATAACTGCAGCATCCAGTGTCAGAAACTGCCCCAAGTCCGTTGCTAAGAGGTTAACTTACGTGCGATTTAGTACACAGATATTTTTCACCCCCATCTGGAGCATGGCGTACACGGCGGCTCTAGCCATACCGCCCGCCCCCACGACGAGACCACAACTGGTGGACCTCACGGCGTTGGCGGGTGAGAGGCCGCGGCGTATACACGCCCTGATGCCGATCCAATCTGTATTCTCCCCGTACAGAGCCTTGATTGGCCCAGCCCGGTTACGGCAATGGAACAGACGGGCGTCCTCGGGGACAGTCCCGTCTTCGTTCAGTGATCGGATTGGTATCAGAGTGTTGACTGCCCCAATCGCCTTTGCGTGCTTGCTCAAGGAGTGGGTGATGCTGATGATCTCGACCTTGAAAGGAAGACTGATAGAGGCGCCCGCGAAGTATGGGTCCATCACAACCTCCTGCAGGCTACGGATCGATGAGGTGCTGTGCGGCCGGTAGTGGTGAGGTATGCCGAGGGCCTTCAGCGCAGCGTTATGCATTCCTGGGGATAGACTGAAGGACACATAACCGCCAATGACGTAGAGATTCATCGGATCGAATACAAATGATGAATAGAGGCTTCGCGTTGCTTGGAGGGCCGTGAGGGAAGGATACGGGTAGCCTTGCTCGTCGTCACGGTCTGCGCTCGTAGCCGAGCCAACCGGGAGAACTGAGCTGAGTACTTGATTGAAACAGGACGACGTCTTCCCTTTTCTCCCAGTGTTGTAAGCAATGACAGGTAGCTTGGGCTCGCCAAGGTCATCGATCCTCGTGCGCAGGGTGCCGATATCGAAGCTCTCGAGGTGGTGGCTAGCGACCCGCGACAGTCGAATTAGGTCACACCCAAGGTTTCGTGCTTTTTGATATGCTCGGAGCCAGGAGGGGTCCACCCAAGACGGTGCTGGTTCTCTTATTAATTGTAAATTGCCGATAAGTTTTGTTCGGCCTTTGGACATGCGTATTTGCGCAATATATTCCTCCTCCACTCGCAAGTCGACCGTCATGTACTCGACGGCCAGGCGCAGACCGTGTTGTAAATACGCCAAGTACAAGGACTTCCACGCAGAATCATGCAGGGCTCGCTCGGGGAACACCACATGGTAAAGTATCGGGATGACGAGATTTCTCCTCATGTCGCCCAGAGCCCGACTAATGTCACTCGCGTGTTCAGGAGTGAGGCCATCTTTGATCGTATTGGGCGCCGAGGGCAGAACAAGGTCGTCGACCACAATCTCGATGGCATCCGCGCCGGTTTCGATATCTTCGATGTCTACTTTGTTGGCCAAAATGGCGGACAGGGGAACCGAGACGGCGTGGGTGAACTGTCTGTCCTCGGTAGGGATGGACGCCAGAGGGAAGGCGGACTCTATGAAGGGGATGGCTCCCTTGGGCAGGATAAGCGACAGGAATTTCAAAAAGTGTCTCTCGGCCCTCTTAAGAGTAAGGTAGGGGGCAGGCGACCTCTTGTCAAGCGCAGTTTCCAGGCCGTCGAGCGAGTCGGTCTTGTTCTTTTTTGTCATGTCCTCAGAGACGTTGAAGAATTCAAAGTGGCTGCACCTCCGGAAGAAGAGCCCCCCGGCGTCGAGAAGGGTCTTGAGCCTCGCATCGTCGGGAATCTTGAGGTGATGCTTGATGGCTTGTGTATCTCGAACGATGTATACGATTGGGTGTATGTGACTGTACTCTCGTAGTAGGGCCTGGACATTGCGCTCCATCCACGAGCATACTATGATGGTATTCTTGGAACAGCGATGGAAGAGGTCCTCCAGGACGTCGGCCTGGCGGCTGTGGTAGCTGGTCAGGCCATGTTTCTTCTTGAAGACCGGAGTAGGGAGCCCAGTCACGTCCTGAAAGGCTCTCTCGGCATCCATGACCTTTCGCTTCATGGCGCCTGAGGCGATGATGGCCAGCGTGGACTTGCCGGCGCCGCGCAAACCGGTGAGGACTATGGAGGCATCGGAGTCGAAAACCCTGGCAGTAGAGAATTCTGGCGAGTGCGGAGGGGAGCTCGGGGCAGAGCGGGAAGCTGTGTGCCGGCGTTAACAGAGACGGACGGAGTGGGAGAGTGGGAGAAGGACAGCAGGAACCACATGACATACCTCTAGACGGCGAGCCGCCTGGGGTTGGCGCAGAAGGTTCATATGGGTTGACAATATGACTCAAGAAGGGGCTCAGCTTTCTCGACACAGTCTCTCGGTGGGCGTCATCCCAATCGGCGGCGGCCATGGCGGCGAAGTTGCGCTTGCTGCCGGCCATGACAGACGCCATCTTGACCTGCGCGCCGAAGGGGGCAAGGCGGGGGTTCGTCAAACAACGGCCATGTGCGTACGCCTGCGATGTCGCTGGTAAGAGAAGAGGTGAGGGTGGGTGTGGAGTTTGAGTGCGAGTACCGAGTATTGTGAGTGCTAGTGGTGAGGCCGCGTTGAGCTTCGAGACGCAAGGTTGCGGGTCTGCTCGGTCAATGGCTGCGCATCTCCCGACCAGAGCACACGAAGCGGGCCAAGAGCAGAAAGGGACACAAGATGGGAGAGAGTGCTTGGAGCTTCGGCAGCTTCGCGGCTGTGTGGGCGGAGCAGCCAGACAGCCAGAGCAATGATTACACTGCGGGATGTGTAACACCGAACTTAGAGGCTGGGTTGGGTGGTCGGAGAAGGATCAATAGGGACTGGGTAAAGCCGAAGGCAGACCAAGGGCCCGACGGGTGACGGCGTTGGCGAGAGCGGCGCACACGAAAGGACCCTGAGCAGTGAGCAGCGAGCGAGAAATCCGGGATGACGACCGAGGTGGGGCCGCGGAACTGACCGCGGCTTTGGAGTTCGTATGCGAGGACAGGGATTGGGCAGAGCGTATAGGAATGGTGGGGACAAAGTGGGATGGGTGCAGGGCGACATGGGCGACAGGGCGAGTGGGTGTGCTGAGGGTTAAGCAATTATCCTCAGCCTCTGCACGGGGAAACATGCTCTTCCCCAGATCCGATCCACCAAACGTGTCTGTCTGGCTGCTGTCTGGCTCCTTCCTGCTCCTCCTCCACAGTCCACACTCAAGCGGCCTGTACTGCAGCACACGCCAACGCAGCCTAGCCCGATCCTGCGACCAGGCACACAGTAGAGACCCTGTGCCGTCAACTGGATTGTGTCACTGTCGGCTGCCGAGGTCGGTTCCATCCGACGCCGACAAGCCAATTGAGACAACCGCCCACGGGGCTCTCACTCACACATCCACTCCCATTTCACCCATTATCCATTACCCATTACCCATTGCTCCTTCGGCCGGACAATTTTTGCGGATGAATGCCAGCCCAAGCTGTCTTGCCCTGCCGCGCATCGCCATCCAAGACACGGAGATGAGATCGCCAGGGGGACGCGCATACTCGGGCACGACGTGCTGCAGCCACTAGCAGCAGCAGCAGCACAGCAGTAGCAGGAGCAGCAGCTTGCAATGCCTCCCAAGCGCAAAACAACCACAGAGGCCGACAATGCCCCCTCCGCCACGGCGAGCCCCGCCAACTCCAACTCGGCCTCGACCCGCGACGCTCCCCTCAAGCGCCAGCGCGTCTCCAGGGCTTGCGACCAGTGCCGTGCCGCCCGCGAGAAGTGCGATGGCATCCAGCCACTGTGCTTCCCCTGCGTCTCGCAGAACCGGGCCTGCACCTACGAGGCCAACCCCAAGAAGAGGGGCGTCCAGACCGGCTACATCAAGACCCTCGAGGTCGCCCTGGCATGGCTCTTCGACAAAGTCCCCGGCTGTGAGGAGTCCCTCGAGAACCTGCTGATGCACGAGGGCGGCCAGGGCCAGAGCCTACTCGTCGGCAAGGACTCGGAAAAGTCAAATCGCCTGCACAAGAGGTGGAGGAGGAGCAAGGTCCACAAGGGAATCGACCGCATTCTCTCAGGCGGCGGCGTCTCTCAGCAAGGCGTCGAGCCCGAGGATGCCGACAGCGACGCCGAGCACACCCACAAGGCATCTATCGTCGTCCGCGGCCAAACCCCTCAGAGCGCCGACAATGACCCGCCCCCAACACACTTCGATGGCCAGGTTGGACCAGACATGTCTGGGCCCCTGCTACTTCCACCCAACCACTGGAGACTCCTCGACATCTATTTCAGCTACACACATTGCTGGTTTCCCATCCTTGAGAAACAAGACTTACTAAAGACCGTCTACCTGTACTCCCCTGAGGGTATTGACGTCCAGCGCAACACTCCCGACTCCGCCGCTCATGCCGAACTGTGGGCTGCCATGGCCCTGGCATCTTACCAGAATTTGTCAAGTGCGAAACTTACTACCAACAACCCCTCCCCTGATGCTGGGCACTCCCCGGACAAACTCTACAACATTGCCCGGGCTCTCGTGCCTTCTGAAGATGGCCGGTTTGAGATTCAGCACGCCAGGGCATTACTACTTCTGGCGCTGATTAGTGTCGGCAAAGGCCAGAAGACGTGCGCCTGGATACTGGTGGGCCTCGCCCACCGTATCGCCCTGGATGTCTCAGATCTCCATCTGGGCGATGAGCGGTTCTCACGGTCAGTCACAGCAACGCTCATGGGGTGCTACATTCTCGATACCCTGATTTTCGTCCATCGCAGAGGCATGCCGAGTCTTGAAACAGCGGGCATACTCGAAGGTATGAGTATACCAGAGGACAATTTGGATGAATGGCAACCATGGGCGCCGTGCGATGGCTTCGGCCAAGGTTTTTCTGGTCCGGCTACCCATTCACGGAGCCCAGCCTACTCATTGACCACCTTCAACCAGCTCTACGACGTCTTCAAGTTTTTACGAAAACGCTCGGTGCACAGGCAGAACGGCCGCCCCCTGGAGGATCCCTCGGAAGTGACGATGCTCTTGCACCAGACAATAAAACCACGCCTGCCTTTTGGCAACTTTATAATCGCTCGTGATTCGAGCTCCGCCACCATACCATCCGCTTACGTTCTGAGGGTCTTGTTCCTGTGGGTCAGCGCATTGCTTAATTCGGCAGAGTCGCCCTGCGCTCTCATTCTAGAATCCATCGAGCAATATCTGGCTCAGTTCGGCCCTTGCGGCGCACCACCATTCTTCGCAACATGCTTAGCCATGCTGGGTCAGCACAGGAGCTTCGCCGACCTCAACTCACAGAGCAGGGAAAGGTGGCAGTCCATCAAGATCATGCTGATCATGATCTGGAGTCCCGCCGGAAACAGGCTTTCCAGCGAACCCCGCCCAGGCTCTGCCGTCTCAAACCCTGCCGGTGCATCGAATGCATCCATGGCCTCATCGTCAATGCACACATCCAAAAGTCTGCCGACGGTCTCAACAGCAGGCTTTATACCAACCAACCGCCTCCAGACTCCGACACTAGCATCGAAACACCGCCCAAATACCTCCTCTTTCATGATGGGCCAATTCTCCCCATCCACACAGCCAGCCCTTAACCCTGCGGGCAGCCCACAGGTGAACAACGCGAACATGAACGTAATGGACACCAACACTATCATCCAAGGCGGCCACGGACCGCGAAACATGGGCCACCCAGGCGCCGCGCACCGCGGCAGCTTCGGCGGGGGCTCGCTAGACTACGACGCCATCCTGGACGACCTGTCGTCCATGGACTATATAGACCGCGTCGACGCGGACCCGCAGTTCATGGCCAACCTCGGGTTCGCCCCGGGCTGCGATATTTCCGAGATATTAAACCGAGAGTTCGGGGCAATATGACATGACATATACGGACACGACGCGACGTCACGGTTTGCACGGCTTGTACTTGCCCGGGTCGCCGGCCCGATGCTTATATATGTTCTACTGTATGCGTGAATATAATGCATAAAAGCGGTTTTGAGTGATCGTTCGTGAAGTTTACGATTACGTATTCTGCCAACTTCTTGATCTCAGTCCAGTCATTCCGGTCCAAAACATACGCACACGTCCGTAAAAGATGTCTGGTGGCCCGCGTAGCAGACAACCATGCCGTGGTGAGGTCGGCCACCAAATGGCTCCCCATGGCTCACTGCGCAGCAGTATGTCCTTGAACCTCTGGTCTGACGGAAACTGCCTACAACACATCATCTTTCCCACCTGCCCTCTTGCGCGCTCGTTCTTTTCGCTTGGGCTCGGCAATTACGACCAGCGTTGCTTAGAGGTTTCAGCTGATTTCACCAATGGTCTGTGTACCCCTCTGGCCAACCGGCAGCTGGGCTTTGGGTGCTCATTGGGCCGGGCAGCATGTGAGGTTATGATCTTTTTCATTGCATTGCACCTAATCTGCTGGTGTCGTGCATGGTCTATGTACGGCGAAGGATAAACTTCAGCTGACTGGGCAAAACATCGCCTGGCTGATTCGCACCGGTATGTTCAGACTTCTCTCAGACTGATGGTCTGCTTCGCCCCATCGGACATCCGAGTGCTACCGTTTCCCTTCCCTGATCGGCCTTGTTGGCCGCTTTTGAAAAAGAGAAGAAAAAAAGGAAAAGTTCTCTAGAAACCATTGTCGAAGGTCGCATCGCGCATCTGCCGTAACCTTCTTGTCCTGTGCCATGTCAAGTTGCCATATCCTCCATCTCCTTCGATGTGAGACACCCAGAGTAGGCGAGCTTCTCAGCCGAAGTGTAATAATCTCACGCAGAGGATGAACTCACACAGTCCGTATCCCCATTCGCCTGTCATGGGGACCCACGGCAATGATACCTTCTGGAGGATTGCCAGCGTCCTCCAAATCAGCCATCATGTCTTTCAAGATCGATTGCTCGCGAAACCCAATCAGTCGTCGCTGTCGTCCTCGCTGTCGTATTCGCTGTCGTCCTCATCCGTCCCCCATCCATCATCCGGATCCGCAGGAATTTCAGGAGTGGCAGCGCCACGCAAGTCAACGAATACCTCCTCCGTCGATCGCTGGGGCCGCGGCATGCCCAGCTCGTCAAATGCCAGCAGGTAGTTGTCCCAGGTCATGAAGTCTAGCGCCGTCTGCATGGCAGCCTCCAAGCGCACTTTGTCCTTCTCGAATGTCAGCGTGACATTCCGGAGTACTTCGTGGCACATGGAATCGGAAAAGTGCAACATGGCCTTGACATCGTTGACGGAAAGGTCCTTGTCGTCGGCGCTGATCACAAGAGCCCAATCGATGAAGGGAGGCGGTCCCCGATAAAAATTTCCCTTGGGAAAATAGAAAGCGTACTGATTGTTGGTGTCCTTCTCGAGACTGCGCATGAGGCCCGCGGCCGGGTTGAAAGTCGGCACTCGGCCCTTTGCTTCGAGGTCACGGAGAACACGCTGTTCAGTCGGCCGCATGACAATGCGAAGAGGTCTGCCAACACGCTCGGAAATGGGGGATATGTCTCCCTCAAACTTGGCCATGAGCCCGCGTATCGGGTGGCTATAGGGCACGGCGACCGCCGCGTAGTGCTCTGACTCGTCCTTGACATTCTGGTCGCCCGCGATCATAACGCCCTTGATGTCATCAAACCTCCATAATTGGCTCGCCCACTGGGGAGTCGCAGGCGCTTGATAATATCCGTAGAAGAAATGCTGGGGATACATGGCAAGCCAGTCGAGGGCGTGACGGAAATCGGTCATTGTGGCGCTCTTTGGCCCGCCCAGAGGCTTGATGCGTCGCACGACAATGCTGCCAGCCCAGAAGTGCGGCGGGTATGTGTTGCCGGTGGCTCGGACGGAAGCGAATACGGACTTGTTGGCCTTCGATCCATCGATTAAGTGGTTGGCGCGGAAGATGACTTGAACGCCGTCTTTTCCAGTGGATTTATCGTTCAGGCGGCTGTTGAATCCAAAATCGCCGCGTTCGACTGGAGGGCCAGACGCGTCGTCGTCAGGCTTGCGGAGGAGCTCGCGGACAGGATTCATGTCAAATGTCCTATGCTTCGAGGTGGGGAGAATGACAATCTCTGGCTTCAAGGAATCAAAGCGGAAGAGGAAGGCTCGGTAAGCGCTGTCAAGCGGCTCTGTTTCGTTGGACTTGGCATACTTGCTGCAGAGTAGCTTGTGGGAGGGCCAATCGAATTTCTGGCACTTGTTGTTGTTGTTGTCGCAGTACCAGACGCCTTTGCAGCGAGCACACCGTTTAATGCTGTCCGACTTGCCGCAGGTGATGCAGTATTCATCTGACTTTTTGTGGAGGGGAGGCGTGGGAGGATCGTGAGAGGCAGTGCGGTTGTTGACCTGGGAAGCCATTGCATCGTCTTTGCTGCAAGCCACGGGAAAAGGTCAGCGTGCTCGAAGCTTCTGTATGGGCTCAAGGAGGCGGAGTGGGAGGAGGCCACAAGCACAAGGGATGGCTGAGACTCGGATAGCAAATGCAGTACTGGCTGGCACACGGTACGAAGAAACGGGTTGGCCGAACAACGTCGTATGAAGGCTGGGAGGATGACAGAAAGAGGTGATTGAAGGTTGTGTGAACGAAGATGAATGAATGAAAGCAAGCGGGAAAACATTGGCTTTGAAGTATTATGATCACTTACTGAGGGAATAAATCACGACTGACGGCCGTGACCTTCTGAGAAGTGGTTTTGAAGAAGTGGGTTGAGAAAAAGAAGAAGGAGAGTGGTGCAAGTAGGTAAGTTGGGACCAGTTGAATCGCGGGTAACTCAGATGACCTTTGGGCAAGCTTACTTCAAACTCAGTGCTGTTGCAATAACAGACTGCCTTGAGCGAGCAACAGCAAGTTGCTTGTTTATTGGGTGGGTAACTTGAGCTTTGTATCCGCGCAAAATTTTGTCGAAGGGAAGGCTGAGATTCGTTGCTCAAGTGTTGTCAGGCAAGAGTCACTCGTTGTTTGAAAACGACTTTCTCCAGCTAGGTTTCTTTATCCCACTTCCAAAAGTAAGCAAGGAAGGAAGATCAGACTGTCTTCTGTTGGTAAATTGAGGGAGGACGGAAAATGTAAAGTGCAGATGGAATGTGAGCCTGGTCATGTGCCTAGGTAGTCAGCTGGTGAAAGAAGCTTCGAATAGACGTTTATATCTGTTGCACTCGGCTTTGAAAAGATTCCCAGTTCTTCCTCCCAGCTACTTTCCGCCAGCAAAACGAAAACTTGGTCTCAACATGATGCTTTGAGCTGCCAAGACTCTGAAGCTCATGATGATGGATTCGATGTTGATTTAAAGGTACTTTCGGAAGTGGGTAGAAATACCTCATCAGGCGGGAAATTCCCATTGGACAGAAGCTAGCATCATATCACGGAAAGAATGTAATGCCTCTAAATGTCAGCCCAGTTCCCCCGCCCACTTTTCTTTTTTCATACTCAGAGACTCGCAGATTGTGTCCAGAATTCATGAGGCATGTTGCACCTTCGCTGTTTTTTTACTATAGTAAGAAGGGCTGATGTATGGTATTGAAGTGCCGCTTGTCACGCTGAGTCGTTTTCGCGTGGCTCTTGAGGAAGAGGACGTATGCGGACATAAAATTTGGAAAGGGAGGTCACGGCGTTGATACCATAAAGCGAGCGACAAGGCGCCAACTACCATGACTTGCATTCGAGTAGCGATCCAGCCAAGAGGTCTTTTGGGGGAACATTTACACCACAGACGAAAGATGTACGGGCTATTGGCTTTTACCTCTTTGAGAAACTCTGAGCCCGTCTCACTCAAGACCAGATCCACTCAATTTGTAGCCACATTAAAAGAAAATCAATGCCGTGACTAACTAAGCTAGGTTTCGATCTAGAAGTCTATACCCTTACTTATTATGTTTGGACGGTTGGTGGCCTTTCCCAGCATCTCGGGTTCAATGATGTCTCGGATACAGCCACCACGCTCCAGCACCTGCAACAGCCATAACAGAGACTGCAAGTATTCCAAAAGCCTTCTTGATGCCTGGTTCTAGAAAGCCCTGCGCGATCTCCTTAAACTCATCCGGAAGATTTCCCCGGGGATAAGGTGTGTCGGGAATCTTCACATCGAGGAATGGGCAGACTTGTTCCCATCCTAGCCCGTCTTCCAGTCGCACATGGAGCAGTCTCTCCGGCGGTATATACTTCTTGATTGTCATGGTGCTGTGGAAGCCGAGTCAGATGCTGCTCCAGTCCGACGATATCGCTTTATGCACGGTCACTATGGGCAAACTTACTACTGCTCATACCAACGCTCGATGTTCTTATCGCAGCCTGGATCGTCCGGCCATTTCCCTTGCGTGTAGACGTGGTACATGTCGTCACCGAGACTGAAGAATTCCCTGTTGTAGGTATCGAGGTACTTCAGAAGCCCAAGAGGGAGCGAGTGCCCTGCCCTGATGAAGTGCCCTACCGTATTCTGGATCGACCGGGAGAATGACGCGGGCGTCCTCTCCGTGAGAATGAATTTGACATTTGGGTCGTCGACATAGGCGTCCACGAAGGGCGTGCCTCCCGAATAGCTTGGGATCTCGCAAACTGCCTAAATCGTCCGTCAGCACTGGCACAGTCTCAACAAACCTTATCGGCACTCACGTCAAATCCTTTGAACCACTTGTCAAATTCAGGTCGTCCGTACGGTTTCACCTCATCGCTTTGCACCTGGCTGAGTACAACATACTCGTGAAACATCCGGAAATGATCCAACCCGCCAGCACAAACTTCAACCATGTGATACGGATTGTATCCCAGTACCTTGAGGCCCTTGTATAAACTCAACGTTCCACTCCTTATTTATTCGTTAGATGCGTGAGTGAGCCTCGGTCTTGAGGGATATCGTGGCCTACCTGCTTGCGCTGAGAACAATGACTTTCATCCGCATGGCATCTTGAGGGCTCTCGATTGTGTCGATAAATCGAGGTCTGCTGCCTTCTTTGTCATCCATAGCTGCAGCTCAATGGTCTCAAGCCAGCAAGTCTTCTCCTTGTTCGAGAATACAACGAGGAGTAGGAACATCACGCCAGACCCGAACAGCCCCTCGGTCTGGATATATGGAGACATTTTCAATGACGTTCTGGGCTTTACCAGCCCACCTTCCTCGCATTCACAGTGGCCCCTAGCCATGGTCGGACTGGACCGAATGTCTGACAGGATAGAACAAGGGTATCAGGGCCCACTCGAGGAACCGACTTCCTGCATCGCCGCGGCTCTCGGTGCAGCTACCGGACGCGGTAACATCGGGGATAGCCAGGTGGTCAGCAAATGTGACGATGCACCAGCGCTGCGCAGCAGGAAGCGGAATGATCGTTTGATGCCTACATACGAGTATCCACGAATCAATGGTTCCCTGAAGCGCCCGCGTCGTCCCAATCAGGCCGGAGGGGAGCGAAATTGGGACATGTCTTGAATGTGAATACAGCAGGATATTGAGCGAGAAAGTCCCCCCGGGGGGGGGGTTGCAAAGCTAACAAGCCTGCATCAACGGCACTTGAAGATGTTGGCGATTTTGAGCTGGAGGGGAAGGCGGCCGAAAAATACTAATGATAGAGACCATCTAATAGTACTACTGAGATTGTGAGGAAGCAATTGGGATTCGATCATATCAATTCGAGCTTTACTGATTGGAAAATGCAGACGATTGAGGGTGCAACTATATAATGCATTGAAGGGCTAATCAGGAACCCTCGTAGTAGACCTCTTGGTTCAGTGCATATGTGATTTACCACTACCCTCTGCATCTGCACCACTCACTATACTTCGTGCCTGAAATTCAGATCAGAAACTCGCCATTATTATCATTCTGCAACGTGATTTTGGTTCTCGGTGATGGAGAAATTAATTCAGTAATCGAGTATTCAACTTGATGGGCCTTATGTGCTGTGTTGCCTTTACTGCGAACTGGTTATCCCTCAGTCGTGTTGACTCACCTCAAGAAGGGGTAAATCTGAGGAACCAAAGACATCAAGAATAATTCGTGGGGTGTAATCTAGAGGGGTCCTCACGATTTCAGGAAAAGTTCACAAGCACAGCTGTTCATGTTTATTCACAAGTGTTTCAAGATATGCCATCGGCTGACTGCAAGATATCTTGATATTATGTACAGGAAATCTTCGAGTATGTGCAGTAAGGAAGTAAATATGTCCGTAGAGAAATGTAACAGCGGCAGACCATGGCTTAGAAAGCCACTCGCTTCATGAGGTGGTCAGAGCCAGGACTTCAAATAGCCACAGGCCAGCCAGTAGACCAGCTCAACGCATTCCAGCCAAACCGGTAGTCAGCATCGGCATAGCCCACACCAGTGTCGGCATAATGATAGTAGAGGACCGCGCCGCTGTGGGCAGCGTCAACGAATACGCCCTGACCACCAGGTCCATAGACTTTCCCGTGGGACGCCAGGACGGTGGTGCCGCCGCCTTGTGCGCAGTTGACGCCGCGCTGGTCGACAAAAGGCCCGTTGACGCTCTGGCTCCGGCAGACGTTGATCCTGTACTCCTCGCCGGCGGCTGGCATGGTAGTCTCGTAGCCGCAGCAGATTCCAGAAGACCAAAAGAGGTAGTAGTACGGAGCGCGGTAGTACATGAATGGTCCTTCTTCGGCGTGAGTGCCGGAGGAGTTGAACGCGATGTTGTAGCTGCTGCCCGCGGCCTTGGTGGGCTTGGTCGCCATGGGGACCTGGTACAGGTCGTTCCAGAATGAGCCGAAGTTGAGGACGAACTTGCCGTCGGCTGTCTCGACTAGGTTGGGATCGATGGCGTTGTAGTTGCTTCCGGCCTTGGATGAGACGCCGGTGGCGCCATGGTCGGTCCAGGACCCGGCCTCCAGTGTAGTTGACGTTGCGACTCCGATGGCTGACGCTTGGCTGCCGAATGCTGAGACGGCGTAGTATAGGTAGTAAGTGTTCCCAACAAGGCGGACATCGGGAGCCTGTTGTGGTGTTAGTCTTGGAAACGTCGATATTTTCGGGTGCTGTTTATGCCGCGTCGCTGTTGTGCATATGCAAGGCTTTTTCAGAATCAGGAGTCTTACCCATAGGTCATCCTTTCCTGCCAAGTTGATAGAACTCCCCTTGGGAATTGCTGCTCCTCGGAATGTCCATGGTCCAGTCAGTGAGTCAGAGTCGTAGATCATGATCTTGCCTCCAGTATTGAATCGAAAATATTTGCCATCCGAGGATCTTTTGATCACGGCTGGGTCATGAGCGAAACAGTCACCAGAACAGGCACCTGGGTTAGGATATGCCGCCTGGACAACGGGAAGGGCGAAAAGAGCCAGGGCAACCAGGCCTCTGGTAAGGCTCGAAACTGAGAGCATGATGAAGGCCGGCTATATTCTTACCCACGACGCGGGGTGAAAAAGAGAGAGACAAAATTAGAACTGGTGAAAACCAAACATGTTTCTCACGATGATCGCTCGGGGTGGTGCAGGTATATATGGCAAGGTGAAGGAGCCTCTGAGAAGCCCCTTGAATGCCGGGCTTGATGAAACGCAGGACTGCAGGTGCAGCCCTTTCCAATATCGCATTTCGCGGAAGTCTACCTTTGGGTGGGTCGCCCCGGGAGACAGGGGCGAAGAGGCAAGATTGAATGGGCAGACTTTCTACTTGGAGCATGGGAGGAAGGGTGGATACCAGAATAGTTTGTTTCGATTCAGAGAGAGAGAAAAAGAGAGCGACGTTGAAAGGGGTCCAGGATCCGTCGGTAGGGAAGATGGCTGTAAACGTTTCGCGCCCTGGTGTGTTTCCCGTCGGCTGACTCTCAGGATGATCTCACGGCATATCTGATCCCACTGATCTTCACGACGATGACCTTTTCTTGTCGTATACCTGATGACCGCGGTGCACTGGGGCAGATCGCAAGTAGCGGGTCTCACAGCACCTGCTGGGATTCTGGATGCCGGCGCTCGCGTAGATGGCATCGCTGAATACGGTTGGATACGGGACGGCCTCGCTAGAGTGATCCACCGGTATCCAGAGGTATCCATAAACTTTGGCTTTGAAGGCCCAAAGCGGTAGTCCCATGGAAGGATAACCTCCGAACCGGGGACCCCACTGTGGGCTTACGCTCTCATACGTGCCGGAGTGCTTCTGGCTGGAACGGAGAGGAGAGGAACCACTCGATGGTTGTTATGTTGCTGATCTCAGCCGGACTGAACGACTGCGTTCTTGGCTTCTCTGACCATACAATATGTTCCAATACATGGTGTCGCGAGGCTGGTTCGTTGCACGAGCTGGGAAGTGATAGGACAGGTGCTGGCGGGTGGCCAGCATTCAGCGCCGACAAGTGAAACACCGAGTGGGCCCAGACAAGGAAGACAGAGCGCGGCTCGCTGAACCGGCCTGAGCAGGAGGCAGAAGTGATGGCTAAGCGACGTGTTGAGGCCGACTGGCCAAGGATGAGACTCTTCAGGACCTGCTCGAGGAAGTTAATCTCGCCTATCTTGGACCATAGCCAATGATCGACGGGGTGCAGTTGCGGTGCTGCTCTTGCACTCGGGCCGCTCCCGGTGACGATGGCGGCGACCCTGAATCGATCATCCCAGACCTCTGATTTGTGACTTGGCCCGCTTGCCTGGCGGAAAACCGGGGCCTTCAGGGGTTTTGGTCCCAGCTCGGGTGCAGGCTCAAATGATCGACAGGCACGTACAGCTACAAAAACCTCCGACAGCAACGTCAAAAGGAAAACATAGATGCGGCGAATGGAGACAAAACTTGGCCGATTGCTTGCAGCTTGCAGCTTTCTGGGTGAAGGTAAGCTCCGAGACGAAGGCCGAGCTGCAGACAACAAGCAACTTCATCGGGCTTCAGAGCCTTACTCGCAGGGCCAACAGCAGGAGCGAGGACATCGTGCCGTGCCTTCCATGCATCAGCACGTCTGCGCAGACCAACACGCAGCTTCTCTTGCCCCTGCCGGTGCAGCCCTCCCTTCCTTCTGCTGTAAGAAGCATCAATCCCTTGATGCCCGATCAGCTTCTTTCCCCACTGCTGTGCCGCTCCGTCCCGTGTCGTGTCGCCCCGGCAGTCAGCCGGCAAAAAAAACCGCCGGTATCTTTACACCAAAATCAGGACAACACAACTCTTCCAGCTACTAACCCGCCACAACCTCTTATTCTAAGAGATATTTTGATACAATATAAGTTAGATGCTTATTCTGAAGATACTAATACAATTAAAATTAAGCACATATGATGTGGTTGTGGAATGATTGGGGTACCAACATGAAGGGTTTTGGTGATTTTGGGTGGTACTTGGAGCTACCGGCGGTTTCTTTTGCCTTCTGACTGCCCGGTCGCCGGCGGGCTCGATCCGCAAAGCCTCGAAAAGCATCACATTGCCTGCTCGTTGACCGCACGTCGTGGCCACTAGCCACCACCAGCTTTGACGCGGACACGTGCTAGGCCCATCCCTCGACATGCCCACCTTTTCGTCTCTAGAGCCACGTTTCGGGACCCAGTTGCAGCTTAGGGTGCCATCTCCCATCCAGAAGTGGCCCGTCAGCAACGGCTATTGGAAGGTCCATCCAAACCTCAAAGACCCAGCTTTCAATCCCTCACAGTGGTCCAGAACTCTATCGGTGACTCCAGATACGGCCGAACCCTCGGTAAAATGAGCGTGGAAATCTTCATCACGGCAAAGGAGCAGCACGAAACCCCAGCCAGGCAATTGGGTGCCGTGGGTCGTTGGTTGACGCCTGGGTTGGATGGGACAGAACTCGAAAGAACATGCCATGCTTGCCTGTCTGGTGCATTAGCCAATTGTATTTCAGACCGCATGGAATTTCGGATTCCACCACTAGCTCCATCCACACGCAGCCGCGAACAGGTCGCAAATCGTTCACCCCGCGTCTCGAGCAATCGGAGCTATTGAGCTGTAGAGGCAGCTACACATCTGCCGTGCTTTTCTTGCCTGCGCGCGAGAGCGTCTTCGTCTGACATGGTCTATTGGCACGTAACCTCGGTCAAGACCCTCACAGACGGCAGACGTGAATGTCAGACCTTGGCGCTTTGTTGGCGTCAGAGGTCCTTCGAGTCTGACCCCTCAGCAGCGCGCGGTATCGAGAGCATTATTCTCCCCGTTGCCTGCTGCGAGGCTTTGAAGTCTTCATACTTCTGCTATCAGTGGAGCCGGCTCGGCCCTAAGCATGTCTCGGCCTCGAGGCCGAGCCTACTGTCAATGATTAGCCTAACCACCCCGGCGGTAGCAATGGTGGAGCTGAAACGGCGATTGAGCATCGAGCCGCCATCTGCTTGTGTCTTGTTCGAATAGCACAACAACAACAACAAGTCTGATCTCGCACTGCGTTTGGGCAGTATGACGAAAAGAGTAACACTCGGTAAGAGCGGAAGCTGTACAGGTCTATGGATTGGGAGCAGGACAGCTCATGGTACCTTTGCCAAGTGCACACACCATCGTGAAGAACCAAGCGATATAAGGGTCCCTTCCCGACCTGCCCTGATGGGAGAGTTAGCCTCGCCTTATCAGTGGGTCGCATGGCTCTTGTCTGGAATCTGCTGCCATCCCGACGCCAATTCACGAGCCAGCTCTCGTCCTTTCTCCGTCCGCCCAGATTCCAGACCTCAAGACTTCATGCGCACCCCTCATCAGACAAGCCAATTACCAATCACGAAATGATCAAATTTTAGGTCTCCGGTGTGCCTGAATTGATATTCTTGCCCAGGCCAATCATCGAAATCCGTCGCAGTGGTAAGGTTTGGAGCCATGGTGAGATTACTCGGGGTGTTGGTACGCCCAAGGCTCGGCTTATCCAGGGGTCATGGCATGGGTGCCGATAGCTGTGCTAACTGACCAATGAAGCAGCTCTCAGTCAAGGCATTGAGTGATGGCAACACCCAACCAAAATCTCTCTCACCACCACCATATCACGTCTCCGAAGGGCAAGAAACTGCTGGCCCTTCCTCGCTGCCGCCCTCATGCTAGGGCCAGGCTCGACCGAGGCGTCTTTGAAACGAACCCACGCTACCCAAGTAAATGACCACCACCGCCACTTGGAACTGTTGGAGCGGAATCTGGTAGTGAGTTGCGGCATCAAGACAACAGCACGCTCCGAACGGCCGTGCCCACCTAAATTACCTGTCACTTGTACTGACGGGTGGGTGCGCCCACTTTCCCACGTTGCCCCCCGGTTCCTCTGCATCTTGACCCCTGCAACATCCATCGAGCTCTGGTCCGTGGCCCGCCCGTCCAGCCGTCGACGGGCCTTTCGTATTGAGCAGCTGGGCCACCAATGTCTCTTGCGGAAGTAGCCAGTGCCCCTCCGCGTCCACGACAACTGGCTGACAAGACATGCCGATCAGAGATGATTCGCTACGCGGGCCGACAACAGAGACAAATCGGCGTCCAAACCACGGATTCTGGACGTATGGTTGCTTTTCCTCTGACATTCTCCCAATTTCCCTTACTTCACCTTGATTGGTGCTGTGCCACATGTGCAAGGCTCCAAGACTGGTCTGCTGGTGGACTGCAGGCTATTTACTTTATCCTGACACCTTGCTACGAGTACTTCCGTCTCCTGACAAACGACCGTCTGTCAAGCATCCCAGGCCCCGCCTCTTGCTAAACTCGAGGGCGCCGGCTTCTACTATAGTAGCTTCTCTCATCGTCCCATCCCCATCGTAGACACGGGCTTTTGAGTTGCCCGCGTGGTCGACGCCTGAAGCTTCGTCAGTGGGCCTTGGGAGGTAAGGCTAGGAAAAGGTCCAGGGATCGGAATGTAACCGTGTAAGCTGCACGCAAGGGTCTCGATAAGGCCAAATCGAAAGCAGACAGGTATAAGCTGGTTGCGTCCCCTGCAGCTAAAAGGGGTCTGGGGTTGAGGATCCTGCCGCGGAGGGGACCAGATATCCCGCCTCGAACCTACCCATCAAAAGCACAACTCGTTGGTCGCCCCGGCCTTATAGTTGGGCCCCCGCCAGCTCACCAAGCTTATTCTCGCCGGGCCCACAAAGTTTCGTCGGATTAGACTCGCGTCTGTCGCGTCCTGACACTCCAAGCTCTCTTCGCCACATCCATTGCCTTTCTTCGTCTTTGTCCCTACTTGGAAGCATTATCTTTCTTCATTCCTTGATATCTGTCACCTCCTTACACAAGCCAAAGTCATATCAATGGACGGGGCTACTCGTGTTGTGACTAAAATGACCACAGTGTAACGTCTTGCGCTCGGCCCCCAGCTTGAAGATCACCCACGGCCCGACCCCGGATCGGTCCGGACACCAGCGGCGGTACCAGCCAACCTCTGAACCGGACAAAATCGCCTGCTATCAACGCTGAAGACCATCAGCGTCAGCTTATGATTATCGCCACGAAAGGGGCCGGATTTTTTATTGGCCCACCGTAGACGGTTTTCGCCGTCTGGCCGTTGTAGAGTAGCTAAGCAGCAGAGCGTGCGATCCCATCCCACTTTAGTCATGTCAGGACGCAGCGCCTATGTACGCAAAAAGATTACCGAGCCAAAACCCAAGGCCCAACATGGACCAGACACAAATCTTGAAGAGCTGCCCATGGTAGCCCTGGGTCCATCTAGGCAGGACTCGGCCAGATTAGGAGCTGCCAATGGACGCTTCCCTCGTCCCGCGGATCCGGCAGCGGAGGGCGATGTGCTGTCGATAGGGGGCAGTCAAAGCAGCGGCAGCATCGATGGCCGGAGGCTCGATGCGTCACAGCCGAAGCATCCCCTTGATGACTTTGCGTATGCTCGAGCCAGGAAACCCACCATCAAGGCGGAAGATATCTCGGGCGTGGGCATAACGAAGTCTGGAATGAGGAGTGTGATGGATCAGAACAGTGAGAAGGTGCGAAAAGGAATTGCAAAGGCCTTCACGTTTGGCGGCAAGAAGACCAGGCGCGAGGACGTGGTGAGGCCATCAGAAAACAGACCTGAATCCTCGGCGACTGTGCGGCCAGGCCAAATACCTCGTTCAGGCGAGTCCGACCTGTCACCCCTGGAGGATCGAGAGCAGCCGCAATACCCGCATGCGAACTACGCCCACGATCCACAATGGGACGCATCCCTGGGACCGGCCTCGCCGCCTCCTGTATCCAAATTGCCTGCACTGCCGTCTCCAGCAGCGACGCCTCCAATAAAGCGTTGGCTAGGAACGGGAAGGCCAGTACAACGGTGGAACAAGTTGCGGAAGGATCCGGAGCTCTGGGATCCAAATGGCGATGTTCTGATTTATCTGGGTCATAGGGGGCAGAACCCCCGGCCGAATCCGTCCTTCAGACTCTCCTCTCATGTGATAGAAGCGACTGAGTCTCGGCCTCTCATCACCATGCTCCGCGAGGGGTCCACTGAGGACGAAATGTCACTGTCGCCATCACCAAGGGGCGCACCGCCGATGCTACTCCCTCGACAGAGCAGCTTGTCAGCAGCAGCTCGAGATCAAATGACCGGCCAGAGACCCCAGCTGGGCAGTCGCAGCGGTAGCCAAGCCACGCCTCCCATTTCGGAGGACACAATCCTCACCAGTACGGATGGCCAGATCAGCTACGAGATATTTTTCTCTCCGCCTTCCAACGCGAGCAAGACCGAACAAGTCCGATACAACGTCTCCATTCGCAATGTGTTCGCCATACTTTACCATGCTTCCCTAGTTGGGCTCTCCTTATGTCAGGCCCTCTCGGATCTTCATTCGCGCATGGAACAGTTCATGCCCCAGGCGGAGGCCGACAATCTGAGCACCATTCTGGCCTACCTCGGTGCGCGAGGCCTTGAAGATGTTCGCAATGATGCAGAGACGGCCATCAGTCTTTTGGCATGGTCCGAAGATCCCAAGATTCGGTGGGAGGAGGGCTGGCGTGAGAGCTTCTTACATGTGGCCGGCATGTATGGAAGCCTGAGAGAGCGGACGCTGATGGAGTCCTCGCCGGACTTCAAGAGGATCAGTCCCATCACCAGGGCGCTCCTAGAGAGAGCAAGCCTGGAGATGCATCTTCGAGTACAGGCTGCCGAGGAACCACTTGCTTCCTTTTTGTTCGAGGACATGTGGCCGCCATCACTCTCGTATATATCGCCAGCCTCTGGACCAGTCGTGGCCAGCCCCGCAAAAGCGAGTGCTGATCGCTTGCAGCGGTTCTTCCTATCGTACTACCGAACTACGTGGGGACGCTGGCCACCGCCGCCACCTCCTGACGCGGTTATCTCTGACGAGAGCGACGAGCCGTTGTGGCTCACGCGGACGATAATCCAGGCTCTGCAGAAAGACTTTGGCACACTATACGACTATCTCGTCAATCGCGATATTGTATGGGACGGATCCGAGACTCGTTCTTCGAGGAAGTGGCTCATGGTGTCCGAGAGTGGGAATAAGGCGTTTGAGGCGGATACCGACGAGCTGCCAATGACCGACGTCCTCATCGAATATGACAACAAGATGCGATATCCTCACATTCCCCACCCATATCCGCTCGTGCCCGAGTCGATCCCGCCGGCGGCCAACTTGGCGGCTTTGGGTGCCAACAGCAAAGGAAGGAAGCGAAGCAAGACCGGCGGTGAGACGGCGCCACCCACTGGGGGCGGGCCCCAGCGCCCAGGAGCTGTTGAGCGGCGCATCCAGCTGGCCTACACCGAGGCCACCAACGTCTACACCCTCGGCAGCGACTTCGCCCAGACCGATCTGATCGACGCCTTTGTCAAGTTCGAGAAGACGGACCGCGCCGGCGAGATCGACCCGAGCCTCGCCCGGCGGGGCCGATGGATCCTGATCTACGGCATCCTGCAGACTCTGGCAAGCGTGTCAGCCGACGCGCCGATAGTGCGATACTCGGACGGGGTGGACTACCACCTGGGACCCCGCCTCAAGGGCGCTCGGCTCCCGCCGTGGGCGAGGAAGGGCAAGCAAGCGCCCAGCATCCAGCCGCAGGAGGCGTCCCACGAGCTCTCGTACTGCTGGCTCGCGCCGCGGACGTGGAACAACAGCAACACGTCGGCGAGCGAGGAGGGCGGGCTGGACAGCCAGGCGTCCGATGACAACTCGCCCATCGACACAAGGCACGGGTACGCGTTCCCGCAGCCGCCGCACCCGGCGCTGTCGTCGGGGGCCGGCGGCGGCCGCGGCGCGTCGGCCCAGTCGAGCCGCGCGCCGAGCGCCAGCGGGCAGAGCCGCGGGTACCAGCCGCACACCAGCTACGCCGGGAGCGTGACGTCGTACGACGCCGGCAGCGACGCGGGGACGACGACGTCGTCGTGGCTGCACATGTCGACCACGTCGTCCGTCACAACGGCGCCGCTGCACGGGGGCCGGACGAGCAAGGCGTCGTCGAGGACGGGGCTGCGCGGGGTGGCGCGCAGCTCCGAGACGCTTGGGAGCCGGCGGGGCGGGGGCGCCCTGGCCAGCCCCGGGTCGTCGACGCGGCTCGACGAGATGGAGGAGGCCTCGGGCGGCGGCGGCGAGTGGCCCATGAAGACGGGGCGCGACCGGGGAAAGCTTCACATCTCGACGGCGGTGGACTCGTCCAGGACGCGGCGGCGCGAAGGGTCCAGGCCCCGCAAGGAGAGCTTTGGGGCCGTCAGGGAGGTCGGCGGGGACAGCGACGACCAGGGCTGGGCGAGACGGAGGAACAGCCGGCCGCTGCTCAGCCCGAGCGAGACGAGCAGCGTCGCGCAGGCTATTAAGGACTTTGACGAGCTGGATGTGGATGATATCATTCCTCGGTAGGGACAAGGATGCTATGGGCATGGGGTATATAACATAACATTCATCTATAAAAATCCGGTGTGGGGGTTTCTCAGATACTGGTGAGCTTTTCTGGACAACACGGGTTGGGTTATATCAGGTATCAAGGGGATCTGCATCGAGATAGCGCAATCTGTGATGGTACAATCCAGATCTAACTGGTGGGGTAATCTTCAACATTTCTAACGCAAGTCTCGTCGTGAAATTGGCTCAGTGCTGATGTTATCGTCCTTTTGAGTTCCTCCTGTATTAGCCTACTGCCTTTCTGGAGTTACCCAGATCGACAGACGGTTCTAGCTTATGAACGCATGTGCCGTGCTATGTCATGCCACGCTACGCCATGCCGAGGCCACATGGATGAGACGGAAACACAAAACGTGGGCACAGCATCACACAATGATGATGTGCGGTGCCTTGCTCCACGGCTGACAAGCAGCATTCTGCAGGACATACTGTACGTGAAGCGAACACGTTTTCCAAGCATTGATCACACTGTGATGAGAAAGGACGCTCTATTCCCATTCATTTTATCACCGTCTAATCCTGTTGGGCATACGCAAGTACAGCGAGTGGGTGCCGATTTTAACCACAATGTGACGGAGGACATCTCGCAACTGGTGACACCAGGGTCAGCTGGGTAAAAGCCGGAGCTGAGCTGAGCTGAGGTGCCAGAGGAGCCATCTTTGCAACGATCTGTTTCAGACAGCCCAGGAAGCTAATAACGGACAAGGCCATGGCACGGTGGATTCCAAGTTCTGGTGAATCTTGGTTACCCGTTGGTAGGTTGGCAGGTTGGGTGGCTTTTGGGGTGCCATCCCCAGCCTCCCGACGACCCACGCGGGTGCTAAAAACGTAGGCTAGTGGGGTCCAGGATCTGGGAGCTTGGGCCTGATGAGACCCCAAGCTCCTAAGTAGTGTGTCTTGTTATGGCCCACCGTCCCACCGTCTACCGTCGACCAGCCCCGCGGATTTCCACTCCCGTTTCCATGTGGTTGGAACGTGGGGTGGGAGCGGGCAGGTACTCCGTGCTGTACAGGCAGAATGAGATTGGAGGCAAGAAACGTCATCAACTCTGTTCCCCCAGCGTCCTGTAATTCCCGTCCCGTACCAAGAGACTGGGTTATCCGGCAGACAGGATTGAATACTGCTGGATGCTGAGTGCAGTCTTCCAGTTTGCGTGCAGCTTGTCATGCTGTTAGTCCTGGCTACATCGGGTCGCTCTCCCGGATTGCCCAGGCGATCACAGGGCGGCCCCAGATCCTGGCGGCCGTCTCGAAGCTGTAGTACCAAAACAGCAATCGAGCCGGCGATCAGCGACGTCACACGGTTGCAAGGCGCAGACAGGCGGACTCGGGTGTGCCGCAGTTTGCTTCTTGGAAGCCTTATCGAAGGAAAAAGGGCATAGGGTGGTGCTGACTGTGTATGCCCTGCATCTTGTCGGTCCAGCATCTAGACCAAGTTGGTGATGGGCACTGACGCCCACCTGCATGGCGCTGCAGCTTGAGCTCATCATCAGTCAGTGCCTAGGTAGTCAGTGAGCAGGTCCAAAACAATTCCCCGAATCAAGTGCCCTCATCCACCAGGGCATTGGGTCCCTTGTCTTGTTGTTCCCTCCGCAATCCCACACCATCTTCTGCCATTCTGACCCTAGGCCGAGCAAGCAAGCAGGGCCCTCCCATCGACGCAACCTTCTCAGACCTCGTCGAAACTGGGAACCACCCCTGCGCAACCATCCCATCAGCTCCGACGGGCCAACGTTGTTGTTGTTGTTCTAGGCCGGGATTACAAGGGCCTTCTCATTATCCAACCCTCAACCCTCGTCGCTCGCCCTGCCACCCGACTTTTGTACTTCTATTCCGTGCAGTACTCCACCGAATCTTGTATTCAGGCACCACTTCTTCTTGTCCTGTTCCTGTCCAACTTGCTCTGGCCAGTCCTGCGACCACCCGCCCAGAATAACCAATCTGCTCGTCATCCTGCACCGAGATACCTCGATCCCTCTTCCTCGCTGCATCTGCTGGGAAACTTTAAAACCCACGAGAACCGCAACTGCAATCACCGCCTGCCCCTCCACGGCCTGCGAACCACCCAACCACCCAAAGGCGTCGCAGACTAGTTATTCATCATGGCAGTCCTTTTCACCATTGGTTTCGTCTTCTGGCGATTCATGGAGATCATCACTCTGGTAAGCTCTCATTCGACCTGCGATCATGGCGCATTCAGGTTGCGCAGTGCGCCGGGCGCAGTCGCAGAGACGCACCTGCGTGTCATCTTTGCGAGTCGCAAACTTTAACGTCTTACCCCGGCTGACATGAGTTTCTTGCCGCACCGAATAGATCCCCACGATGGGCATGCTGGCCTATTTCGTCGATGGCTATGTCAAGGCCAACCAGTTGACGCCAAACTACATCTTGATATTATTCATAGTATCGGTGTTAGCCTTGGCGTGGGCTATATTCACCCTCTTCTCCTACCACAGGAGTAGCTCCAATGCGCTTTTTGTCGCCATAATTGATCTCGGTACGAACACTTTTTCCCCACCACGAGAGGCGCAGACCCTCTTTCCCCAGACACCTCTTCTGGCCCAGCCGACTAACCCACCCCGCCCTCGCACAGGATTCGTCGGCGCCTTCATCGCAGCCGTCTACTACCTCCGGTTCATCGCGGGCGCCAACTGCACCAGCATCAGGGGCACGAGCTACGACGTCGACTTTGGCCCGTTCGGGACCTTCAACGGCAACGGCGTCGACGTCGACACCAACCGGACGTGCGCCATGCTCAAGGCCTGCTTCGCCTTCGGCATCATGAACTGCATCTTCTTCTTCTTCACCGCCGTGCTCGCCTGGTTCCACGGCGACCGCGTCGGCAAGGACACAAAGTACTACCGCGAGACGCACTACTCGCGCCGCGGCCACCGCAGGCACAGCTCCAGCAGCAGGCACGGCAGCCGCAGGCGTAGCTCCCACTCGCACCGCCGCGTGTACGTCTAGGAGCATCCCCCCGGCGCGGACGAGGTCAGGCTTGCGTTTTCTTGAAGGGTCCTGGTAGTGTTATACTGGCGGGAAGGGGGCGAATGAGTACATGATTGTTTTGATTATGCAATACTACTATACGGGCATTGGGCCGGGAAATGTGTCACTAATGAGATGGCGATTTGAGAGGGGTGGGTGTGGTCACAAGACCTATGGAGGAATACCAGGGATACCTTTTTTTGTATTTGGAATTTTGGATTCATGATGAATTACGATGATATGCAATGCTGGGCAGGACTTTGTAAGCTGGTTGATCTGGCCTCGCGGTCTGTTCATCTTGCAAGACTTTACCTCGATGTATTGTTTGACAATGAACTGTATTTCGAGAAAGAATTCGCCTCCACTGCCACTGCGTTGATGATCCCACTCCATTAAGAGCTCCATGGCCCGTTGTCATGCCTGGGCCTGACGACTCAATCGCCAAACAAGTTGGCTTCATATCGGCCCATGAAGCCTTCAAGCTTGTCGTGTACGATCTCATCACGCCTAAGTAGACTGCCCCGCCCTATCACTGGGAATAAACATTCCGACGGCGCCGCCTGGGTTGGATATACGAATTATTGCTGATATCTTCTTAGATGGGGTAAAACGAAGGAACCCGAACCATTACTTTAGGAGTACACTGCCCAAAATGAAGTACCAAACCCACCGGCACCGAGACCCATCGCCAAAGCCAAATACCAAACTCCACGGCGACCTATCACTCCCCAAATATTAAAGATCAATCATACAAACGAGCCTACGTGGCCCCCGTAACAAGCAAAGGCAAGCATCACATCAACAAGGCAGCAAAAGCAAAAGCAATGGCAACGGATACCCAACCGCCCCAGCCAGCCCACACAACCGCAGCACCGCTCCCCAACCCGTCCTGCCCATTAAAAAGCCCGCCGTCCCCAACAGAGGCATTCGCCACGGGCGTAACCCCGTCGAAGTGAAACCCAGTCCCGTTAACAAACGACCACCTCGGCGCGCCGCCCGCCCCGGCTCCGACCTGGATCGCCCCAGCGAAACCGTCCGCGAACCTGGGCCCGTCCATGCCGTCCGCGGCGCGCGCCCCTGTGAGCCGAAGCGTCGCCGTCCCTAGCGGCGCTGAGAGGACGAGCGAGAGCGTCGCTGAGGCGTTGGAGAAGACGAGGTCGTACGTGAAAGGGGTGGTGGCGTTCCACACGAGCGGCGGGTAGCGAAATGCCGTGCACGCTTCTGGCTCCGGCGGGTTAGAGGTGGGTGTGTAGTTGGCCGGCGGGGAGAACTCGAGTCCGGACCACTCTATCGTGTCATTGCCTACCCAGGTTGACTGGTCGCCGCTCAGGGTGTATGATGCCGCCCCGCTGTCGCCGGACGGGTCGGTGGTGGTGGTCAGAAGGCCCGCGGAGGTGAGGTCCAACACACGCAGGGGGCTGTAGGTCGCCCCGCCCACGTCCTTTGGGCGGATTGTGCCGCATGGTCTGGAGTCTTGCGTGCAGATGGTGAACAGGGAGGCGAAGAGCAGGTTCTTGATGCCTCTGGAGGTGGTTGTCCCGGGCGGGAGGACGGGGTCCGCTGCCGCTTGTCTGATATCTAGGGCTCCGGATTCCTCGTGCAAGGACTTCGGAACGGCTGAGAAGATGGGGATGGGCATCACAGTCGGCCTGCCTAAGGTGAAGGACGGGGTCCACGTCAGTGGACTGGCTGGGGCGGTGGCAGCCTGGGTCGGTGGCGGCGAGGCTGTCTCTGGGCCCGGGACCGGCGGCGGGAGTGCTGGCCCACCTTGTTGGACCATGAAGAAAATGGGATTCGAGTCGATGGATGGCGGATTGATACCGATCCTCACGGTCGAATTTGCCGTTTCAGTAAAGAAGTAGGTACCACTCCCGCCGGCACATTGTGTTGCATCGAAGGGCAACTTGGACGGGTCAAGTTGGAAGGATCCCGTCAGGGCGCCGGTGTAAGTGACGAAGAGCCCGGGAGGCAGGTTTGGCAGTCCGAGGGGGATGTGATCAACACGTGGGTCGAGGTGAGGCTGCGGTGATGTTGAGCGAGCGGCCGTGAACAAAAGCATGAAGCTCAGGACAGACAAGGGACTGCCTGCCTTCGCGGTCATGATATCTGGCATTGTAAAGCTCATCCTGTGCTCGAGTGGTCATGACAGCCTCGTCTAAGCCGAGAAGTCCTCATGTGGGCAAGCGAAGTTGCTGGTCACTGTTATGAGAGGGAGAGGGTCCTTAGCAATAGAATCCGAACATCGATTGGGGTGAGGTCTGGTATCACTGTCGTCTGCCCAAGCGGCCATCTAAAGTTGCCAAGCTGGAGGGGTTGGTGCTTTGGGCACGCGCATCCTGGTTAGCAGCCGCCATATCCATTCTCATGCCAGGATGCCTGCAGTTAAACTTTCCAGACGGCAGCCTTATCTCAAACCGCAGTGCTAAATCTCACCTGCAAGCATGACGTGCCTGCACTGCGCAGTGAGCCTCTTTGCACGAGGATAAGTTGACACTTGATGAGCGATATCATGGCCGACCGAGCTGGTGGTGGGGAGTGCTTCTTGAAAGCTCCCATGACATGCCCATGTCAGAGGTTGTAACTCATCAGACTTTCCGAAAGCTGGAATAGGCTGTGGTGAAAAAAGCTCTGGACCGGCCTTTGGTAGTGACGATGTTGCGTTAGTAAGTTGAGTCGGCCGTTTCGGACAAAGTTGGGCTGCTTGGAGGAATTGTAATACGCCGAGGACTAACACAGGCGCTGCCAACGGTGCACGAAAGAAGCTAACGAGGCATGTCATGTCCTTATGTCTGAGGGACGCCGCTTCCCAGGCAACCCAGTGCCCTTGGAGGACAAAATGGTCAGTCTCCCGGATTCCCTGACGTGATGGGTTACTCTACACCTTCCAAGGTAATGGCTCATACGATGGACTGGAGAGTTTCTGTAATAGTCTGGGTAGCAGCCACTGCCACCTCGCAGCCTTGCGTGCCTCGCGTGGGTAGCGTCGTTGGCCCGGGTGACTCCAGCTGCAGTATTGTGTTACCTGACATAATAAAGCATAACAAAGCGCGTGTCACGTTGAGATCTCGAACTACTTTCCGAGCTTCTCAAATACCATACGGCCCATGAGAGCATCCAACATGATACCACCAAACTCAAGCCTCAGCCTGCAGCAGATCGCCCAAGGCCTTGACCATGGCGATTTCACCGTCAAACAGCTGACCGAGGCTCACCTTGCCCGCATTGAGCAATTGAACCCATCACTGCACGCGGTCTTGCAGGTGAATCCGGCTGCCATTTCGATCGCAACAGCCTTGGACGACGAGCTGAAGCGCTCTGGGCGGCGAGGGTAGGCCCCTCCCTTGGGCCACGAGGCGGGGTCAACTACGAGCATTTTGCTGATCACACGCAGCCCTCTCCATGGCGTACCGATCTTGGTGAAAGACAACATCGTCACCAACGAGGACCTTGAAGCGACCGCCGGTTCTCTAGCCCTGCTAGGCTGCAAGCCCAACCGCGAGAATCCGGCCGTTACCAAGCTCCGAGCAGCCGGGGCGGTCATCCTCGGGACGTCAAACTGCTCCGAGTGGGCAAATTTCAGGTCCCAGCCGAGCGATAGTGGCTGGAGTGCTAGAGGAGGACAGACCTACGGGGCATACCACGACAAGCAGGACCCGGGTGGAAGTAGTAGTGGCAGTGGCGTGGGTGTCGATGTTGGGATGTGTGTTTTGGCGTTGGGCACCGAGGTGGGTTAACATGCAGCGTAAGCATTCTGCTCAGCACATTGCTAATCCTAGGTGGATCAGACATCGGGCAGCATAATAAGCCCTGCCGGGAGGAGCAACATCGTCGGCATCAAGACGACGACGGGCTTGGTCTCTCGCACCTCGGTTATTCCTATATCCCAGGAGCAAGATACTGTCGGACCGATGGCAAGAACTGTGATAGACGCGGCGACAATGCTGGTTGTCATCGCAGGCAAAGATGGCAGTGACTCCAAGACGGCACTCATTCCGTTCAAACACATCCCGGACTATCCGGAAGCTTGCAAACAGACAGACATATCAGGCTTCCGGGTCGGTGTCCCCCGTAATTCAGTGGATAAGGTTGAATCCGACGATGTTGTCAAGACTTTCTGGACCGTGGTTGACCTGCTCAGACCACAGGTCGCAGAGATAATCGAGTTTGATTTTCCCGGTCAGAAGATGTTCGACGATCTGTCATCAGAAGAGAAGTTGGACGCTATGGCTGGGGATTTCAACGTTGCTATTCCAAATTACCTTCGCAAGCTGACGAACAATCCACACAACCTACAAGCCATGGAGGACATCTGCAGCCTTATCAAAAGAACGGAAGGCGAAGAGTACCCAGAAAGGAATATCGAACGACTTGAGCAAGCTGCGTCTCTAGTGGCGGGCTCTGCAAAGCATAAAGTCGCCCAGGGGGTGAGGGCGTACCTGGCAGGCGATGGAGGGATAAAGGGGGGCTTCAGTGAGTTCTCGTTGGATGCCATCGTCGTTCCATCCAAAGCGCCTGCGAATTATTTCGCAGCTTGTGGTGGTTTCCCGCAGATCACGGTCCCACTGGGTTATCAAACTGCAGATCTGGAGGTGAAATACAACGACACGGGAAACCTAGTGGAAGAGGGGCCAAATACGCCGTGAGATACCCAAACTCGTGCATTCATGCTGTGTTGCTGACGCTTGCAACAGATATGGAATCTCGATCATCGGCGACAGCTTCTCAGAGGCCAGTATGCTACGGATCGGCGCTGTTCTGGAGAACTTGACACGCACGAGAGATGTAGCAGATGCCAGACGTCTTCAGCGATTCCGATGAAGGTCAGCGTGCCATTTGTGTTATAATGCTAAACATGTGTGTCTTCAAACTTCATCGACAAGCAGGTCTTGAAGCACCCTCGAGCCCCTGGAGTTAATATCACGGCCCGACGATCCGAGCTAGAGACACACGGTACACGCATGAGCGGCGGCGGCGGCGGCTTGAGACTGGTCCAGCCGACTGGTGATGGCGGTGACGGCCCCTTGGTGCATCACATCGTGACACCCGCTTGGATCATGCTCCCTCCTGAGAATCTGAGGATTGCGAGGAAGCTCGGCAGAGTTGAGGTAGGGGCTGCCAAGTCTCTTGGGAGCATTGTGCATGCAACAAGCGAGCGCATAAGACGGCATGCTGCACACGGTATATGTACGGTTCCAAGAAGCGTGTTCATCTGGTGGACTGAAAAGTTTGGGGAAGTTTGGCAGATCAAACCATGGTCAGACGGAGGTGTCTCATGGTCGACGTTGAAGATGATTAAGCGAGGGCGGAGCCAATGGCATAGGGGCAAAGGGGGCCTGGGGGTTCTAGGGGTCTAGGGGCAGCTGGGGTCTGTCTGCCTGCGGGCCAGCGGGGCAGGCCAAGCTTCAGCACATCATTGGGATCACTTGCTTGGCTTTTCGATCCCGGAGCGGCTCAGAAAGTCAACTCAATTTCATCCCATCTGGGTCTGATCGTCCGCCCATCACATACATGCACATGGGCTCTAACTGCCTGACTGCCTAGTGCTCGCGCTTACAGACTGGCAGATGGCAGACTGGAAACGGCTGGTCTGGGTTTGCCGCGCTCGTCGTCAGACACGCTCAGCAAGGCCAAGCTTGATGCACCCAAACTTCTGCGGCTCTTCTATTTCTGATGTGCTCGCAAGCGCGCACAACCTCTCGCCAAGTCGCCTCTTCGCTCCGCGAGCCGAGATCCACCCCTGCTAGCCGTCGTCCTGCGGCACCTCACACTCGGCACTCCCAGACTCGTGGGCCTGAGAAAGAGTCTGTCACAAGTCGCTTGCGAGAAGGACGGGTTTCGTGTCGACCCGTCTTGTCAGCCTCTTCAAGGGCACCAACACTGGGAATAGCGCCAGTGCCCACGCCTGCCAAGATCGGGATGGAACGCTCCCATGCTTCTTCGCTACCGGTGTATCCACCCTTCGCCCATTCTTGGCCGTATTCCGAACGTGGCCCACGGCAGACCCCCTCTGGAATGGGCGGCAACCACTGGCTGCCAAGGGCAAGCAGCAGGTCGGTGCATCTTCAAGTCTCAGTTCTACACATGTCGACCTAAGTTCGCAGCTGAGACGAGCTGAGATTGCACGTCCCTCGTGCTCTGGGGGCCCGCCAGCATACCAGCGTAGCATAGCTTCACCGAGTTGTTGCCTCTCGCGCCTGGGCCCTTAGCGCGCTGTGCATCGTCACCTCGCAGGCTTTCCGGCCATGGCATCTCACCATCCGATGGACTTGTCCCCTCCCGCCTTGGCGAACAAGGCTCTGTTTCCCCCCGTGCTGTCATGAGACTTCGTGGCACACCTCACAACGCGCCCGCCCCAGGTATGATCGCCATTGAAGGGGCTGATAGCCTTGGGCATGCTTCCAACTGACATCTTGGCGTGCGAGTGCTCCCAAAGTCAGGGAACTATTGTTTCGCTGCAAGCACACCAGATCGCTACCGGACCATGTCGATGCCTGGATCGAGCATGTGTATATATTCTACATATATCGCGGGTCTCGCTCATTGCTTTCGAATGTTTGGCATCACCACATTCCAATCAAGCCCTCGTTTCCGCTTCTCTTTCTATCCAGCTATTTACATTCTCTTCTGCGTCTGTTTCAACCGCTAGTACGGTCGAATTTTACTCGTATACATTTCTGTTACTTCAAAAGATTCTCTGGAAGATCTAACAAGTCACAATGTCTCAATTCCTGAAGTATGCTCTGCTTGTGGCCTTCGTCGAGGCGCGGTTCGGTCAGGAGCAGGTGCCCGTTGCGGCTGTCCAGGCCCTGACTGACTTTGGCAACCCCGGCGACGCCGGCACGCTCTCTGGTCAGGTCCCCGGGGTCCTCCTAGGAGCTGCCAACCCTTGCGATAAGGTATGCCGCCATGGTCGCCACATACAACTGTCCATGAACATGTACTGACCTTGGTCTCCTTTGTAGCTCTCGCTCGCAGACCAGATTGTCGACACCCTCGGCAATGACCCGGCCGTGCTCGAGGCCGCCGCCGGGCTCGTCTCGGCTGAGCAGAACTTCAATAACTTCGCTGTCGACCAGCCCAGCCTGTGCGCAGACGCCACCCTCCCCGCAACGGAGGAGCTCCGTGGCATAATCCCCCTCGTCGACCCCGATGTCGACGGCGCTGATGCTCAGAACGCCAACTCGGCCCAATCCCTGGCCCAGCCCTTCGACGCGGCGGGTCTTTCTGTTGCCGACGTCACTGCCGCCCAGGGTTTCTCGACTTTTACGGCTGTTGACGCTGCCGGCGGCGACGTCGATGTCGGTGGGGCGGGTGCCGGTGCGGACGCCGGGGCTGACGCCGGAGCTGATGCTGGAAATGCTGATGCCGGTGCCGATGCTGGCAATGCCGACGCTGGCAATGCCAACGCCGAGGATGACGCGGCTGCTTGTGACGCTGGCCAGGCTGACCAGAACGCGGATGACCAAGCTGAGAATGGACAAGCACAGGACAACCAGAACAACCAAGGCAACCAGAACGACAACCAAGGCAACCAGAACGACAACCAAGGCAACCAGAACAACAACCAAGGCAACCAGAACAACAACCAAGACAACCAGAACAACCAGGATAACCAGGATAACCAGAATGCTGATGCCGGTGCCGACGCTGGTGCCGATGCTGGTGCTGGTGCTGGTGCTGGTGCTGCTGGAGCCGACTTCGGCCAATGCACCCCAACCATGGACTTCCAACTGGGCCGTGAGGGACGCAAGGCTGATGAAGGTACTTTCTTGCCCACCGACGCTCTCGTTGCCGAGGGACAGCAGGATGCTCTGAACCCCAACATCATCACCAACCGCATCTGCGACCAGTTGGTCAACGTCTGCGAGGCCAACGATGCTGCTATTGCTGCGTGTGAGGACGCGCAGGCGCTCGTTGAGGGTCTGGGCACCAAGGATGCCACAACTGCGGACGCCTTCAACCAAGCTCTTGGCTTCTAGGGTATGAGTTTGATATGGGGCTTGGGCTATTGAGTTTTCTGATCTTGTAAGAGGGTGTGGGTATTCTTAACGAGGGGCTTTGGAAGTCCCTTGTATGTGTAATGAACGTTCATGTCGGCAATGCCAGAATAGTAATAGGGTAGCCAATATGGGAAGTCTCAGGACATTTGATGCATTTCTTCTGGTGCCTGAAGGTGATATTTGATTCACTATCAGTTTGTGATCTTAAAATTCATGCTAGTATCTCAGCCTCTCGAGTGTTATGCGTATGTACATCCCCATTGGACGCTATCCCTGAACTTGAGGCTCCTCACAAGTTCACAACACATTTATATACTGACTTACAGCTCCTTCTAATGAGAAAACCTGAAGTCCAACCTTCTGCTCCCCTGGAGTCTCGTGTTTTTTATGTAATGCTCTTGTTCTTCCTTGCTGAGCGCATTCCAGATCCGGTCTTTCTGTTTGTTTCTCCAGATATAGTACGCCTTGGTGAACAAGAACAGAACAATGGCAAGGATGTTAATTATGAATAGGTTCCGATTGCCGCGTCGGTAGTAAGGCTTGTCATCGTCGCGGTAGATAAAATTCGCGATTATATTGCCCAGCTGGACTGACATCTGTTTGGGACGGTCGCGTTAGTATGTCTCGCTGATGAGAACCACAACTAGCACCCCGGAGCAAGACGTGCGAAGCATTTGTTCGGATGGATGCGAGCCAGCAAGAGTGAACTTACATTGTATAGCGCCGCCGAAACGGAGCGCGTGCCGACGTTGTTAGAGTTCTTACTCGTCCATGCCACAAGAATGGCGTGGCAATAGGGATAGCTGAGAAGCGTGCTGACTAGCGCATATGTCCCCCATTTGTTGTTGATCATGCCGGGCCACCATTCCAAGGCGATGACACAAGGCACTTAGGTTTATTCAGGTCAGCAAGTTGATATAATTCTCGAGCCTCATTCTATCGATAGCGGCCGGGTTTGTTACTCACATGTCCATACAGATTGCAGCATAGCCACCAATGTTTTCTCGTTTAAGTAGTCTGATAGCCTCGTAATTGCAAGCAAGGTGATGATATGGAAAACGCTCTGTGAGAGGTCAGTATATGCTCAAGTGACAAGATAGATTGGACAAGACTAGAAAAGATCATTGACTTACTGATGGTATCGTGAGAAGATTCGTATTGAACGTGCTGAACCCGAGGGACTTCACGATCAAGGTCAAGTACTTCGACGGAGGGCTCTGAGGGATGAAAATGACCAATCCAAGGATATAGAGTGGCCACAGATCATAGTCCTTCATTGTCTGCCAGAGACGCCTTGGTGTCAAGGCCTGCCGATTGTGCATGTCACCTAGCATTGCCAAACGTTAGATTTATTACCATTCATTTGAACAATACTCATGGGCGGAATCTCACCTTTGCTTGGATCGTCCCTCAACACCCGGTTCACGACAATTGCCACCTCACGGTCGTTGAACCACCCGTTAGGACGAAACCAAGTCTTTGTCTGCACGGCCGATGCCGGCATTAAGAAAAAGGACGCGATGCCAACCGTTAGTGTTATGAGACCCTCGATGAGAAACCTGTTGTTTATTTAGTGACTGGCTAGAATCATTGGAACTCAACTGCGTGTGATAAGGAGATATCCATCCCCCAAGCGGCAGAAGCAAATAAAAGTCGACTTACAGCCACCGCCAACCAGCGTAGCCCAACACTCCACGCATGTGAAGCAAAGCGAAAGCCAGCAAAGATGTGAGGATGGTAGTTACAGACAAAGTCGTCCAGAAGTAACTATGAACTGGTTAGCAGTTGATGAGGCTCATAAAACAGTTTGTCGCCCACCTCAGTCTGATTGGCAGTTCCCGAGAGGTATAGAAATAACTCAGCCATAGAACGAGGTCGGGAATGAACCCACCCTCCAGCACACCCAGGAGAGCTCTCGTGACGAGAAACGACGCATTGCCTGAGATCCAAAACTGACAAGAAGCCACGATACTCCACAGGCAAATCTGTATGGGGATCCACCTGTCTGGTCCTATCTTTTTCGAAAGGAGCTGCGAAGGCAGCTCTGCGAAAAGGAAAGATATCAGGAACACAGTATTCCCGTAGTTGTAGTCTATTAACGTAGCCAGTCAGCACGCACTGCACTTAGTATATAGGATGATTTCGAAGAGGAATAATCTCACCGTTGGTATTCAGGCCAAGGTCATCCAACATGTTGTCTGATACAGCCTGTACTAGATTGCCCCGGTCTACTTGGAGACCGAAAAACATACAACAGGCCCATAAACACACACGCCAGTCGAGCTTTCGAATGATGGCCTTCTCCTCCTCTTCGGACCACGTAAGGGTTGGGTCGAAGACGTGGCGACATTCATACTGAGACTCGTCGTAGACCCGCCTCCAGTGCTCTGCGACGGCTTCGTCCAGGAATGGATTTTTGCCGTAGTTCTCGTAACCATCCTCGGGCCCTGAATCCTCGCTGAACTCCTTGATCTCGGCCTTTCTGGACAGCGGGTCTCCTATCTCGTCGTCGTGGACTGTGCCCGCAACGGGGTTTCCGGCCTGGATCGGCGGAACGGACATGCTTGGCTGGGTCCGTGGTCCGCGGAAGGTCCTGTAATTCATGAATAAAGGTGGTGGTCAGGCGTGTTATTCGCGACTTGGTAATGCAGCTCGCCGAGCCTGTCCCGAGGAGATGGCCAAGGAAGGACACCAGAGGACAATAAAAATAGAGTCGTACAAGCTTCGATTATTATTGTGAGAAGCATCGCCAAGCGCCACCAGGAATTTCTATGATGCTTGGTTTGTCGGTAGCATGCCCACAGGATCCCCTTCGCGAATGCCGCGCACGAATGGCGTGCTCGTGGCCCAGAGCGGGCGAGGACGGGGGTTCACGCATTGTGTGATCGCCCTACTGACATGCGAATTTCGCACTATCTTTCCAAAAAGGTGTGTACCCCCGCGCCTTGGGGCCAGCTACTCCCACGTATCCGCCCATTGAGCGCCAGAAATTGCGAATTGCGCGATCGTGTGTCTCAGGGGAACGCGGTAGCGATGGCCGGGTTGACCTCGGCAAAGGTGGCATAACCTTGGTGTTGCCCTCCAAAGTGAGCTGAGATGCAACGCGCACGCAATCGTCTTGGCGGGGCGGATTGCGGAGCGATAGCCAGCGTTGCTTTGAAGGATTAAGGACTGTTTTGAAAGATTGATATCGGAGATTTTCGTGCGTAATAAGTAATGTGTAAACGTAGTAAGAATGGCAAGCCGGGCCCGGCGGGTCTTCATAGCTGCTTCATTATGAACTTAAATCAAACTGATAATTATGGCCCATTGAGCAAAACAAATAAGACTGTTGGGGTGAGAAAGCTCAGCATTCTTGTGACATCGAATACCTCCCAGTAATTATCCCACTCTGCGGTGCCGCTTCTTGATTAAAGTGGCCAAGTAGTACATCAATGTTCAAGCACACCGTTGCACGCATGAGAACATTTTGTGTTCCTCGGCTTTTTCCTTGTACTGCAATACCTATACGAATGCAGTCGTTCCATTTGATCTGTATTATGCGCTTCGCCTCTGTCTTACTTCAAGCTCGAAATGCAGAAGTAAGAATACACACAACGACTGACTCTCGTTGTATCCCTGGTTGATCCTCTTCTGTTATCACAGTTATGGCCTAAAGATCCTGAGGATTTCGAGCTTGATGCGAGTTCTGATTTTCCGAAGTTCCATTTCCAAGCAAACTGATTTTAGGACTCTACATGGCTCACTTACTGCCAGTGATGAGGACACTTGTAAAGAAACCAATCGGAATCATTTGTGGGTTACACCGCAGTATGCTCTTATCTATACTGAATTAGTAGTTCTATTGGCTGGGTTATGTATATATATAAGTGGGTTATTAGTATAGTTAGTTATTATGTATAGAAGGGAGGGTATAACTAAATAGCTATAAGCTCCCTTTTAACTATAGGCTATAATAATAAAGGTTATATAACCTCTACTATTTATATCTATAATAAATTAACTATTCTATACTAGTAATCTTTTCTTTTATAGCTTTAATTTTCTAAAAATAAATAGTTCCTTAAGGTAATTTAAACCCTTATTAATAATATTATTAAATTAAATATATTATATTAAACTATTTTACTAAATACCTATTAAATAAAGGTATTAATTATAATTATAAGTTATTATTAAGGGTAATTAATTAGGTTATTTTATATAAAGTTATATTTTAGTAAAACTAGAATAATTAAATATAAAAGTTATATAAACTTTTTAATTAATATAAAATCTAATAACTCTTTTTATTATTTTATTTATATAAATATCCTAATTTAAATATATTTATAGGTTAATAAGCTTACTATTTATAAATATATAAACTATAATTATAAGTTATAATTATAATCTAATTAACTTATAATCTATTATTTTATTTATAATTATATAATTTATTATAAAATATTTAATTATAATTAATTAAATTAATATTAAAATACTTTATTTAGCTAAAAAATAAAAGTTATAATTAGTATAGCCTACTAAGGGTACTTCTATACTACTAGGGTACCCTAATTAGATAAGTATAGATTAAATAAGGTATACTAGTTATAAGCTATAATTTACCTATAGCCCTTACTATAATACCCTATAAATAAGGCTTCCTCCTTTCTATAATTAATTAAATATATACTTAATTACCTAATTATACTATATACTCTATTAAATAGTAATTATAACTTCTCTTATTATAAGGAAAATAATTTAATAATTATCATTATCCTTAATATAGCTATCTTA